>JARPMR010000091.1:0-43681 GCA_029955525.1 Oeneis ivallda
ACCTAGATGGAATTTTAACAGCATTAATGTACATGTAGTTAAAAATTTAAAATTATACCTACGGCCTAAGTAAATGCTGAACCGATCTTGATGAAGTCTTGTTACAAGTAAAATTTATATTTTTCTTTATTTCCGTGGTATTCGCTCTCTCGCTCGGCCGCGGCCGCCGCTGCTAGCGAGTTTCGCCCCCTGCCCCCCGTCCCCCCCGCACGCTTACCTATAAAAGTTTCGAACCCGACACCGCTAATATTTATTCACTAACTGTGCCTGTTGCGTGTGGACGCGTTCGCGCCTGCCTGACGCACCTTTATTCTATTAATTTCAATTTTTAATTTACTCATACAAGTTGTCTCCATCGTGAAGCATGGCCCGCACGAAGCAGACCGCCCGCAAGTCCACCGGTGGTAAGGCGCCTCGCAAGCAGCTGGCCACGAAGGCCGCGCGCAAGAGCGCTCCGGCCACCGGCGGCGTCAAGAAGCCTCACCGCTACAGGCCGGGCACGGTGGCGCTCCGCGAGATCCGTCGCTACCAGAAGAGCACCGAGCTTCTGATCCGCAAGCTGCCGTTCCAGCGGCTGGTGCGCGAGATCGCTCAAGACTTCAAGACCGATCTGCGCTTCCAGAGCTCCGCCGTGATGGCACTGCAGGAGGCTAGCGAGGCGTACCTGGTCGGCCTCTTCGAGGACACCAACCTTTGCGCCATTCACGCTAAGCGCGTCACCATCATGCCGAAGGATATCCAGCTCGCGCGCAGGATCAGAGGCGAACGCGCCTAGAGCTGTGTGCGTCCGCCACGCCGAGTTGTGACCTCGGAAGCTAAGCAAAAAAAAAGGCCCTTTTCAGGGCCACAAAACTTTCTTTCCTGCTATACCCCTATATTAAACAAAATTAGTTTATCAAATTATAAAATGAGGTAAAAAGTAATAATAATGTTAATTCTTGTCTGTCTGATTGATACATACATACATAAATAAATACAAAGTTACGTACTATACTTACTTTAGGTAATTAATTTTATGCAACATTTATCATCATAAAGCGACCCTTAGTATATCTACTATATACCTACGTACATAAATAATAGAAAAGTAATATAAATAAGAAATATTAATATAATTATTGTATAGATTTAAGTTAATAATAATTCGGATCAACAACAAAACTCATACACCCCCCCCCCCCCTCCTCTCTCCAAACACCCCCCCCCCCCCCCCCCCTCCTTTAGTGTCTCTTTTACTCTACCAGCGACTGCCACATGAAAACATGAGATCGGTTGATCGGTTGGGCGGTCAAGTCTATACGGAAAGTATAAATATACGCGTTTTCAGAATTTTGATACCATTCCAGTGTTGATTCTCGTTCTGTTCGCAGTGCGCGGTGCGGTGCGGCGCAGTTTCAAGTTTACAGCAAATAATACTTACTATCTCATCCCGGTTTAGAAGATGACCGGTCGCGGCAAAGGTGGCAAGGGATTGGGGAAAGGTGGTGCCAAGCGTCACAGGAAAGTGTTACGTGATAACATCCAAGGTATCACGAAGCCGGCCATCCGTCGTCTGGCGCGCAGAGGTGGCGTCAAGCGTATATCCGGTCTGATATACGAGGAGACCCGCGGTGTGCTGAAAGTGTTCCTCGAGAACGTGATCCGCGACGCCGTCACATACACGGAGCACGCCAAGAGGAAGACCGTCACCGCTATGGACGTCGTGTACGCTCTGAAACGTCAGGGTCGCACCCTGTACGGTTTCGGAGGTTAAGCGATGGCTACAGTGGTAGCACTCTATACTATAGTTATAGAGACAAAAAAAAGGCCCTTTTCAGGGCCGCATATATTTCTATTTATCCTACTACACATGAGAAAAAGATATAAAATCACAATTTTTTTACTTACCACCTTGAACCTATACTAGATACCTACCTACCTACCTACCTACCTACCTACCTACCTACCTACCTACCTACCTATACCTACCTACCACCTAGGTATATATTTTTATCATTATTCTTGGAAGTGCCTAAGTTCCTACCTACTCAATAAAACAAAATGCCTAAATAGTGTTGTTTTGTTTCTAATTAGGTTTATAATACCTAATAAGTAAGTAAGTAAGCAAGCAAGCAAGCAAGCAAGCAAGCAAGCAAGCAAGTAATAAAAATTAGTTTTGATATTACGTACACTGCTTAGGCCCGCATGCAGAAGACGCCGTGTTGTTAGGTTTAACTCACTAATAAATTTGTAACAATTTTGACACAGAAGCTTTAGGTAGGTATACGAAATCCTTTCGTCAAAGCGGCAGCTAACTCTGTGTTAAAAGGATAACCCGACGTTTCTGCAAGCGGGCCTTAGTATAGGTACTCGTAGTCCCCGACGAGCTGATTCAAGTGGTAGGTAGGTAGGTCTGTATATTGTACAAGTTGATCCTCAGCCGTCATCTGATCCATCGTTGTCTTGCAATGTGGACTCTAACTATATGAAAAGAATAATAATATTATTTAAAGTCTTAGGTATTTTTTTTTTACTAAAGTACTAGCCGATAAGCCGAGGCGCATACTCTGCTCTCTGAGCCAGCCACAAGAGAGCGAGCGCGCGTATTCGCGTCCATATTTTATTTATTTATTATTATTTGTCTTTGCATGTTTGTTTATATTTGAATGTGAACATAAGAGGAACATATATTTATATATTTTTTCCCATAACATCGGCATATCTCTATTGAAATAGTCAGACCGCCGGCGAGAGACTGCAGTTCGTACACGCCGAGAGATCGAGTTGTGTTTTACGAGGGTCTACTTTGATCGTTTTAAAGTATGTATAAATCAGGTTATGTATTTAGGTGAGTTATCTATTCAATTGAATGGAATCTCAGCTTTTAATTTGGCAAGATATACAAAGATTTTAGCAATGTTTTATAGAGAAAAATGAGTTTTAAACGGGACCCGAGGTACGCGTCTAGCGGTGTATCGAAATGAAACATCGATCGCTCCGCGAACACTGAGCTGATATGAATTTGAATTGTACCAAAACACGTACAGGCTCAAGATGAAACGACCCAAACATACGAAATTATGGAAAATTAACATGGGAATATATTATTTTGTTTTAATCGGATGCATGCTAGTGAAAAGTTGTAAGTATTCGTACGGGAAAATATCTAGCGACATCGCGGCTCTCCTTACGGTAAAGCCACGAGCCTTACTACCAACAGCGACCTCGTGCGGCGGCATATTGAAATATTTATCGTGTTAGCAGTATTGCGCGTCTTTTGTGATTGATTATAAATAATTATTAATAAATAATAATAAAGAAAATGTCCGACACCGCAGTTGCAACCGAGGCACCAGCGCCGGCGACGCCCGCGAAGAAACCCAAGGCGTCCGCTGGCGCCGCGGCCAAGAAGCCGAAGGCGAAGCCCACCCACCCCAAGACGTCCGAGATGGTGAACAGCGCCATCAAGGAGCTCAAGGAGAGGAGCGGCTCGTCCCTGCAGGCGATCAAGAAGTACATCGCCGCCCAGTACAAGGTCGACGCGGAGAAGATGGCGCCTTTCATACGGAAGTACCTGAAGAGCGCCGTCGAGTCCGGCGCGTTGATCCAGACGAAGGGCAAGGGCGCTTCGGGCTCGTTCAAGCTGGAGTCGAAGTCGTCCGCGTCCAAGAAGCCCGCCGGCGCCAAGTCCGCCGCCGCCTCGGCGAGGGCGAAGAAGGCCGCCTCCTCGCCGGCCGCCGCCAGCGCCAAGGCCGGCAAGAAGGCGGCGGCCGCGACCGCCGCGTCCCCCTCCAAGGCGAAGACCCCCAGGGAGAAGAAGGCCGCCGCGGCCGCCAAGAGGAAGAAGCCCGCCGCGAAGAAAGCCTCCGCCGCCGTCGCCGCTTCCCCGGCCAAGGCCAAGGGCGCCGCCTCCAAGGCGAAGAAGACCGCGAAGCCGCCCACGAAGAAACCCAAAGCGCCGAAACCGAAGAAGGCAGCACCCAAGTCGAAGCCCGCCGCCAAGAAGGCCGCCGCTGCCAAAAAGTAAGCTGCGCTGCGCACTGGAGGAGGCTGGCTGGCTGCCTGCCTTCGCTCGACGAGCTGCTCGCTATTCGCCCGCCGACGGCCGACGGATGATGCGTGCGTTCAATGTGCAATTCCTGCGTGCGGCTTAACAACCGTCACAACAAAAAGCCCTTTTCAGGGCTAACATAACTTTCCATTACATACCTATGAGTACCTATAGGTACCTACTACTACTACTACTGTTACAACTACTACTTCGGAGAATCACCACATCATTAAAAAAGTAGGTAGGTAAGTATAAATTATCGTTCTGTTATTACTTACGTGTTTCAACGTAACGAACGAACACACACACTCACTCACACACACGAAAAATAAAAAAATAAAAATAATAAAAGAAAAACATGCACACACAAACGTCACAAGTCACAACACAACACCTTACTTTCACTTACCTACTATTATTATGTAGGTTAGGTTAGGCTAGGTACCTTTACGCTAGGCCCTGCATACCTTCACCTAGGTATCACACGCACGCGACGGCCCGGCCGGTGAGCATCATCTGCTGCTAATTACAAATTAAAACAATAAACAGCCGGCCACCTACGAACGAACCCGATCCCGACTCCGATCCTGCACCCCACCCATCACCATTCGTCGATCGCGATCGGTTTCAAAGCTAATATTTACCTACGTACATACATCTATTATTTTCTACATTTTCGTAAAATTTTATTTTCTAAAAATGCGCCGTTGCCACGCTTACCTACCCACCTAACAGTGTCTCTCTCACTCATAGTCATCTATCTCTTTCCGTCTTCGCATGCAACGTCGCATTTTCTAAACAACCGCTCGTCGCGATCCCCACCGTACTGCCGACCGCGGTCACCATACATATATAAAACGACGGCGATTGAAAAAAATATATTCTCGCTCTAGCATCCACGCTCGCGTGTACACATCGTACGCGCGCCCTTGCATTTTGTATCGTTTTTAAACTCTTCAATAACAATGTCCGGACGTGGTAAAGGCGGCAAAGTTAAGGGAAAGGTCAAGTCTCGCTCCAATCGTGCCGGTCTACAGTTCCCCGTCGGACGTATTCACAGGCTGCTGAGGAAGGGCAACTACGCGGAACGCGTCGGTGCCGGCGCCCCAGTGTACCTAGCGGCCGTGATGGAGTATCTGGCCGCTGAAGTCCTGGAGTTGGCCGGTAACGCGGCGCGCGACAACAAGAAGACCAGGATCATACCCAGACATCTGCAGCTGGCCATCCGCAACGACGAGGAGCTGAACAAACTTCTCTCCGGTGTGACCATCGCACAGGGCGGCGTGCTTCCGAACATCCAGGCCGTCCTGTTGCCCAAGAAGACCGAGAAGAAGGCCTAAGATCTTAATCTTATAACGATCTTAGGATATTATATTTATACTAATTCATAGTATAAATCAAAAGGCCCTTTTCAGGGCCACAAAATTATTCCAATCATACCTACTACATATTATTATTGTTATTATTATTTTAAATAGCTAGTTAGGCTATATACTTACCTACTTACCTACCTACCTACCTACCTACCTACCTACCTACCTATCAATTCATCGACCGATGTCGATTGTCGATGATGATCGAGGTAATTATTATTATCAATATTCATTCATTCTTATTTATCTATTTATTATTATTATTATTTTTTTTTTTATTGATGATGATCGATGATAATAATAATTACTTATTGGTTCATCATCAGATGTGCAGGTTTCCTCGATTGTTTTCCACGATGTTTTCCTTCACCTATCGCTATCTCCCTCCCTCTCGGGCGCTCCCCGTCCCTCCCCGTCCGTCCGCCCGCCGATGTCGTTGATTGGTCGATTTCAACGAGACCGCTCGTCGGCAGTCAGTAGTGTTCAGCGTCGAGAAACTAACAAAAAGCGAAAAATCCACGGCGGCGTATCATTTCTCTGACGTCCGAGCGCTAGTGCGGTCGCATTGATACCTGATAATATTTTTGTTGTTTTGAGTTTCTTCACTCAATACGTAGTACAACATGCCACCAAAGACCAGCGGTAAGGCCGCCAAGAAATCCGGCAAGGCCCAGAAGAACATCTCCAAGTCCGACAAGAAGAAGAAGAAGCACAAGAGGAAGGAGAGCTACGCAATTTACATCTACAAAGTGCTCAAGCAGGTCCACCCGGACACCGGTATCTCCAGTAAGGCGATGTCGATCATGAACTCGTTCGTGAATGACATTTTCGAGCGCATCGCCGCCGAGGCTTCCCGGCTCGCCCACTACAATAAGAGGTCGACTATCACCTCCAGGGAGGTGCAGACGTCCGTGAGGCTGCTGCTGCCCGGGGAGTTGGCCAAGCACGCGGTCAGCGAAGGCACCAAGGCCGTCACCAAGTACACCAGCTCGAAGTGAGGAGGTCTTGGCGTCTCGCCGGTGTCCGTCCCGCCCTCGTCGAGGTTGAACGGGATTTAAAAAAAAAGGCCCTTTTCAGGGCCACAAAATCATTCCAAATACTTACCTAAATTCAAAATACATTAATTACAGGTTTACAGTTACAAAGTTAGCAAAAGCTACTAATATGGTAAAATAATAAATTTAAAGTAGGTATTAAAAAAAAAAAAAAATAATAATAATCTACCTACCTATCCACGTACGTACGTACCTACCTACCTACCTACCTACCTACCTACCTACCTACCTAATATATTTTGTTTGTTTCGGAAACGCTGAACCAACCGATATACCTAGATGGAATTTTAACAGCATTAATGTACATGTAGTTAAAAATTTAAAATTATACCTACGGCCTAAGTAAATGCTGAACCGATCTTGATGAAGTCTTGTTACAAGTAAAATTTATATTTTTCTTTATTTCCGTGGTATTCGCTCTCTCGCTCGGCCGCGGCCGCCGCTGCTAGCGAGTTTCGCCCCCTGCCCCCCGTCCCCCCCGCACGCTTACCTATAAAAGTTTCGAACCCGACACCGCTAATATTTATTCACTAACTGTGCCTGTTGCGTGTGGACGCGTTCGCGCCTGCCTGACGCACCTTTATTCTATTAATTTCAATTTTTAATTTACTCATACAAGTTGTCTCCATCGTGAAGCATGGCCCGCACGAAGCAGACCGCCCGCAAGTCCACCGGTGGTAAGGCGCCTCGCAAGCAGCTGGCCACGAAGGCCGCGCGCAAGAGCGCTCCGGCCACCGGCGGCGTCAAGAAGCCTCACCGCTACAGGCCGGGCACGGTGGCGCTCCGCGAGATCCGTCGCTACCAGAAGAGCACCGAGCTTCTGATCCGCAAGCTGCCGTTCCAGCGGCTGGTGCGCGAGATCGCTCAAGACTTCAAGACCGATCTGCGCTTCCAGAGCTCCGCCGTGATGGCACTGCAGGAGGCTAGCGAGGCGTACCTGGTCGGCCTCTTCGAGGACACCAACCTTTGCGCCATTCACGCTAAGCGCGTCACCATCATGCCGAAGGATATCCAGCTCGCGCGCAGGATCAGAGGCGAACGCGCCTAGAGCTGTGTGCGTCCGCCACGCCGAGTTGTGACCTCGGAAGCTAAGCAAAAAAAAAGGCCCTTTTCAGGGCCACAAAACTTTCTTTCCTGCTATACCCCTATATTAAACAAAATTAGTTTATCAAATTATAAAATGAGGTAAAAAGTAATAATAATGTTAATTCTTGTCTGTCTGATTGATACATACATACATAAATAAATACAAAGTTACGTACTATACTTACTTTAGGTAATTAATTTTATGCAACATTTATCATCATAAAGCGACCCTTAGTATATCTACTATATACCTACGTACATAAATAATAGAAAAGTAATATAAATAAGAAATATTAATATAATTATTGTATAGATTTAAGTTAATAATAATTCGGATCAACAACAAAACTCATACACCCCCCCCCCCCCTCCTCTCTCCAAACACCCCCCCCCCCCCCCCCCCTCCTTTAGTGTCTCTTTTACTCTACCAGCGACTGCCACATGAAAACATGAGATCGGTTGATCGGTTGGGCGGTCAAGTCTATACGGAAAGTATAAATATACGCGTTTTCAGAATTTTGATACCATTCCAGTGTTGATTCTCGTTCTGTTCGCAGTGCGCGGTGCGGTGCGGCGCAGTTTCAAGTTTACAGCAAATAATACTTACTATCTCATCCCGGTTTAGAAGATGACCGGTCGCGGCAAAGGTGGCAAGGGATTGGGGAAAGGTGGTGCCAAGCGTCACAGGAAAGTGTTACGTGATAACATCCAAGGTATCACGAAGCCGGCCATCCGTCGTCTGGCGCGCAGAGGTGGCGTCAAGCGTATATCCGGTCTGATATACGAGGAGACCCGCGGTGTGCTGAAAGTGTTCCTCGAGAACGTGATCCGCGACGCCGTCACATACACGGAGCACGCCAAGAGGAAGACCGTCACCGCTATGGACGTCGTGTACGCTCTGAAACGTCAGGGTCGCACCCTGTACGGTTTCGGAGGTTAAGCGATGGCTACAGTGGTAGCACTCTATACTATAGTTATAGAGACAAAAAAAAGGCCCTTTTCAGGGCCGCATATATTTCTATTTATCCTACTACACATGAGAAAAAGATATAAAATCACAATTTTTTTACTTACCACCTTGAACCTATACTAGATACCTACCTACCTACCTACCTACCTACCTACCTACCTACCTACCTACCTACCTATACCTACCTACCACCTAGGTATATATTTTTATCATTATTCTTGGAAGTGCCTAAGTTCCTACCTACTCAATAAAACAAAATGCCTAAATAGTGTTGTTTTGTTTCTAATTAGGTTTATAATACCTAATAAGTAAGTAAGTAAGCAAGCAAGCAAGCAAGCAAGCAAGCAAGCAAGCAAGTAATAAAAATTAGTTTTGATATTACGTACACTGCTTAGGCCCGCATGCAGAAGACGCCGTGTTGTTAGGTTTAACTCACTAATAAATTTGTAACAATTTTGACACAGAAGCTTTAGGTAGGTATACGAAATCCTTTCGTCAAAGCGGCAGCTAACTCTGTGTTAAAAGGATAACCCGACGTTTCTGCAAGCGGGCCTTAGTATAGGTACTCGTAGTCCCCGACGAGCTGATTCAAGTGGTAGGTAGGTAGGTCTGTATATTGTACAAGTTGATCCTCAGCCGTCATCTGATCCATCGTTGTCTTGCAATGTGGACTCTAACTATATGAAAAGAATAATAATATTATTTAAAGTCTTAGGTATTTTTTTTTTACTAAAGTACTAGCCGATAAGCCGAGGCGCATACTCTGCTCTCTGAGCCAGCCACAAGAGAGCGAGCGCGCGTATTCGCGTCCATATTTTATTTATTTATTATTATTTGTCTTTGCATGTTTGTTTATATTTGAATGTGAACATAAGAGGAACATATATTTATATATTTTTTCCCATAACATCGGCATATCTCTATTGAAATAGTCAGACCGCCGGCGAGAGACTGCAGTTCGTACACGCCGAGAGATCGAGTTGTGTTTTACGAGGGTCTACTTTGATCGTTTTAAAGTATGTATAAATCAGGTTATGTATTTAGGTGAGTTATCTATTCAATTGAATGGAATCTCAGCTTTTAATTTGGCAAGATATACAAAGATTTTAGCAATGTTTTATAGAGAAAAATGAGTTTTAAACGGGACCCGAGGTACGCGTCTAGCGGTGTATCGAAATGAAACATCGATCGCTCCGCGAACACTGAGCTGATATGAATTTGAATTGTACCAAAACACGTACAGGCTCAAGATGAAACGACCCAAACATACGAAATTATGGAAAATTAACATGGGAATATATTATTTTGTTTTAATCGGATGCATGCTAGTGAAAAGTTGTAAGTATTCGTACGGGAAAATATCTAGCGACATCGCGGCTCTCCTTACGGTAAAGCCACGAGCCTTACTACCAACAGCGACCTCGTGCGGCGGCATATTGAAATATTTATCGTGTTAGCAGTATTGCGCGTCTTTTGTGATTGATTATAAATAATTATTAATAAATAATAATAAAGAAAATGTCCGACACCGCAGTTGCAACCGAGGCACCAGCGCCGGCGACGCCCGCGAAGAAACCCAAGGCGTCCGCTGGCGCCGCGGCCAAGAAGCCGAAGGCGAAGCCCACCCACCCCAAGACGTCCGAGATGGTGAACAGCGCCATCAAGGAGCTCAAGGAGAGGAGCGGCTCGTCCCTGCAGGCGATCAAGAAGTACATCGCCGCCCAGTACAAGGTCGACGCGGAGAAGATGGCGCCTTTCATACGGAAGTACCTGAAGAGCGCCGTCGAGTCCGGCGCGTTGATCCAGACGAAGGGCAAGGGCGCTTCGGGCTCGTTCAAGCTGGAGTCGAAGTCGTCCGCGTCCAAGAAGCCCGCCGGCGCCAAGTCCGCCGCCGCCTCGGCGAGGGCGAAGAAGGCCGCCTCCTCGCCGGCCGCCGCCAGCGCCAAGGCCGGCAAGAAGGCGGCGGCCGCGACCGCCGCGTCCCCCTCCAAGGCGAAGACCCCCAGGGAGAAGAAGGCCGCCGCGGCCGCCAAGAGGAAGAAGCCCGCCGCGAAGAAAGCCTCCGCCGCCGTCGCCGCTTCCCCGGCCAAGGCCAAGGGCGCCGCCTCCAAGGCGAAGAAGACCGCGAAGCCGCCCACGAAGAAACCCAAAGCGCCGAAACCGAAGAAGGCAGCACCCAAGTCGAAGCCCGCCGCCAAGAAGGCCGCCGCTGCCAAAAAGTAAGCTGCGCTGCGCACTGGAGGAGGCTGGCTGGCTGCCTGCCTTCGCTCGACGAGCTGCTCGCTATTCGCCCGCCGACGGCCGACGGATGATGCGTGCGTTCAATGTGCAATTCCTGCGTGCGGCTTAACAACCGTCACAACAAAAAGCCCTTTTCAGGGCTAACATAACTTTCCATTACATACCTATGAGTACCTATAGGTACCTACTACTACTACTACTGTTACAACTACTACTTCGGAGAATCACCACATCATTAAAAAAGTAGGTAGGTAAGTATAAATTATCGTTCTGTTATTACTTACGTGTTTCAACGTAACGAACGAACACACACACTCACTCACACACACGAAAAATAAAAAAATAAAAATAATAAAAGAAAAACATGCACACACAAACGTCACAAGTCACAACACAACACCTTACTTTCACTTACCTACTATTATTATGTAGGTTAGGTTAGGCTAGGTACCTTTACGCTAGGCCCTGCATACCTTCACCTAGGTATCACACGCACGCGACGGCCCGGCCGGTGAGCATCATCTGCTGCTAATTACAAATTAAAACAATAAACAGCCGGCCACCTACGAACGAACCCGATCCCGACTCCGATCCTGCACCCCACCCATCACCATTCGTCGATCGCGATCGGTTTCAAAGCTAATATTTACCTACGTACATACATCTATTATTTTCTACATTTTCGTAAAATTTTATTTTCTAAAAATGCGCCGTTGCCACGCTTACCTACCCACCTAACAGTGTCTCTCTCACTCATAGTCATCTATCTCTTTCCGTCTTCGCATGCAACGTCGCATTTTCTAAACAACCGCTCGTCGCGATCCCCACCGTACTGCCGACCGCGGTCACCATACATATATAAAACGACGGCGATTGAAAAAAATATATTCTCGCTCTAGCATCCACGCTCGCGTGTACACATCGTACGCGCGCCCTTGCATTTTGTATCGTTTTTAAACTCTTCAATAACAATGTCCGGACGTGGTAAAGGCGGCAAAGTTAAGGGAAAGGTCAAGTCTCGCTCCAATCGTGCCGGTCTACAGTTCCCCGTCGGACGTATTCACAGGCTGCTGAGGAAGGGCAACTACGCGGAACGCGTCGGTGCCGGCGCCCCAGTGTACCTAGCGGCCGTGATGGAGTATCTGGCCGCTGAAGTCCTGGAGTTGGCCGGTAACGCGGCGCGCGACAACAAGAAGACCAGGATCATACCCAGACATCTGCAGCTGGCCATCCGCAACGACGAGGAGCTGAACAAACTTCTCTCCGGTGTGACCATCGCACAGGGCGGCGTGCTTCCGAACATCCAGGCCGTCCTGTTGCCCAAGAAGACCGAGAAGAAGGCCTAAGATCTTAATCTTATAACGATCTTAGGATATTATATTTATACTAATTCATAGTATAAATCAAAAGGCCCTTTTCAGGGCCACAAAATTATTCCAATCATACCTACTACATATTATTATTGTTATTATTATTTTAAATAGCTAGTTAGGCTATATACTTACCTACTTACCTACCTACCTACCTACCTACCTACCTACCTACCTATCAATTCATCGACCGATGTCGATTGTCGATGATGATCGAGGTAATTATTATTATCAATATTCATTCATTCTTATTTATCTATTTATTATTATTATTATTTTTTTTTTTATTGATGATGATCGATGATAATAATAATTACTTATTGGTTCATCATCAGATGTGCAGGTTTCCTCGATTGTTTTCCACGATGTTTTCCTTCACCTATCGCTATCTCCCTCCCTCTCGGGCGCTCCCCGTCCCTCCCCGTCCGTCCGCCCGCCGATGTCGTTGATTGGTCGATTTCAACGAGACCGCTCGTCGGCAGTCAGTAGTGTTCAGCGTCGAGAAACTAACAAAAAGCGAAAAATCCACGGCGGCGTATCATTTCTCTGACGTCCGAGCGCTAGTGCGGTCGCATTGATACCTGATAATATTTTTGTTGTTTTGAGTTTCTTCACTCAATACGTAGTACAACATGCCACCAAAGACCAGCGGTAAGGCCGCCAAGAAATCCGGCAAGGCCCAGAAGAACATCTCCAAGTCCGACAAGAAGAAGAAGAAGCACAAGAGGAAGGAGAGCTACGCAATTTACATCTACAAAGTGCTCAAGCAGGTCCACCCGGACACCGGTATCTCCAGTAAGGCGATGTCGATCATGAACTCGTTCGTGAATGACATTTTCGAGCGCATCGCCGCCGAGGCTTCCCGGCTCGCCCACTACAATAAGAGGTCGACTATCACCTCCAGGGAGGTGCAGACGTCCGTGAGGCTGCTGCTGCCCGGGGAGTTGGCCAAGCACGCGGTCAGCGAAGGCACCAAGGCCGTCACCAAGTACACCAGCTCGAAGTGAGGAGGTCTTGGCGTCTCGCCGGTGTCCGTCCCGCCCTCGTCGAGGTTGAACGGGATTTAAAAAAAAAGGCCCTTTTCAGGGCCACAAAATCATTCCAAATACTTACCTAAATTCAAAATACATTAATTACAGGTTTACAGTTACAAAGTTAGCAAAAGCTACTAATATGGTAAAATAATAAATTTAAAGTAGGTATTAAAAAAAAAAAAAAATAATAATAATCTACCTACCTATCCACGTACGTACGTACCTACCTACCTACCTACCTACCTACCTACCTACCTACCTAATATATTTTGTTTGTTTCGGAAACGCTGAACCAACCGATATACCTAGATGGAATTTTAACAGCATTAATGTACATGTAGTTAAAAATTTAAAATTATACCTACGGCCTAAGTAAATGCTGAACCGATCTTGATGAAGTCTTGTTACAAGTAAAATTTATATTTTTCTTTATTTCCGTGGTATTCGCTCTCTCGCTCGGCCGCGGCCGCCGCTGCTAGCGAGTTTCGCCCCCTGCCCCCCGTCCCCCCCGCACGCTTACCTATAAAAGTTTCGAACCCGACACCGCTAATATTTATTCACTAACTGTGCCTGTTGCGTGTGGACGCGTTCGCGCCTGCCTGACGCACCTTTATTCTATTAATTTCAATTTTTAATTTACTCATACAAGTTGTCTCCATCGTGAAGCATGGCCCGCACGAAGCAGACCGCCCGCAAGTCCACCGGTGGTAAGGCGCCTCGCAAGCAGCTGGCCACGAAGGCCGCGCGCAAGAGCGCTCCGGCCACCGGCGGCGTCAAGAAGCCTCACCGCTACAGGCCGGGCACGGTGGCGCTCCGCGAGATCCGTCGCTACCAGAAGAGCACCGAGCTTCTGATCCGCAAGCTGCCGTTCCAGCGGCTGGTGCGCGAGATCGCTCAAGACTTCAAGACCGATCTGCGCTTCCAGAGCTCCGCCGTGATGGCACTGCAGGAGGCTAGCGAGGCGTACCTGGTCGGCCTCTTCGAGGACACCAACCTTTGCGCCATTCACGCTAAGCGCGTCACCATCATGCCGAAGGATATCCAGCTCGCGCGCAGGATCAGAGGCGAACGCGCCTAGAGCTGTGTGCGTCCGCCACGCCGAGTTGTGACCTCGGAAGCTAAGCAAAAAAAAAGGCCCTTTTCAGGGCCACAAAACTTTCTTTCCTGCTATACCCCTATATTAAACAAAATTAGTTTATCAAATTATAAAATGAGGTAAAAAGTAATAATAATGTTAATTCTTGTCTGTCTGATTGATACATACATACATAAATAAATACAAAGTTACGTACTATACTTACTTTAGGTAATTAATTTTATGCAACATTTATCATCATAAAGCGACCCTTAGTATATCTACTATATACCTACGTACATAAATAATAGAAAAGTAATATAAATAAGAAATATTAATATAATTATTGTATAGATTTAAGTTAATAATAATTCGGATCAACAACAAAACTCATACACCCCCCCCCCCCCTCCTCTCTCCAAACACCCCCCCCCCCCCCCCCCCTCCTTTAGTGTCTCTTTTACTCTACCAGCGACTGCCACATGAAAACATGAGATCGGTTGATCGGTTGGGCGGTCAAGTCTATACGGAAAGTATAAATATACGCGTTTTCAGAATTTTGATACCATTCCAGTGTTGATTCTCGTTCTGTTCGCAGTGCGCGGTGCGGTGCGGCGCAGTTTCAAGTTTACAGCAAATAATACTTACTATCTCATCCCGGTTTAGAAGATGACCGGTCGCGGCAAAGGTGGCAAGGGATTGGGGAAAGGTGGTGCCAAGCGTCACAGGAAAGTGTTACGTGATAACATCCAAGGTATCACGAAGCCGGCCATCCGTCGTCTGGCGCGCAGAGGTGGCGTCAAGCGTATATCCGGTCTGATATACGAGGAGACCCGCGGTGTGCTGAAAGTGTTCCTCGAGAACGTGATCCGCGACGCCGTCACATACACGGAGCACGCCAAGAGGAAGACCGTCACCGCTATGGACGTCGTGTACGCTCTGAAACGTCAGGGTCGCACCCTGTACGGTTTCGGAGGTTAAGCGATGGCTACAGTGGTAGCACTCTATACTATAGTTATAGAGACAAAAAAAAGGCCCTTTTCAGGGCCGCATATATTTCTATTTATCCTACTACACATGAGAAAAAGATATAAAATCACAATTTTTTTACTTACCACCTTGAACCTATACTAGATACCTACCTACCTACCTACCTACCTACCTACCTACCTACCTACCTACCTACCTATACCTACCTACCACCTAGGTATATATTTTTATCATTATTCTTGGAAGTGCCTAAGTTCCTACCTACTCAATAAAACAAAATGCCTAAATAGTGTTGTTTTGTTTCTAATTAGGTTTATAATACCTAATAAGTAAGTAAGTAAGCAAGCAAGCAAGCAAGCAAGCAAGCAAGCAAGCAAGTAATAAAAATTAGTTTTGATATTACGTACACTGCTTAGGCCCGCATGCAGAAGACGCCGTGTTGTTAGGTTTAACTCACTAATAAATTTGTAACAATTTTGACACAGAAGCTTTAGGTAGGTATACGAAATCCTTTCGTCAAAGCGGCAGCTAACTCTGTGTTAAAAGGATAACCCGACGTTTCTGCAAGCGGGCCTTAGTATAGGTACTCGTAGTCCCCGACGAGCTGATTCAAGTGGTAGGTAGGTAGGTCTGTATATTGTACAAGTTGATCCTCAGCCGTCATCTGATCCATCGTTGTCTTGCAATGTGGACTCTAACTATATGAAAAGAATAATAATATTATTTAAAGTCTTAGGTATTTTTTTTTTACTAAAGTACTAGCCGATAAGCCGAGGCGCATACTCTGCTCTCTGAGCCAGCCACAAGAGAGCGAGCGCGCGTATTCGCGTCCATATTTTATTTATTTATTATTATTTGTCTTTGCATGTTTGTTTATATTTGAATGTGAACATAAGAGGAACATATATTTATATATTTTTTCCCATAACATCGGCATATCTCTATTGAAATAGTCAGACCGCCGGCGAGAGACTGCAGTTCGTACACGCCGAGAGATCGAGTTGTGTTTTACGAGGGTCTACTTTGATCGTTTTAAAGTATGTATAAATCAGGTTATGTATTTAGGTGAGTTATCTATTCAATTGAATGGAATCTCAGCTTTTAATTTGGCAAGATATACAAAGATTTTAGCAATGTTTTATAGAGAAAAATGAGTTTTAAACGGGACCCGAGGTACGCGTCTAGCGGTGTATCGAAATGAAACATCGATCGCTCCGCGAACACTGAGCTGATATGAATTTGAATTGTACCAAAACACGTACAGGCTCAAGATGAAACGACCCAAACATACGAAATTATGGAAAATTAACATGGGAATATATTATTTTGTTTTAATCGGATGCATGCTAGTGAAAAGTTGTAAGTATTCGTACGGGAAAATATCTAGCGACATCGCGGCTCTCCTTACGGTAAAGCCACGAGCCTTACTACCAACAGCGACCTCGTGCGGCGGCATATTGAAATATTTATCGTGTTAGCAGTATTGCGCGTCTTTTGTGATTGATTATAAATAATTATTAATAAATAATAATAAAGAAAATGTCCGACACCGCAGTTGCAACCGAGGCACCAGCGCCGGCGACGCCCGCGAAGAAACCCAAGGCGTCCGCTGGCGCCGCGGCCAAGAAGCCGAAGGCGAAGCCCACCCACCCCAAGACGTCCGAGATGGTGAACAGCGCCATCAAGGAGCTCAAGGAGAGGAGCGGCTCGTCCCTGCAGGCGATCAAGAAGTACATCGCCGCCCAGTACAAGGTCGACGCGGAGAAGATGGCGCCTTTCATACGGAAGTACCTGAAGAGCGCCGTCGAGTCCGGCGCGTTGATCCAGACGAAGGGCAAGGGCGCTTCGGGCTCGTTCAAGCTGGAGTCGAAGTCGTCCGCGTCCAAGAAGCCCGCCGGCGCCAAGTCCGCCGCCGCCTCGGCGAGGGCGAAGAAGGCCGCCTCCTCGCCGGCCGCCGCCAGCGCCAAGGCCGGCAAGAAGGCGGCGGCCGCGACCGCCGCGTCCCCCTCCAAGGCGAAGACCCCCAGGGAGAAGAAGGCCGCCGCGGCCGCCAAGAGGAAGAAGCCCGCCGCGAAGAAAGCCTCCGCCGCCGTCGCCGCTTCCCCGGCCAAGGCCAAGGGCGCCGCCTCCAAGGCGAAGAAGACCGCGAAGCCGCCCACGAAGAAACCCAAAGCGCCGAAACCGAAGAAGGCAGCACCCAAGTCGAAGCCCGCCGCCAAGAAGGCCGCCGCTGCCAAAAAGTAAGCTGCGCTGCGCACTGGAGGAGGCTGGCTGGCTGCCTGCCTTCGCTCGACGAGCTGCTCGCTATTCGCCCGCCGACGGCCGACGGATGATGCGTGCGTTCAATGTGCAATTCCTGCGTGCGGCTTAACAACCGTCACAACAAAAAGCCCTTTTCAGGGCTAACATAACTTTCCATTACATACCTATGAGTACCTATAGGTACCTACTACTACTACTACTGTTACAACTACTACTTCGGAGAATCACCACATCATTAAAAAAGTAGGTAGGTAAGTATAAATTATCGTTCTGTTATTACTTACGTGTTTCAACGTAACGAACGAACACACACACTCACTCACACACACGAAAAATAAAAAAATAAAAATAATAAAAGAAAAACATGCACACACAAACGTCACAAGTCACAACACAACACCTTACTTTCACTTACCTACTATTATTATGTAGGTTAGGTTAGGCTAGGTACCTTTACGCTAGGCCCTGCATACCTTCACCTAGGTATCACACGCACGCGACGGCCCGGCCGGTGAGCATCATCTGCTGCTAATTACAAATTAAAACAATAAACAGCCGGCCACCTACGAACGAACCCGATCCCGACTCCGATCCTGCACCCCACCCATCACCATTCGTCGATCGCGATCGGTTTCAAAGCTAATATTTACCTACGTACATACATCTATTATTTTCTACATTTTCGTAAAATTTTATTTTCTAAAAATGCGCCGTTGCCACGCTTACCTACCCACCTAACAGTGTCTCTCTCACTCATAGTCATCTATCTCTTTCCGTCTTCGCATGCAACGTCGCATTTTCTAAACAACCGCTCGTCGCGATCCCCACCGTACTGCCGACCGCGGTCACCATACATATATAAAACGACGGCGATTGAAAAAAATATATTCTCGCTCTAGCATCCACGCTCGCGTGTACACATCGTACGCGCGCCCTTGCATTTTGTATCGTTTTTAAACTCTTCAATAACAATGTCCGGACGTGGTAAAGGCGGCAAAGTTAAGGGAAAGGTCAAGTCTCGCTCCAATCGTGCCGGTCTACAGTTCCCCGTCGGACGTATTCACAGGCTGCTGAGGAAGGGCAACTACGCGGAACGCGTCGGTGCCGGCGCCCCAGTGTACCTAGCGGCCGTGATGGAGTATCTGGCCGCTGAAGTCCTGGAGTTGGCCGGTAACGCGGCGCGCGACAACAAGAAGACCAGGATCATACCCAGACATCTGCAGCTGGCCATCCGCAACGACGAGGAGCTGAACAAACTTCTCTCCGGTGTGACCATCGCACAGGGCGGCGTGCTTCCGAACATCCAGGCCGTCCTGTTGCCCAAGAAGACCGAGAAGAAGGCCTAAGATCTTAATCTTATAACGATCTTAGGATATTATATTTATACTAATTCATAGTATAAATCAAAAGGCCCTTTTCAGGGCCACAAAATTATTCCAATCATACCTACTACATATTATTATTGTTATTATTATTTTAAATAGCTAGTTAGGCTATATACTTACCTACTTACCTACCTACCTACCTACCTACCTACCTACCTACCTATCAATTCATCGACCGATGTCGATTGTCGATGATGATCGAGGTAATTATTATTATCAATATTCATTCATTCTTATTTATCTATTTATTATTATTATTATTTTTTTTTTTATTGATGATGATCGATGATAATAATAATTACTTATTGGTTCATCATCAGATGTGCAGGTTTCCTCGATTGTTTTCCACGATGTTTTCCTTCACCTATCGCTATCTCCCTCCCTCTCGGGCGCTCCCCGTCCCTCCCCGTCCGTCCGCCCGCCGATGTCGTTGATTGGTCGATTTCAACGAGACCGCTCGTCGGCAGTCAGTAGTGTTCAGCGTCGAGAAACTAACAAAAAGCGAAAAATCCACGGCGGCGTATCAATGCGGAAAATCAATATCAAACGGCGCAATTAATAAACACGGTGTTAGAGGTTCTGCTAAAGGTCATTCAGGCTGTGCGGGACGGAAAGGACCTTAGCCCCAATATCCTCGGAGGTGTGACGAATTTAATCTCCGAAATACGATAAGCCTCTGAGGATATTATACTGGAATGCCCATGGACTCAAGCACAAAGAGACCATGCTCAAGATGGTGCTAAAGGAAAGGAATATTGACGTGGCTCTTATCTGCGAGACCTTCCTGGGCCCAGCGGATAAAACACGCTTTCCGGGGTACCAAATTTACCGGCGGGATGAGCGCTCCATAGCCAATATCAGCTACAGAGGTTTAGTGGTTCTGGTGAAGAGGAGGATCGTTCACCAGCCTCTACCAGAAACGAAGCTAAACGCGATGAGTGCCCTCGGTGTGGAGATTTCCATAGGAGGCAGACCACACCATATCTATTCAATCTACCGGCCCCCGGCGGGCAAGATAGACATAAGAGATGTACACAAACTCCTTGATACTCCTTTTCCAGTCATAGCCGCCGGGGACTGGAACAGTAAAAGTCCCGCGTGGAATTCCTCCACCACTTGCCCAAATGGGAGAATTCTGGAGATGGACGCCGAAGCCCGGGACTATGGGGTAAGCGGGCCAGAGGTCCCTACTCACTACCCTTTCGCGTTGTCCCATAACCCGGATGTGATAGACCTGGTGGTACACAAGGACCTGGACGACCGCCTAACACTTGAGGTGACGGACGATGAGCTACAATCGGACCACCAGCCGGTTGTAGCAACTCTTGAAGCACTCCCAGCCAGAGCAGCGCCTCCCGCACGGCGCGCCAAGATAAACTGGCAAGTATTCACCAGCGAGTTAGAGGCCAAGTCTCTACATAGACCAATACAAACAGCTGCGGAGGTGGATAGCTACACTCAGCTGCTCACCACGACCATCCAAGGGGCATTGGATCAGGCCAGACAAGAGCTACCCTCATCAATGCACCAAGGGCTGCCATTTCGCGTCATGAAGTTGATCCATGAGAAAAGATCCCTCAGGCGCGAATTCCAAAGAACAAGATGCCCTAGACTGAAAACGAGACTGAACAAAATCGCGGAAAGAGTGTCCCAAGAATTGAGGGAACTGGAGGCAGAGTCATGGGACCTGCGCATAGAGGAAGCTGAAGGTGACATGACTTCGCTCCATCGACTCTGCAGGCAAGTAACTAACGCCTGCCCCCCACAAAGACCCTTATTCCACGAAGACGGCACACTTAGATACCGCGCAGCAGACCGCGCCGAGATCCTCGCCAGACACCTGCAAAAGCAATTCACCCTGAATCCACTTACAGACACTCATCACCAGGCAACAGTCGAGAAACACCTTGGGGAGTACTTCGCCGAACCTATTGGCAACGAGGAAGACCCAGTAGTGATTTCCCCTGGCATGGTGAGGCAAACCATTAAAGAATCAAAACTGAAGAAAGCCCCCGGCGCAGATAACATCACGAACAACGCGCTGAGACACATCCCCCGTAAGACGCTGGCAGCGATTACGCACCTTTTCAATGCCATTCTGCGTACGGGGAAATTCCCTGATAGCTGGAAAGAAGGCTTAATCATAATGCTTCCCAAGCCGGGGAAAAATACTATGAAACCGGAGAACTATAGACCAATAACTCTCCTCTCATCACTCTCCAAGGTGTTCGAGAAACTCCTGCTGCGTCATCTGAAGCCCCATATACCCTCTAGATCTGAGCAATTTGGGTTCAGGTCAGAGCACAGCACCACGCTCCAACTGTCGAGAGTACTGCACCAGATTACGGCGGCACTTAATAAGAAGGAAAGCGCCACAGCAGTATTCCTCGACATGGAGAAGGCTTTCGACAGGGTCTGGCACGACGGTCTGCTGTACAAGCTAGCCCAAACGACTGCCCCTCGCCGCCTATTACGCGTGATAGCATCATTTCTTGCGGAGAGACGCTTCCGCGTCAAATTAGAAGACCAGATTTCCAATGAAGGCCAAATCGCTGCTGGAGTTCCGCAGGGTAGCTGTCTGTCTCCCGTCCTGTACGCTAAATACACGGACGACATACCATCAACGGCAGACACTACTCTTGCTTTATACGCCGACGACACGGCCTACATAGCAACCTCATTACCAACCCGGCCACAACACGCAGTAGATAGACTGCAGCGGGTTCTGAATCTGCTCCCCGAATGGCTCAATAAATGGAGGCTTGCGGTCAACGTGGGGAAGACGCAAGCCATCATGTTCGGAGGAGCCAAAAAGCTGCCCTCCCGGCTCACCCTGTTGGACCAACCAATCCCTTGGTCTACGGAGGTGACGTATCTGGGAGTCACGATTGATAGACGCCTTAATATGAAAACGCAAGCGAGGAAAGCCGTCAACAAGACACGCGCGGCAATAATGCTGCTCCGCCCAGTCCTGCACTCTAGACTCCCGCTGCGTACTAAGCTTGGAATTTACAAAACTTACATCAGATCCAGGCTTACGTACGCAGCGCCGGCATGGTACTCGTTGACCAGTGAGTCCAGCAAAGAGAATCTCCGCACACAGCAGTCTATCGCCTTGAGGCGTATCACAAAAGCTCCCAGATACGTCAGAAACAGCACCATAATGCGTGATTTAAAGGTGGAGAGCCTGGACAATTTCATCATCCGCCTCACGAACATGATGTTCACCAGAGCGGACGCCTCCACCTTTGACCATATCAGAGGGATAGCGCCATATCATAGGCGCCCCCCAGATAAGAGAGGATATCCGCGCGACCTGATCACGCCATAATAATAGAAGACCTTAACTAATACCAAATTCCCAACACATGACGAACAACCAACTTCAATTGGTGGACTCCTGCTCGACCGCGGTAGGCATCTGCTGGGCTTCCTTCGGGTCTCACCCGGTAGGGCTAGTCCGCGACAGCAGTGAGTCCACCAATTTACTCCAAAGGTCACATAAGACCGACCCAAAGTCCCTGCCGTATTGACGGCAGGCGATAGAAACCGCATGCAGGGGGCCATGCCCTGATCATGCCTCACCCGCGCCCTTGCGGGCGCGAGTGATCCCCACGTGATCGGCGTATCATTTCTCTGACGTCCGAGCGCTAGTGCGGTCGCATTGATACCTGATAATATTTTTGTTGTTTTGAGTTTCTTCACTCAATACGTAGTACAACATGCCACCAAAGACCAGCGGTAAGGCCGCCAAGAAATCCGGCAAGGCCCAGAAGAACATCTCCAAGTCCGACAAGAAGAAGAAGAAGCACAAGAGGAAGGAGAGCTACGCAATTTACATCTACAAAGTGCTCAAGCAGGTCCACCCGGACACCGGTATCTCCAGTAAGGCGATGTCGATCATGAACTCGTTCGTGAATGACATTTTCGAGCGCATCGCCGCCGAGGCTTCCCGGCTCGCCCACTACAATAAGAGGTCGACTATCACCTCCAGGGAGGTGCAGACGTCCGTGAGGCTGCTGCTGCCCGGGGAGTTGGCCAAGCACGCGGTCAGCGAAGGCACCAAGGCCGTCACCAAGTACACCAGCTCGAAGTGAGGAGGTCTTGGCGTCTCGCCGGTGTCCGTCCCGCCCTCGTCGAGGTTGAACGGGATTTAAAAAAAAAGGCCCTTTTCAGGGCCACAAAATCATTCCAAATACTTACCTAAATTCAAAATACATTAATTACAGGTTTACAGTTACAAAGTTAGCAAAAGCTACTAATATGGTAAAATAATAAATTTAAAGTAGGTATTAAAAAAAAAAAAAAATAATAATAATCTACCTACCTATCCACGTACGTACGTACCTACCTACCTACCTACCTACCTACCTACCTACCTACCTAATATATTTTGTTTGTTTCGGAAACGCTGAACCAACCGATATACCTAGATGGAATTTTAACAGCATTAATGTACATGTAGTTAAAAATTTAAAATTATACCTACGGCCTAAGTAAATGCTGAACCGATCTTGATGAAGTCTTGTTACAAGTAAAATTTATATTTTTCTTTATTTCCGTGGTATTCGCTCTCTCGCTCGGCCGCGGCCGCCGCTGCTAGCGAGTTTCGCCCCCTGCCCCCCGTCCCCCCCGCACGCTTACCTATAAAAGTTTCGAACCCGACACCGCTAATATTTATTCACTAACTGTGCCTGTTGCGTGTGGACGCGTTCGCGCCTGCCTGACGCACCTTTATTCTATTAATTTCAATTTTTAATTTACTCATACAAGTTGTCTCCATCGTGAAGCATGGCCCGCACGAAGCAGACCGCCCGCAAGTCCACCGGTGGTAAGGCGCCTCGCAAGCAGCTGGCCACGAAGGCCGCGCGCAAGAGCGCTCCGGCCACCGGCGGCGTCAAGAAGCCTCACCGCTACAGGCCGGGCACGGTGGCGCTCCGCGAGATCCGTCGCTACCAGAAGAGCACCGAGCTTCTGATCCGCAAGCTGCCGTTCCAGCGGCTGGTGCGCGAGATCGCTCAAGACTTCAAGACCGATCTGCGCTTCCAGAGCTCCGCCGTGATGGCACTGCAGGAGGCTAGCGAGGCGTACCTGGTCGGCCTCTTCGAGGACACCAACCTTTGCGCCATTCACGCTAAGCGCGTCACCATCATGCCGAAGGATATCCAGCTCGCGCGCAGGATCAGAGGCGAACGCGCCTAGAGCTGTGTGCGTCCGCCACGCCGAGTTGTGACCTCGGAAGCTAAGCAAAAAAAAAGGCCCTTTTCAGGGCCACAAAACTTTCTTTCCTGCTATACCCCTATATTAAACAAAATTAGTTTATCAAATTATAAAATGAGGTAAAAAGTAATAATAATGTTAATTCTTGTCTGTCTGATTGATACATACATACATAAATAAATACAAAGTTACGTACTATACTTACTTTAGGTAATTAATTTTATGCAACATTTATCATCATAAAGCGACCCTTAGTATATCTACTATATACCTACGTACATAAATAATAGAAAAGTAATATAAATAAGAAATATTAATATAATTATTGTATAGATTTAAGTTAATAATAATTCGGATCAACAACAAAACTCATACACCCCCCCCCCCCCTCCTCTCTCCAAACACCCCCCCCCCCCCCCCCCCTCCTTTAGTGTCTCTTTTACTCTACCAGCGACTGCCACATGAAAACATGAGATCGGTTGATCGGTTGGGCGGTCAAGTCTATACGGAAAGTATAAATATACGCGTTTTCAGAATTTTGATACCATTCCAGTGTTGATTCTCGTTCTGTTCGCAGTGCGCGGTGCGGTGCGGCGCAGTTTCAAGTTTACAGCAAATAATACTTACTATCTCATCCCGGTTTAGAAGATGACCGGTCGCGGCAAAGGTGGCAAGGGATTGGGGAAAGGTGGTGCCAAGCGTCACAGGAAAGTGTTACGTGATAACATCCAAGGTATCACGAAGCCGGCCATCCGTCGTCTGGCGCGCAGAGGTGGCGTCAAGCGTATATCCGGTCTGATATACGAGGAGACCCGCGGTGTGCTGAAAGTGTTCCTCGAGAACGTGATCCGCGACGCCGTCACATACACGGAGCACGCCAAGAGGAAGACCGTCACCGCTATGGACGTCGTGTACGCTCTGAAACGTCAGGGTCGCACCCTGTACGGTTTCGGAGGTTAAGCGATGGCTACAGTGGTAGCACTCTATACTATAGTTATAGAGACAAAAAAAAGGCCCTTTTCAGGGCCGCATATATTTCTATTTATCCTACTACACATGAGAAAAAGATATAAAATCACAATTTTTTTACTTACCACCTTGAACCTATACTAGATACCTACCTACCTACCTACCTACCTACCTACCTACCTACCTACCTACCTACCTATACCTACCTACCACCTAGGTATATATTTTTATCATTATTCTTGGAAGTGCCTAAGTTCCTACCTACTCAATAAAACAAAATGCCTAAATAGTGTTGTTTTGTTTCTAATTAGGTTTATAATACCTAATAAGTAAGTAAGTAAGCAAGCAAGCAAGCAAGCAAGCAAGCAAGCAAGCAAGTAATAAAAATTAGTTTTGATATTACGTACACTGCTTAGGCCCGCATGCAGAAGACGCCGTGTTGTTAGGTTTAACTCACTAATAAATTTGTAACAATTTTGACACAGAAGCTTTAGGTAGGTATACGAAATCCTTTCGTCAAAGCGGCAGCTAACTCTGTGTTAAAAGGATAACCCGACGTTTCTGCAAGCGGGCCTTAGTATAGGTACTCGTAGTCCCCGACGAGCTGATTCAAGTGGTAGGTAGGTAGGTCTGTATATTGTACAAGTTGATCCTCAGCCGTCATCTGATCCATCGTTGTCTTGCAATGTGGACTCTAACTATATGAAAAGAATAATAATATTATTTAAAGTCTTAGGTATTTTTTTTTTACTAAAGTACTAGCCGATAAGCCGAGGCGCATACTCTGCTCTCTGAGCCAGCCACAAGAGAGCGAGCGCGCGTATTCGCGTCCATATTTTATTTATTTATTATTATTTGTCTTTGCATGTTTGTTTATATTTGAATGTGAACATAAGAGGAACATATATTTATATATTTTTTCCCATAACATCGGCATATCTCTATTGAAATAGTCAGACCGCCGGCGAGAGACTGCAGTTCGTACACGCCGAGAGATCGAGTTGTGTTTTACGAGGGTCTACTTTGATCGTTTTAAAGTATGTATAAATCAGGTTATGTATTTAGGTGAGTTATCTATTCAATTGAATGGAATCTCAGCTTTTAATTTGGCAAGATATACAAAGATTTTAGCAATGTTTTATAGAGAAAAATGAGTTTTAAACGGGACCCGAGGTACGCGTCTAGCGGTGTATCGAAATGAAACATCGATCGCTCCGCGAACACTGAGCTGATATGAATTTGAATTGTACCAAAACACGTACAGGCTCAAGATGAAACGACCCAAACATACGAAATTATGGAAAATTAACATGGGAATATATTATTTTGTTTTAATCGGATGCATGCTAGTGAAAAGTTGTAAGTATTCGTACGGGAAAATATCTAGCGACATCGCGGCTCTCCTTACGGTAAAGCCACGAGCCTTACTACCAACAGCGACCTCGTGCGGCGGCATATTGAAATATTTATCGTGTTAGCAGTATTGCGCGTCTTTTGTGATTGATTATAAATAATTATTAATAAATAATAATAAAGAAAATGTCCGACACCGCAGTTGCAACCGAGGCACCAGCGCCGGCGACGCCCGCGAAGAAACCCAAGGCGTCCGCTGGCGCCGCGGCCAAGAAGCCGAAGGCGAAGCCCACCCACCCCAAGACGTCCGAGATGGTGAACAGCGCCATCAAGGAGCTCAAGGAGAGGAGCGGCTCGTCCCTGCAGGCGATCAAGAAGTACATCGCCGCCCAGTACAAGGTCGACGCGGAGAAGATGGCGCCTTTCATACGGAAGTACCTGAAGAGCGCCGTCGAGTCCGGCGCGTTGATCCAGACGAAGGGCAAGGGCGCTTCGGGCTCGTTCAAGCTGGAGTCGAAGTCGTCCGCGTCCAAGAAGCCCGCCGGCGCCAAGTCCGCCGCCGCCTCGGCGAGGGCGAAGAAGGCCGCCTCCTCGCCGGCCGCCGCCAGCGCCAAGGCCGGCAAGAAGGCGGCGGCCGCGACCGCCGCGTCCCCCTCCAAGGCGAAGACCCCCAGGGAGAAGAAGGCCGCCGCGGCCGCCAAGAGGAAGAAGCCCGCCGCGAAGAAAGCCTCCGCCGCCGTCGCCGCTTCCCCGGCCAAGGCCAAGGGCGCCGCCTCCAAGGCGAAGAAGACCGCGAAGCCGCCCACGAAGAAACCCAAAGCGCCGAAACCGAAGAAGGCAGCACCCAAGTCGAAGCCCGCCGCCAAGAAGGCCGCCGCTGCCAAAAAGTAAGCTGCGCTGCGCACTGGAGGAGGCTGGCTGGCTGCCTGCCTTCGCTCGACGAGCTGCTCGCTATTCGCCCGCCGACGGCCGACGGATGATGCGTGCGTTCAATGTGCAATTCCTGCGTGCGGCTTAACAACCGTCACAACAAAAAGCCCTTTTCAGGGCTAACATAACTTTCCATTACATACCTATGAGTACCTATAGGTACCTACTACTACTACTACTGTTACAACTACTACTTCGGAGAATCACCACATCATTAAAAAAGTAGGTAGGTAAGTATAAATTATCGTTCTGTTATTACTTACGTGTTTCAACGTAACGAACGAACACACACACTCACTCACACACACGAAAAATAAAAAAATAAAAATAATAAAAGAAAAACATGCACACACAAACGTCACAAGTCACAACACAACACCTTACTTTCACTTACCTACTATTATTATGTAGGTTAGGTTAGGCTAGGTACCTTTACGCTAGGCCCTGCATACCTTCACCTAGGTATCACACGCACGCGACGGCCCGGCCGGTGAGCATCATCTGCTGCTAATTACAAATTAAAACAATAAACAGCCGGCCACCTACGAACGAACCCGATCCCGACTCCGATCCTGCACCCCACCCATCACCATTCGTCGATCGCGATCGGTTTCAAAGCTAATATTTACCTACGTACATACATCTATTATTTTCTACATTTTCGTAAAATTTTATTTTCTAAAAATGCGCCGTTGCCACGCTTACCTACCCACCTAACAGTGTCTCTCTCACTCATAGTCATCTATCTCTTTCCGTCTTCGCATGCAACTTTTCTAAACAACCGCTCGTCGCGATCCCCACCGTACTGCCGACCGCGGTCACCATACATATATAAAACGACGGCGATTGAAAAAAATATATTCTCGCTCTAGCATCCACGCTCGCGTGTACACATCGTACGCGCGCCCTTGCATTTTGTATCGTTTTTAAACTCTTCAATAACAATGTCCGGACGTGGTAAAGGCGGCAAAGTTAAGGGAAAGGTCAAGTCTCGCTCCAATCGTGCCGGTCTACAGTTCCCCGTCGGACGTATTCACAGGCTGCTGAGGAAGGGCAACTACGCGGAACGCGTCGGTGCCGGCGCCCCAGTGTACCTAGCGGCCGTGATGGAGTATCTGGCCGCTGAAGTCCTGGAGTTGGCCGGTAACGCGGCGCGCGACAACAAGAAGACCAGGATCATACCCAGACATCTGCAGCTGGCCATCCGCAACGACGAGGAGCTGAACAAACTTCTCTCCGGTGTGACCATCGCACAGGGCGGCGTGCTTCCGAACATCCAGGCCGTCCTGTTGCCCAAGAAGACCGAGAAGAAGGCCTAAGATCTTAATCTTATAACGATCTTAGGATATTATATTTATACTAATTCATAGTATAAATCAAAAGGCCCTTTTCAGGGCCACAAAATTATTCCAATCATACCTACTACATATTATTATTGTTATTATTATTTTAAATAGCTAGTTAGGCTATATACTTACCTACTTACCTACCTACCTACCTACCTACCTACCTACCTACCTATCAATTCATCGACCGATGTCGATTGTCGATGATGATCGAGGTAATTATTATTATCAATATTCATTCATTCTTATTTATCTATTTATTATTATTATTATTTTTTTTTTTATTGATGATGATCGATGATAATAATAATTACTTATTGGTTCATCATCAGATGTGCAGGTTTCCTCGATTGTTTTCCACGATGTTTTCCTTCACCTATCGCTATCTCCCTCCCTCTCGGGCGCTCCCCGTCCCTCCCCGTCCGTCCGCCCGCCGATGTCGTTGATTGGTCGATTTCAACGAGACCGCTCGTCGGCAGTCAGTAGTGTTCAGCGTCGAGAAACTAACAAAAAGCGAAAAATCCACGGCGGCGTATCATTTCTCTGACGTCCGAGCGCTAGTGCGGTCGCATTGATACCTGATAATATTTTTGTTGTTTTGAGTTTCTTCACTCAATACGTAGTACAACATGCCACCAAAGACCAGCGGTAAGGCCGCCAAGAAATCCGGCAAGGCCCAGAAGAACATCTCCAAGTCCGACAAGAAGAAGAAGAAGCACAAGAGGAAGGAGAGCTACGCAATTTACATCTACAAAGTGCTCAAGCAGGTCCACCCGGACACCGGTATCTCCAGTAAGGCGATGTCGATCATGAACTCGTTCGTGAATGACATTTTCGAGCGCATCGCCGCCGAGGCTTCCCGGCTCGCCCACTACAATAAGAGGTCGACTATCACCTCCAGGGAGGTGCAGACGTCCGTGAGGCTGCTGCTGCCCGGGGAGTTGGCCAAGCACGCGGTCAGCGAAGGCACCAAGGCCGTCACCAAGTACACCAGCTCGAAGTGAGGAGGTCTTGGCGTCTCGCCGGTGTCCGTCCCGCCCTCGTCGAGGTTGAACGGGATTTAAAAAAAAAGGCCCTTTTCAGGGCCACAAAATCATTCCAAATACTTACCTAAATTCAAAATACATTAATTACAGGTTTACAGTTACAAAGTTAGCAAAAGCTACTAATATGGTAAAATAATAAATTTAAAGTAGGTATTAAAAAAAAAAAAAAATAATAATAATCTACCTACCTATCCACGTACGTACGTACCTACCTACCTACCTACCTACCTACCTACCTAATACCTAATATATTTTGTTTGTTTCGGAAACGCTGAACCAACCGATATACCTAGATGGAATTTTAACAGCATTAATGTACATGTAGTTAAAAATTTAAAATTATACCTACGGCCTAAGTAAATGCTGAACCGATCTTGATGAAGTCTTGTTACAAGTAAAATTTATATTTTTCTTTATTTCCGTGGTATTCGCTCTCTCGCTCGGCCGCGGCCGCCGCTGCTAGCGAGTTTCGCCCCCTGCCCCCCGTCCCCCCCGCACGCTTACCTATAAAAGTTTCGAACCCGACACCGCTAATATTTATTCACTAACTGTGCCTGTTGCGTGTGGACGCGTTCGCGCCTGCCTGACGCACCTTTATTCTATTAATTTCAATTTTTAATTTACTCATACAAGTTGTCTCCATCGTGAAGCATGGCCCGCACGAAGCAGACCGCCCGCAAGTCCACCGGTGGTAAGGCGCCTCGCAAGCAGCTGGCCACGAAGGCCGCGCGCAAGAGCGCTCCGGCCACCGGCGGCGTCAAGAAGCCTCACCGCTACAGGCCGGGCACGGTGGCGCTCCGCGAGATCCGTCGCTACCAGAAGAGCACCGAGCTTCTGATCCGCAAGCTGCCGTTCCAGCGGCTGGTGCGCGAGATCGCTCAAGACTTCAAGACCGATCTGCGCTTCCAGAGCTCCGCCGTGATGGCACTGCAGGAGGCTAGCGAGGCGTACCTGGTCGGCCTCTTCGAGGACACCAACCTTTGCGCCATTCACGCTAAGCGCGTCACCATCATGCCGAAGGATATCCAGCTCGCGCGCAGGATCAGAGGCGAACGCGCCTAGAGCTGTGTGCGTCCGCCACGCCGAGTTGTGACCTCGGAAGCTAAGCAAAAAAAAAGGCCCTTTTCAGGGCCACAAAACTTTCTTTCCTGCTATACCCCTATATTAAACAAAATTAGTTTATCAAATTATAAAATGAGGTAAAAAGTAATAATAATGTTAATTCTTGTCTGTCTGATTGATACATACATACATAAATAAATACAAAGTTACGTACTATACTTACTTTAGGTAATTAATTTTATGCAACATTTATCATCATAAAGCGACCCTTAGTATATCTACTATATACCTACGTACATAAATAATAGAAAAGTAATATAAATAAGAAATATTAATATAATTATTGTATAGATTTAAGTTAATAATAATTCGGATCAACAACAAAACTCATACACCCCCCCCCCCCCTCCTCTCTCCAAACACCCCCCCCCCCCCCCCCCCTCCTTTAGTGTCTCTTTTACTCTACCAGCGACTGCCACATGAAAACATGAGATCGGTTGATCGGTTGGGCGGTCAAGTCTATACGGAAAGTATAAATATACGCGTTTTCAGAATTTTGATACCATTCCAGTGTTGATTCTCGTTCTGTTCGCAGTGCGCGGTGCGGTGCGGCGCAGTTTCAAGTTTACAGCAAATAATACTTACTATCTCATCCCGGTTTAGAAGATGACCGGTCGCGGCAAAGGTGGCAAGGGATTGGGGAAAGGTGGTGCCAAGCGTCACAGGAAAGTGTTACGTGATAACATCCAAGGTATCACGAAGCCGGCCATCCGTCGTCTGGCGCGCAGAGGTGGCGTCAAGCGTATATCCGGTCTGATATACGAGGAGACCCGCGGTGTGCTGAAAGTGTTCCTCGAGAACGTGATCCGCGACGCCGTCACATACACGGAGCACGCCAAGAGGAAGACCGTCACCGCTATGGACGTCGTGTACGCTCTGAAACGTCAGGGTCGCACCCTGTACGGTTTCGGAGGTTAAGCGATGGCTACAGTGGTAGCACTCTATACTATAGTTATAGAGACAAAAAAAAGGCCCTTTTCAGGGCCGCATATATTTCTATTTATCCTACTACACATGAGAAAAAGATATAAAATCACAATTTTTTTACTTACCACCTTGAACCTATACTAGATACCTACCTACCTACCTACCTACCTACCTACCTACCTACCTACCTACCTACCTATACCTACCTACCACCTAGGTATATATTTTTATCATTATTCTTGGAAGTGCCTAAGTTCCTACCTACTCAATAAAACAAAATGCCTAAATAGTGTTGTTTTGTTTCTAATTAGGTTTATAATACCTAATAAGTAAGTAAGTAAGCAAGCAAGCAAGCAAGCAAGCAAGCAAGCAAGCAAGTAATAAAAATTAGTTTTGATATTACGTACACTGCTTAGGCCCGCATGCAGAAGACGCCGTGTTGTTAGGTTTAACTCACTAATAAATTTGTAACAATTTTGACACAGAAGCTTTAGGTAGGTATACGAAATCCTTTCGTCAAAGCGGCAGCTAACTCTGTGTTAAAAGGATAACCCGACGTTTCTGCAAGCGGGCCTTAGTATAGGTACTCGTAGTCCCCGACGAGCTGATTCAAGTGGTAGGTAGGTAGGTCTGTATATTGTACAAGTTGATCCTCAGCCGTCATCTGATCCATCGTTGTCTTGCAATGTGGACTCTAACTATATGAAAAGAATAATAATATTATTTAAAGTCTTAGGTATTTTTTTTTTACTAAAGTACTAGCCGATAAGCCGAGGCGCATACTCTGCTCTCTGAGCCAGCCACAAGAGAGCGAGCGCGCGTATTCGCGTCCATATTTTATTTATTTATTATTATTTGTCTTTGCATGTTTGTTTATATTTGAATGTGAACATAAGAGGAACATATATTTATATATTTTTTCCCATAACATCGGCATATCTCTATTGAAATAGTCAGACCGCCGGCGAGAGACTGCAGTTCGTACACGCCGAGAGATCGAGTTGTGTTTTACGAGGGTCTACTTTGATCGTTTTAAAGTATGTATAAATCAGGTTATGTATTTAGGTGAGTTATCTATTCAATTGAATGGAATCTCAGCTTTTAATTTGGCAAGATATACAAAGATTTTAGCAATGTTTTATAGAGAAAAATGAGTTTTAAACGGGACCCGAGGTACGCGTCTAGCGGTGTATCGAAATGAAACATCGATCGCTCCGCGAACACTGAGCTGATATGAATTTGAATTGTACCAAAACACGTACAGGCTCAAGATGAAACGACCCAAACATACGAAATTATGGAAAATTAACATGGGAATATATTATTTTGTTTTAATCGGATGCATGCTAGTGAAAAGTTGTAAGTATTCGTACGGGAAAATATCTAGCGACATCGCGGCTCTCCTTACGGTAAAGCCACGAGCCTTACTACCAACAGCGACCTCGTGCGGCGGCATATTGAAATATTTATCGTGTTAGCAGTATTGCGCGTCTTTTCGTCCTTACTCGCTGCATCTCCGAGTGTGCTCCGAGACCGTCTCGTTGAGCCCTCGTCGAGCAAGTATATTTCAATATATCCCGCAGTGTTCGCGGCTCGCGTCTTCCGCCGCCCGTCGCGTTCCCCGGTGCCAGTGGTACTCGCCGCACTCGTGCGGCTTGAGGAAGCGGCCGGGTTCGACCCGCGTCGGCGCCCCTGCGCCCCGCCCGCGAAAACTGCGCGGCCCTAATCCCGCGCTTTTTGTGACAAAAAGCCGTCGGATTGCCAACACCGACCGTCAGACCTCTTACCGAGCGGGGTTGACTGAGTGTGTACGCGGGCGCCTAAGCTGGGTCTCCCTTAGGGGTCTCGCCTGGCTGGGTAGCACGCGATTGCGCTCGGTCTCCCTGCAAGGGACGCAGTGTTGCATCCACCGCTTCGTCGCGATCATCGCGACCTTATGTGATAATGTCGGACGAACCGCCTCGCCCGCAACGTGCGGGACGCGGCAGAAAAGGTATTCCGCGTGCAATCGTGCGCCGGAATATCTTTGACCAATCGGTCACGCCCCTCTCCATGGAAAGACGTCCAACGCCAATGATGACGGCGCCCCCATCGCGCCTGTCCGACCCGCCGTCCTCGTCCTCCAGCGAGGACAGTGAAGATGACGCTGCGACTCAACCGATCACCACAGCCGGAACATTGGCTCCGGTAGGTGAGTTGGCCAAGCGCGCGCGCCCGAGCTCGTCCTCCTCGGGGAACACTGACGGCCAAGAAGACAAGCGGACGAAGCTGTCTTCCCGCTTCGCCCTGCTGCCGTACCATTCCTCAGACGAGTCGCCGCGGTCACCCAGCCCAGCGGCTCGCCCCCGCGCTCGAGAAGTGCTCCCCCCGCCCCCGCGGATCACCCCCACACCGCAGCCGGAGGTGCGCCCCCCGCCCTCCGCCCCCGCGCCCGCAGGTGAGACGGCAAGTCATGCCGTCCCTGTCGCGCGCCTACCTACCGCCGACGCGACGGCACATATCGCCGTCCCTGTCGCGCGCTCGCCGACGATGGATGCGACGACACATATTGCCGTCCCATCCACACAAACCACTGCATCGTCCTCTCAAGCGGGGTCCGCAAGCTGGCCGAAGGACTCGACCAGCTATGCGGGCCTAGCTTCGCCCGTCCCTATGGACTTGACTCGGCCGCACTCACCTCTGCCGAGCACTTCCTACGCTGCGACAGCCGCGGCGCCGCCCGCGCCACGCCGCAGCCCACCGCCCGCCGAACAACGCTCGACCCAGCAAGCGGGCCGTGCGGCCCCGCCTGCTGCGCCTGCGGCCGCCCAGCCGCCGCGGTCCGAATACCCGCCACTAGTGGTCGAATGCCTCCCCAACTGGACGAGGCACTTCCAGGCCATCCGGCGCGAGCTGGGATTCGCGCCAAACGCCAGACCACTGGGCAGAGGAGTCCGATTCCTCCCTCAATCTGCCGATGAATTCCGGGCTGTACAGCGCTACCTGACCCAGGCGGCGCGTCAAGACAGTACCATCTCATGGTACTGCTACAGCCCGGCGACCGAACGCCCAGCCAAAATAGCGGTGCGAGGACTGCCGCTCGACACACCACCTGAGGAGGTGGTCGCCGCCCTGCGCGACATCGGCTTCCCGGCGGAAAACGCGCGGTCAATCCCGCCAAAAGCCGGCAAGCACGGCTGCACCTACTTTGTGCAGCTGGCGCACATGACCGCCGAAGAGCTCCGTCAGCTGTACGCAGTGACGGAGCTTCTCTGCATGCCCGCGGTCACCGTGGAGGCCTGGCGCGGAGGGACCAAGCCGCCCCAGTGCCACCGGTGCCAGGCGTACGGGCACTCCTCCGTCAACTGCCACCGGCCCTTCCGCTGTATCCGGTGTGCAGGAGCCCATCCGGTCGCAGACTGCCCGCACCCGCGCGAAGTTACGCCCACCTGCGCGAACTGCGGGCAAAGCCATGCCGCGAATGACCGCCGATGCTCGCAATATAAGCGAGAGGCGCGGAAGAGAGGCATCGCCTTGCCTCCGCCCCCGTCTCAGGCACCCGGCCGCCCCCGCCCGCAATCGCAACGCAGGCCCGCAGCGACCGCTGCGTCGGCCCCCGCAGAAGGCGCGCAGGCGACCGCCGCGCCGCGCGCCCCTCGCCCCCCATCGACCACGAGAACCGCTCCACCGAACGCCGCTGGGGGCCCTACTACCACGCTCCCAGCGGCGGCCAACCCGCCCACCGAGCGGGGACAGGCGCTGCGCGGTAGGCGCAGACCGCGCAACCGCGGCCGCCGCCCCGCTCGCAACGAGCCAGCCGCCGCCTCCACGCCTCAGCCGAGGCAAGCGAGGCAGGCGCCCACACAACAGGCCGCGCAGGTGCAATCCCAGGCACCTGCGCCGACTCAACCTGCGCCGACTCAGTCGGCGCCGACCCAATCGGCGCCGACCCAATCGGCCCCGACCGCCCCCGCCGCTACAGCCCGACCACACTCGCCGACGCCTGCCGCTTCTCGGGAGCAAACTCGCCGCTCGCAGCGGATTGCTCCTGAGAGGGCGCAGGCGCAAGCTCGCGTGCAGCAGCAAGCGCGCGAGCAACCTGCACCATCACGCGCTGTACCGCGCGCCGCGCCGCGCACTGCCCGGCGCGCAGCCCCACCTGCCGAGCAACACACCGCCTCCCAACCGCCTCCCCCCGCACCTCAACAGGGGGAAGCGAGACACAGCCCGGACATCATGGCCATAGTCCGGGTTGTGTTGGAGGCAATAACGACCGGGCTGACGACATATCTACAAGGACAGGGCGCAGTACAGGCGATCGCAGCAGGGATGGCGGTCTTAGCGCGACTCCCGTCCTGCTGAGGGTCCTGTACTGGAACCCGGGCGGCATCAGAGGCCACATCCGCGAGCTCACAACACTCGCCCAGTCGCAGGATGTCCACGTCATCCTCCTGGGCGAGACCAAGCTCGCGGAACACGTCGAGCTCCGTATCCCGAACTTCTTCGTGTACCGGCGCGACGAAGTCTCTCCCCGGGGTCACGCCTTCAGAGGAACGGCGGCCCTGGTGCGGAGGGACATCGTACACGAGGAAGTTGAACACGCACCATACACATCCCTGCGTACGCAGGGAGTGCGTGTTCACACCGGTGAGGAGGAGCTCCTCCTGTATGCCGCCTACCGACCACCTACCACGACCTTCTGCAGCACCGACGTCCACACACTCCTCGAGTCGCACGCCCCCACACTAGTCGTGGGTGATTTTAACGCGAAGCACCAAGCCTGGGGCTCGCGCGTCATCACCCCGGCCGGAAGGGCTTTACTCGAGGACAGCGAGCGCCACCAGTACGGTATATTGGGTCCTGGAGCACCGACCAATATACCGTCAAACCCCCACTACCACCCGGACGTCCTGGACATCGTGCTGCATCACCGGATTGACCACCCCATCAGTGTCGAGCCACTCTATGACCTCGACACTGAACACCTGCCAATACTAGTCACGCTTAACCTCCAGCGCGACTTCACCATACCGCGTCCTCCCAGAGCAAAGACCAACTGGGAGAAGTTCGCCGCCGCGCTGTCGGAGCTTGAGCTCGCAGGTCCCATCTCGACCCCAGTGGACGTTGACCGGGCCGCCAACACCATCATGGCGGCCATCCAGACGGCCAAACAGGAGGCCACTACCACCATGCCCCCCACTGGTCGACGTGACCTGCTTTCGAGCTCGCTCCGCGACATGCTGAGAAGGAAGCGCGCCCTGCGCAAACTATGGGCGCGCACTCGCTGTCCGACGGTCAAGCGTGACCTCAACCGTCTTGCACAGGAAGTGAGGCTAGCACTCGGCGCCCGCGAAGATGATGACTGGGAGAAGACCATCGACGCGGCAGCCGAGTCAGAAACATCGCTGTACCACCTGTGCAAGACACTCACCGGATCTGACTCACCCGTCTACCCGCTACTAGACAACCAGGGTAGGCGAAGATACTCCGCGCATGACCGAGCTGAGATCATGGCGGAGTATATGGAGAAGCAATTCACCCCCAACCCACCGGCCAACGACAACGCGCACAGGCACCACACCGAGCTCGACCATCAAGTGCGGGAATTCCTGTCGGCCCAGACTCTTCCGCTCCGGGGGGACGAGTTCATCTCCCCGTCTGAGCTGAGGAAAGCCGTCATCCGTCTCCCCAAACGGAAGGCGGCAGGCTACGACGGAATTCCGATCGCCGCACTTCAGCAGCTGCCAAGAAGAGCCCTCGTAGCGCTAGCGAGGCTCTTCAATGGCATTCTCCGCACCGCACACTTCCCGGAGACCTGGAAGAGGGGGAAGGTGATCACCATCCCCAAACCGGGCAAGGACCGCCGCCTACCAGGGAGCTACCGCCCGATCACCCTACTGCCGCACATCGCCAAGCTGTTCGAGCGTCTGTTGCTGCGAAGGCTCACCCCGTACGTCCGTTTACGGGATGAGCAGTTCGGCTTTCGCAGTAACCACTCAACGACGCTCCAGCTGGCGAGAGGACTTCACCACATTGCCAGCAAGACGAACAAGGGCTACTGCACCGTCGGGGTCTTTCTCGACATCGAGAAGGCCTTCGACCGTGTGTGGCACACCGGTCTGCTGGCAAAGCTCCTCACCACCGACCTGCCACCCGTGATTGTGCGGCTGGTGGCCTCTTTCCTGGACGGGCGGTCCTTCCACGTCTCCGTGGAGGGCGCGGACTCCCAGCCGCGCCCCATCCGTGCGGGAGTGCCCCAAGGCAGCTGCCTCTCCCCGTGCCTGTACGCGTTGTACACCAACGACATCCCTACCCTCGCCGGACACCTGCGCGAGGGGGAGGAAGACGTGCTGTTGTCGCTCTACGCCGACGACAGCGCGTATCTCGCGTCGTCGTTCCACCAAGCCGCCGCCTGCAATAAGATGCAGCGCATGTTGGACCTGCTTCCGGAGTGGCTGGACAAGTGGAGGATGGCCGTCAACGTGGGGAAGACGGCCGCGATCCTGTTCGGCATCCGGAAGCCATTACGTCAGCTCCGCTTCCGAGGGCAGGACATAGAGTGGCAAACTTCGGTGTGCTACTTGGGGTGCCGCATCGACCTCAGCCTGAACCTGATTCCCATGGTCAACCACGTGGTGAGTCAGGCTAAGGCGGCACTGTCGATGCTGTACCAAGTCTTCACCTCGAGTCTATCACCGAAGACCAAGCTCCTCATCTATGGAGCCTATGTCCGCTCCAGACTGACGTACGCGGCCCCAGCCTGGTATGCGTACTGCTCAGCGTACCAGGCACGCCGCCTACAGGTCCAACAGAACAAGTGCCTCCGCCTGATCGTTGGAGCTCCGAGGTACGTGAGGAACGATGTGATCCATCGCGACCTCAAGACGCCCACCGTGGAGGAGTACGTCCGTACACTGGCGCGGCGCATGTTCGCCAGCGCCGACAACGGACCGTACGAACACCTCCACGGCATCGCACCGCTAGCCAGCCGACCACCGACCGGGCGTCCTCTACCTCGTGAGCTCCTGCGATCGCCACCACCGAGGAGGCACGCAGGCGGCCACAGCGACGACGACGCGAGACCCACTGGACATGACCTCAGCTCCGCGCACGGTGGCGACACCATCGCCCGTAGCGCGGAGCACTCCACCGGATTTGACACCGCCCCGCTCGCGGCGGCTATCTGCCCGCCAGCGACGCGGGGCCCCTGGCGATACACTGGCCCCGCGCTCGATGACGACCCTTTCGTCAGTAGCGCGGGGCCCCTCACCGAACACGACACCGCTCCGCTCGCGGCGGCGACTTGCCCGCCTGCGATGCGGGGCCCCCGGACCGACACCGGTCCCGCGCACGGCAGCGACTCTATCGCCCGTAGCGCGGGCCCACCCTCTGGACCTGACACCGCTCCGCTCGCGGCGGCAACCTTGCCCGCCAGCGAACGGGGCCACTGAATGGACATTCAGCCACAAGGCCCCTACTCAAGCTGAATAGGAGCCTCAGCCGCCGTGGATTGCCAAGACGGCTGAAAATTCACCACCGGGGAAGTGTTCTTCCCTGCGACCCGCCCGGGTAATGAGGCCACGCCTCGAAGCCCGCACCCTCCGCTGGCCATGGCCAGTGAAGATGACCCGCGCGCGCGTGTTAGCAGTATTGCGCGTCTTTTGTGATTGATTATAAATAATTATTAATAAATAATAATAAAGAAAATGTCCGACACCGCAGTTGCAACCGAGGCACCAGCGCCGGCGACGCCCGCGAAGAAACCCAAGGCGTCCGCTGGCGCCGCGGCCAAGAAGCCGAAGGCGAAGCCCACCCACCCCAAGACGTCCGAGATGGTGAACAGCGCCATCAAGGAGCTCAAGGAGAGGAGCGGCTCGTCCCTGCAGGCGATCAAGAAGTACATCGCCGCCCAGTACAAGGTCGACGCGGAGAAGATGGCGCCTTTCATACGGAAGTACCTGAAGAGCGCCGTCGAGTCCGGCGCGTTGATCCAGACGAAGGGCAAGGGCGCTTCGGGCTCGTTCAAGCTGGAGTCGAAGTCGTCCGCGTCCAAGAAGCCCGCCGGCGCCAAGTCCGCCGCCGCCTCGGCGAGGGCGAAGAAGGCCGCCTCCTCGCCGGCCGCCGCCAGCGCCAAGGCCGGCAAGAAGGCGGCGGCCGCGACCGCCGCGTCCCCCTCCAAGGCGAAGACCCCCAGGGAGAAGAAGGCCGCCGCGGCCGCCAAGAGGAAGAAGCCCGCCGCGAAGAAAGCCTCCGCCGCCGTCGCCGCTTCCCCGGCCAAGGCCAAGGGCGCCGCCTCCAAGGCGAAGAAGACCGCGAAGCCGCCCACGAAGAAACCCAAAGCGCCGAAACCGAAGAAGGCAGCACCCAAGTCGAAGCCCGCCGCCAAGAAGGCCGCCGCTGCCAAAAAGTAAGCTGCGCTGCGCACTGGAGGAGGCTGGCTGGCTGCCTGCCTTCGCTCGACGAGCTGCTCGCTATTCGCCCGCCGACGGCCGACGGATGATGCGTGCGTTCAATGTGCAATTCCTGCGTGCGGCTTAACAACCGTCACAACAAAAAGCCCTTTTCAGGGCTAACATAACTTTCCATTACATACCTATGAGTACCTATAGGTACCTACTACTACTACTACTGTTACAACTACTACTTCGGAGAATCACCACATCATTAAAAAAGTAGGTAGGTAAGTATAAATTATCGTTCTGTTATTACTTACGTGTTTCAACGTAACGAACGAACACACACACTCACTCACACACACGAAAAATAAAAAAATAAAAATAATAAAAGAAAAACATGCACACACAAACGTCACAAGTCACAACACAACACCTTACTTTCACTTACCTACTATTATTATGTAGGTTAGGTTAGGCTAGGTACCTTTACGCTAGGCCCTGCATACCTTCACCTAGGTATCACACGCACGCGACGGCCCGGCCGGTGAGCATCATCTGCTGCTAATTACAAATTAAAACAATAAACAGCCGGCCACCTACGAACGAACCCGATCCCGACTCCGATCCTGCACCCCACCCATCACCATTCGTCGATCGCGATCGGTTTCAAAGCTAATATTTACCTACGTACATACATCTATTATTTTCTACATTTTCGTAAAATTTTATTTTCTAAAAATGCGCCGTTGCCACGCTTACCTACCCACCTAACAGTGTCTCTCTCACTCATAGTCATCTATCTCTTTCCGTCTTCGCATGCAACGTCGCATTTTCTAAACAACCGCTCGTCGCGATCCCCACCGTACTGCCGACCGCGGTCACCATACATATATAAAACGACGGCGATTGAAAAAAATATATTCTCGCTCTAGCATCCACGCTCGCGTGTACACATCGTACGCGCGCCCTTGCATTTTGTATCGTTTTTAAACTCTTCAATAACAATGTCCGGACGTGGTAAAGGCGGCAAAGTTAAGGGAAAGGTCAAGTCTCGCTCCAATCGTGCCGGTCTACAGTTCCCCGTCGGACGTATTCACAGGCTGCTGAGGAAGGGCAACTACGCGGAACGCGTCGGTGCCGGCGCCCCAGTGTACCTAGCGGCCGTGATGGAGTATCTGGCCGCTGAAGTCCTGGAGTTGGCCGGTAACGCGGCGCGCGACAACAAGAAGACCAGGATCATACCCAGACATCTGCAGCTGGCCATCCGCAACGACGAGGAGCTGAACAAACTTCTCTCCGGTGTGACCATCGCACAGGGCGGCGTGCTTCCGAACATCCAGGCCGTCCTGTTGCCCAAGAAGACCGAGAAGAAGGCCTAAGATCTTAATCTTATAACGATCTTAGGATATTATATTTATACTAATTCATAGTATAAATCAAAAGGCCCTTTTCAGGGCCACAAAATTATTCCAATCATACCTACTACATATTATTATTGTTATTATTATTTTAAATAGCTAGTTAGGCTATATACTTACCTACTTACCTACCTACCTACCTACCTACCTACCTACCTACCTATCAATTCATCGACCGATGTCGATTGTCGATGATGATCGAGGTAATTATTATTATCAATATTCATTCATTCTTATTTATCTATTTATTATTATTATTATTTTTTTTTTTATTGATGATGATCGATGATAATAATAATTACTTATTGGTTCATCATCAGATGTGCAGGTTTCCTCGATTGTTTTCCACGATGTTTTCCTTCACCTATCGCTATCTCCCTCCCTCTCGGGCGCTCCCCGTCCCTCCCCGTCCGTCCGCCCGCCGATGTCGTTGATTGGTCGATTTCAACGAGACCGCTCGTCGGCAGTCAGTAGTGTTCAGCGTCGAGAAACTAACAAAAAGCGAAAAATCCACGGCGGCGTATCATTTCTCTGACGTCCGAGCGCTAGTGCGGTCGCATTGATACCTGATAATATTTTTGTTGTTTTGAGTTTCTTCACTCAATACGTAGTACAACATGCCACCAAAGACCAGCGGTAAGGCCGCCAAGAAATCCGGCAAGGCCCAGAAGAACATCTCCAAGTCCGACAAGAAGAAGAAGAAGCACAAGAGGAAGGAGAGCTACGCAATTTACATCTACAAAGTGCTCAAGCAGGTCCACCCGGACACCGGTATCTCCAGTAAGGCGATGTCGATCATGAACTCGTTCGTGAATGACATTTTCGAGCGCATCGCCGCCGAGGCTTCCCGGCTCGCCCACTACAATAAGAGGTCGACTATCACCTCCAGGGAGGTGCAGACGTCCGTGAGGCTGCTGCTGCCCGGGGAGTTGGCCAAGCACGCGGTCAGCGAAGGCACCAAGGCCGTCACCAAGTACACCAGCTCGAAGTGAGGAGGTCTTGGCGTCTCGCCGGTGTCCGTCCCGCCCTCGTCGAGGTTGAACGGGATTTAAAAAAAAAGGCCCTTTTCAGGGCCACAAAATCATTCCAAATACTTACCTAAATTCAAAATACATTAATTACAGGTTTACAGTTACAAAGTTAGCAAAAGCTACTAATATGGTAAAATAATAAATTTAAAGTAGGTATTAAAAAAAAAAAAAAATAATAATAATCTACCTACCTATCCACGTACGTACGTACCTACCTACCTACCTACCTACCTACCTACCTACCTACCTAATATATTTTGTTTGTTTCGGAAACGCTGAACCAACCGATATACCTAGATGGAATTTTAACAGCATTAATGTACATGTAGTTAAAAATTTAAAATTATACCTACGGCCTAAGTAAATGCTGAACCGATCTTGATGAAGTCTTGTTACAAGTAAAATTTATATTTTTCTTTATTTCCGTGGTATTCGCTCTCTCGCTCGGCCGCGGCCGCCGCTGCTAGCGAGTTTCGCCCCCTGCCCCCCGTCCCCCCCGCACGCTTACCTATAAAAGTTTCGAACCCGACACCGCTAATATTTATTCACTAACTGTGCCTGTTGCGTGTGGACGCGTTCGCGCCTGCCTGACGCACCTTTATTCTATTAATTTCAATTTTTAATTTACTCATACAAGTTGTCTCCATCGTGAAGCATGGCCCGCACGAAGCAGACCGCCCGCAAGTCCACCGGTGGTAAGGCGCCTCGCAAGCAGCTGGCCACGAAGGCCGCGCGCAAGAGCGCTCCGGCCACCGGCGGCGTCAAGAAGCCTCACCGCTACAGGCCGGGCACGGTGGCGCTCCGCGAGATCCGTCGCTACCAGAAGAGCACCGAGCTTCTGATCCGCAAGCTGCCGTTCCAGCGGCTGGTGCGCGAGATCGCTCAAGACTTCAAGACCGATCTGCGCTTCCAGAGCTCCGCCGTGATGGCACTGCAGGAGGCTAGCGAGGCGTACCTGGTCGGCCTCTTCGAGGACACCAACCTTTGCGCCATTCACGCTAAGCGCGTCACCATCATGCCGAAGGATATCCAGCTCGCGCGCAGGATCAGAGGCGAACGCGCCTAGAGCTGTG
>JARPMR010000092.1:0-41341 GCA_029955525.1 Oeneis ivallda
TAAATAGCTAGTTAGGCTATATACTTACCTACTTACCTACCTACCTACCTACCTACCTACCTACCTACCTATCAATTCATCGACCGATGTCGATTGTCGATGATGATCGAGGTAATTATTATTATCAATATTCATTCATTCTTATTTATCTATTTATTATTATTATTATTTTTTTTTTTATTGATGATGATCGATGATAATAATAATTACTTATTGGTTCATCATCAGATGTGCAGGTTTCCTCGATTGTTTTCCACGATGTTTTCCTTCACCTATCGCTATCTCCCTCCCTCTCGGGCGCTCCCCGTCCCTCCCCGTCCGTCCGCCCGCCGATGTCGTTGATTGGTCGATTTCAACGAGACCGCTCGTCGGCAGTCAGTAGTGTTCAGCGTCGAGAAACTAACAAAAAGCGAAAAATCCACGGCGGCGTATCATTTCTCTGACGTCCGAGCGCTAGTGCGGTCGCATTGATACCTGATAATATTTTTGTTGTTTTGAGTTTCTTCACTCAATACGTAGTACAACATGCCACCAAAGACCAGCGGTAAGGCCGCCAAGAAATCCGGCAAGGCCCAGAAGAACATCTCCAAGTCCGACAAGAAGAAGAAGAAGCACAAGAGGAAGGAGAGCTACGCAATTTACATCTACAAAGTGCTCAAGCAGGTCCACCCGGACACCGGTATCTCCAGTAAGGCGATGTCGATCATGAACTCGTTCGTGAATGACATTTTCGAGCGCATCGCCGCCGAGGCTTCCCGGCTCGCCCACTACAATAAGAGGTCGACTATCACCTCCAGGGAGGTGCAGACGTCCGTGAGGCTGCTGCTGCCCGGGGAGTTGGCCAAGCACGCGGTCAGCGAAGGCACCAAGGCCGTCACCAAGTACACCAGCTCGAAGTGAGGAGGTCTTGGCGTCTCGCCGGTGTCCGTCCCGCCCTCGTCGAGGTTGAACGGGATTTAAAAAAAAAGGCCCTTTTCAGGGCCACAAAATCATTCCAAATACTTACCTAAATTCAAAATACATTAATTACAGGTTTACAGTTACAAAGTTAGCAAAAGCTACTAATATGGTAAAATAATAAATTTAAAGTAGGTATTAAAAAAAAAAAAAAATAATAATAATCTACCTACCTATCCACGTACGTACGTACCTACCTACCTACCTACCTACCTACCTACCTACCTACCTAATATATTTTGTTTGTTTCGGAAACGCTGAACCAACCGATATACCTAGATGGAATTTTAACAGCATTAATGTACATGTAGTTAAAAATTTAAAATTATACCTACGGCCTAAGTAAATGCTGAACCGATCTTGATGAAGTCTTGTTACAAGTAAAATTTATATTTTTCTTTATTTCCGTGGTATTCGCTCTCTCGCTCGGCCGCGGCCGCCGCTGCTAGCGAGTTTCGCCCCCTGCCCCCCGTCCCCCCCGCACGCTTACCTATAAAAGTTTCGAACCCGACACCGCTAATATTTATTCACTAACTGTGCCTGTTGCGTGTGGACGCGTTCGCGCCTGCCTGACGCACCTTTATTCTATTAATTTCAATTTTTAATTTACTCATACAAGTTGTCTCCATCGTGAAGCATGGCCCGCACGAAGCAGACCGCCCGCAAGTCCACCGGTGGTAAGGCGCCTCGCAAGCAGCTGGCCACGAAGGCCGCGCGCAAGAGCGCTCCGGCCACCGGCGGCGTCAAGAAGCCTCACCGCTACAGGCCGGGCACGGTGGCGCTCCGCGAGATCCGTCGCTACCAGAAGAGCACCGAGCTTCTGATCCGCAAGCTGCCGTTCCAGCGGCTGGTGCGCGAGATCGCTCAAGACTTCAAGACCGATCTGCGCTTCCAGAGCTCCGCCGTGATGGCACTGCAGGAGGCTAGCGAGGCGTACCTGGTCGGCCTCTTCGAGGACACCAACCTTTGCGCCATTCACGCTAAGCGCGTCACCATCATGCCGAAGGATATCCAGCTCGCGCGCAGGATCAGAGGCGAACGCGCCTAGAGCTGTGTGCGTCCGCCACGCCGAGTTGTGACCTCGGAAGCTAAGCAAAAAAAAAGGCCCTTTTCAGGGCCACAAAACTTTCTTTCCTGCTATACCCCTATATTAAACAAAATTAGTTTATCAAATTATAAAATGAGGTAAAAAGTAATAATAATGTTAATTCTTGTCTGTCTGATTGATACATACATACATAAATAAATACAAAGTTACGTACTATACTTACTTTAGGTAATTAATTTTATGCAACATTTATCATCATAAAGCGACCCTTAGTATATCTACTATATACCTACGTACATAAATAATAGAAAAGTAATATAAATAAGAAATATTAATATAATTATTGTATAGATTTAAGTTAATAATAATTCGGATCAACAACAAAACTCATACACCCCCCCCCCCCCTCCTCTCTCCAAACACCCCCCCCCCCCCCCCCCCTCCTTTAGTGTCTCTTTTACTCTACCAGCGACTGCCACATGAAAACATGAGATCGGTTGATCGGTTGGGCGGTCAAGTCTATACGGAAAGTATAAATATACGCGTTTTCAGAATTTTGATACCATTCCAGTGTTGATTCTCGTTCTGTTCGCAGTGCGCGGTGCGGTGCGGCGCAGTTTCAAGTTTACAGCAAATAATACTTACTATCTCATCCCGGTTTAGAAGATGACCGGTCGCGGCAAAGGTGGCAAGGGATTGGGGAAAGGTGGTGCCAAGCGTCACAGGAAAGTGTTACGTGATAACATCCAAGGTATCACGAAGCCGGCCATCCGTCGTCTGGCGCGCAGAGGTGGCGTCAAGCGTATATCCGGTCTGATATACGAGGAGACCCGCGGTGTGCTGAAAGTGTTCCTCGAGAACGTGATCCGCGACGCCGTCACATACACGGAGCACGCCAAGAGGAAGACCGTCACCGCTATGGACGTCGTGTACGCTCTGAAACGTCAGGGTCGCACCCTGTACGGTTTCGGAGGTTAAGCGATGGCTACAGTGGTAGCACTCTATACTATAGTTATAGAGACAAAAAAAAGGCCCTTTTCAGGGCCGCATATATTTCTATTTATCCTACTACACATGAGAAAAAGATATAAAATCACAATTTTTTTACTTACCACCTTGAACCTATACTAGATACCTACCTACCTACCTACCTACCTACCTACCTACCTACCTACCTACCTACCTATACCTACCTACCACCTAGGTATATATTTTTATCATTATTCTTGGAAGTGCCTAAGTTCCTACCTACTCAATAAAACAAAATGCCTAAATAGTGTTGTTTTGTTTCTAATTAGGTTTATAATACCTAATAAGTAAGTAAGTAAGCAAGCAAGCAAGCAAGCAAGCAAGCAAGCAAGCAAGTAATAAAAATTAGTTTTGATATTACGTACACTGCTTAGGCCCGCATGCAGAAGACGCCGTGTTGTTAGGTTTAACTCACTAATAAATTTGTAACAATTTTGACACAGAAGCTTTAGGTAGGTATACGAAATCCTTTCGTCAAAGCGGCAGCTAACTCTGTGTTAAAAGGATAACCCGACGTTTCTGCAAGCGGGCCTTAGTATAGGTACTCGTAGTCCCCGACGAGCTGATTCAAGTGGTAGGTAGGTAGGTCTGTATATTGTACAAGTTGATCCTCAGCCGTCATCTGATCCATCGTTGTCTTGCAATGTGGACTCTAACTATATGAAAAGAATAATAATATTATTTAAAGTCTTAGGTATTTTTTTTTTACTAAAGTACTAGCCGATAAGCCGAGGCGCATACTCTGCTCTCTGAGCCAGCCACAAGAGAGCGAGCGCGCGTATTCGCGTCCATATTTTATTTATTTATTATTATTTGTCTTTGCATGTTTGTTTATATTTGAATGTGAACATAAGAGGAACATATATTTATATATTTTTTCCCATAACATCGGCATATCTCTATTGAAATAGTCAGACCGCCGGCGAGAGACTGCAGTTCGTACACGCCGAGAGATCGAGTTGTGTTTTACGAGGGTCTACTTTGATCGTTTTAAAGTATGTATAAATCAGGTTATGTATTTAGGTGAGTTATCTATTCAATTGAATGGAATCTCAGCTTTTAATTTGGCAAGATATACAAAGATTTTAGCAATGTTTTATAGAGAAAAATGAGTTTTAAACGGGACCCGAGGTACGCGTCTAGCGGTGTATCGAAATGAAACATCGATCGCTCCGCGAACACTGAGCTGATATGAATTTGAATTGTACCAAAACACGTACAGGCTCAAGATGAAACGACCCAAACATACGAAATTATGGAAAATTAACATGGGAATATATTATTTTGTTTTAATCGGATGCATGCTAGTGAAAAGTTGTAAGTATTCGTACGGGAAAATATCTAGCGACATCGCGGCTCTCCTTACGGTAAAGCCACGAGCCTTACTACCAACAGCGACCTCGTGCGGCGGCATATTGAAATATTTATCGTGTTAGCAGTATTGCGCGTCTTTTGTGATTGATTATAAATAATTATTAATAAATAATAATAAAGAAAATGTCCGACACCGCAGTTGCAACCGAGGCACCAGCGCCGGCGACGCCCGCGAAGAAACCCAAGGCGTCCGCTGGCGCCGCGGCCAAGAAGCCGAAGGCGAAGCCCACCCACCCCAAGACGTCCGAGATGGTGAACAGCGCCATCAAGGAGCTCAAGGAGAGGAGCGGCTCGTCCCTGCAGGCGATCAAGAAGTACATCGCCGCCCAGTACAAGGTCGACGCGGAGAAGATGGCGCCTTTCATACGGAAGTACCTGAAGAGCGCCGTCGAGTCCGGCGCGTTGATCCAGACGAAGGGCAAGGGCGCTTCGGGCTCGTTCAAGCTGGAGTCGAAGTCGTCCGCGTCCAAGAAGCCCGCCGGCGCCAAGTCCGCCGCCGCCTCGGCGAGGGCGAAGAAGGCCGCCTCCTCGCCGGCCGCCGCCAGCGCCAAGGCCGGCAAGAAGGCGGCGGCCGCGACCGCCGCGTCCCCCTCCAAGGCGAAGACCCCCAGGGAGAAGAAGGCCGCCGCGGCCGCCAAGAGGAAGAAGCCCGCCGCGAAGAAAGCCTCCGCCGCCGTCGCCGCTTCCCCGGCCAAGGCCAAGGGCGCCGCCTCCAAGGCGAAGAAGACCGCGAAGCCGCCCACGAAGAAACCCAAAGCGCCGAAACCGAAGAAGGCAGCACCCAAGTCGAAGCCCGCCGCCAAGAAGGCCGCCGCTGCCAAAAAGTAAGCTGCGCTGCGCACTGGAGGAGGCTGGCTGGCTGCCTGCCTTCGCTCGACGAGCTGCTCGCTATTCGCCCGCCGACGGCCGACGGATGATGCGTGCGTTCAATGTGCAATTCCTGCGTGCGGCTTAACAACCGTCACAACAAAAAGCCCTTTTCAGGGCTAACATAACTTTCCATTACATACCTATGAGTACCTATAGGTACCTACTACTACTACTACTGTTACAACTACTACTTCGGAGAATCACCACATCATTAAAAAAGTAGGTAGGTAAGTATAAATTATCGTTCTGTTATTACTTACGTGTTTCAACGTAACGAACGAACACACACACTCACTCACACACACGAAAAATAAAAAAATAAAAATAATAAAAGAAAAACATGCACACACAAACGTCACAAGTCACAACACAACACCTTACTTTCACTTACCTACTATTATTATGTAGGTTAGGTTAGGCTAGGTACCTTTACGCTAGGCCCTGCATACCTTCACCTAGGTATCACACGCACGCGACGGCCCGGCCGGTGAGCATCATCTGCTGCTAATTACAAATTAAAACAATAAACAGCCGGCCACCTACGAACGAACCCGATCCCGACTCCGATCCTGCACCCCACCCATCACCATTCGTCGATCGCGATCGGTTTCAAAGCTAATATTTACCTACGTACATACATCTATTATTTTCTACATTTTCGTAAAATTTTATTTTCTAAAAATGCGCCGTTGCCACGCTTACCTACCCACCTAACAGTGTCTCTCTCACTCATAGTCATCTATCTCTTTCCGTCTTCGCATGCAACGTCGCATTTTCTAAACAACCGCTCGTCGCGATCCCCACCGTACTGCCGACCGCGGTCACCATACATATATAAAACGACGGCGATTGAAAAAAATATATTCTCGCTCTAGCATCCACGCTCGCGTGTACACATCGTACGCGCGCCCTTGCATTTTGTATCGTTTTTAAACTCTTCAATAACAATGTCCGGACGTGGTAAAGGCGGCAAAGTTAAGGGAAAGGTCAAGTCTCGCTCCAATCGTGCCGGTCTACAGTTCCCCGTCGGACGTATTCACAGGCTGCTGAGGAAGGGCAACTACGCGGAACGCGTCGGTGCCGGCGCCCCAGTGTACCTAGCGGCCGTGATGGAGTATCTGGCCGCTGAAGTCCTGGAGTTGGCCGGTAACGCGGCGCGCGACAACAAGAAGACCAGGATCATACCCAGACATCTGCAGCTGGCCATCCGCAACGACGAGGAGCTGAACAAACTTCTCTCCGGTGTGACCATCGCACAGGGCGGCGTGCTTCCGAACATCCAGGCCGTCCTGTTGCCCAAGAAGACCGAGAAGAAGGCCTAAGATCTTAATCTTATAACGATCTTAGGATATTATATTTATACTAATTCATAGTATAAATCAAAAGGCCCTTTTCAGGGCCACAAAATTATTCCAATCATACCTACTACATATTATTATTGTTATTATTATTTTAAATAGCTAGTTAGGCTATATACTTACCTACTTACCTACCTACCTACCTACCTACCTACCTACCTACCTATCAATTCATCGACCGATGTCGATTGTCGATGATGATCGAGGTAATTATTATTATCAATATTCATTCATTCTTATTTATCTATTTATTATTATTATTATTTTTTTTTTTATTGATGATGATCGATGATAATAATAATTACTTATTGGTTCATCATCAGATGTGCAGGTTTCCTCGATTGTTTTCCACGATGTTTTCCTTCACCTATCGCTATCTCCCTCCCTCTCGGGCGCTCCCCGTCCCTCCCCGTCCGTCCGCCCGCCGATGTCGTTGATTGGTCGATTTCAACGAGACCGCTCGTCGGCAGTCAGTAGTGTTCAGCGTCGAGAAACTAACAAAAAGCGAAAAATCCACGGCGGCGTATCATTTCTCTGACGTCCGAGCGCTAGTGCGGTCGCATTGATACCTGATAATATTTTTGTTGTTTTGAGTTTCTTCACTCAATACGTAGTACAACATGCCACCAAAGACCAGCGGTAAGGCCGCCAAGAAATCCGGCAAGGCCCAGAAGAACATCTCCAAGTCCGACAAGAAGAAGAAGAAGCACAAGAGGAAGGAGAGCTACGCAATTTACATCTACAAAGTGCTCAAGCAGGTCCACCCGGACACCGGTATCTCCAGTAAGGCGATGTCGATCATGAACTCGTTCGTGAATGACATTTTCGAGCGCATCGCCGCCGAGGCTTCCCGGCTCGCCCACTACAATAAGAGGTCGACTATCACCTCCAGGGAGGTGCAGACGTCCGTGAGGCTGCTGCTGCCCGGGGAGTTGGCCAAGCACGCGGTCAGCGAAGGCACCAAGGCCGTCACCAAGTACACCAGCTCGAAGTGAGGAGGTCTTGGCGTCTCGCCGGTGTCCGTCCCGCCCTCGTCGAGGTTGAACGGGATTTAAAAAAAAAGGCCCTTTTCAGGGCCACAAAATCATTCCAAATACTTACCTAAATTCAAAATACATTAATTACAGGTTTACAGTTACAAAGTTAGCAAAAGCTACTAATATGGTAAAATAATAAATTTAAAGTAGGTATTAAAAAAAAAAAAAAATAATAATAATCTACCTACCTATCCACGTACGTACGTACCTACCTACCTACCTACCTACCTACCTACCTACCTACCTAATATATTTTGTTTGTTTCGGAAACGCTGAACCAACCGATATACCTAGATGGAATTTTAACAGCATTAATGTACATGTAGTTAAAAATTTAAAATTATACCTACGGCCTAAGTAAATGCTGAACCGATCTTGATGAAGTCTTGTTACAAGTAAAATTTATATTTTTCTTTATTTCCGTGGTATTCGCTCTCTCGCTCGGCCGCGGCCGCCGCTGCTAGCGAGTTTCGCCCCCTGCCCCCCGTCCCCCCCGCACGCTTACCTATAAAAGTTTCGAACCCGACACCGCTAATATTTATTCACTAACTGTGCCTGTTGCGTGTGGACGCGTTCGCGCCTGCCTGACGCACCTTTATTCTATTAATTTCAATTTTTAATTTACTCATACAAGTTGTCTCCATCGTGAAGCATGGCCCGCACGAAGCAGACCGCCCGCAAGTCCACCGGTGGTAAGGCGCCTCGCAAGCAGCTGGCCACGAAGGCCGCGCGCAAGAGCGCTCCGGCCACCGGCGGCGTCAAGAAGCCTCACCGCTACAGGCCGGGCACGGTGGCGCTCCGCGAGATCCGTCGCTACCAGAAGAGCACCGAGCTTCTGATCCGCAAGCTGCCGTTCCAGCGGCTGGTGCGCGAGATCGCTCAAGACTTCAAGACCGATCTGCGCTTCCAGAGCTCCGCCGTGATGGCACTGCAGGAGGCTAGCGAGGCGTACCTGGTCGGCCTCTTCGAGGACACCAACCTTTGCGCCATTCACGCTAAGCGCGTCACCATCATGCCGAAGGATATCCAGCTCGCGCGCAGGATCAGAGGCGAACGCGCCTAGAGCTGTGTGCGTCCGCCACGCCGAGTTGTGACCTCGGAAGCTAAGCAAAAAAAAAGGCCCTTTTCAGGGCCACAAAACTTTCTTTCCTGCTATACCCCTATATTAAACAAAATTAGTTTATCAAATTATAAAATGAGGTAAAAAGTAATAATAATGTTAATTCTTGTCTGTCTGATTGATACATACATACATAAATAAATACAAAGTTACGTACTATACTTACTTTAGGTAATTAATTTTATGCAACATTTATCATCATAAAGCGACCCTTAGTATATCTACTATATACCTACGTACATAAATAATAGAAAAGTAATATAAATAAGAAATATTAATATAATTATTGTATAGATTTAAGTTAATAATAATTCGGATCAACAACAAAACTCATACACCCCCCCCCCCCCTCCTCTCTCCAAACACCCCCCCCCCCCCCCCCCCTCCTTTAGTGTCTCTTTTACTCTACCAGCGACTGCCACATGAAAACATGAGATCGGTTGATCGGTTGGGCGGTCAAGTCTATACGGAAAGTATAAATATACGCGTTTTCAGAATTTTGATACCATTCCAGTGTTGATTCTCGTTCTGTTCGCAGTGCGCGGTGCGGTGCGGCGCAGTTTCAAGTTTACAGCAAATAATACTTACTATCTCATCCCGGTTTAGAAGATGACCGGTCGCGGCAAAGGTGGCAAGGGATTGGGGAAAGGTGGTGCCAAGCGTCACAGGAAAGTGTTACGTGATAACATCCAAGGTATCACGAAGCCGGCCATCCGTCGTCTGGCGCGCAGAGGTGGCGTCAAGCGTATATCCGGTCTGATATACGAGGAGACCCGCGGTGTGCTGAAAGTGTTCCTCGAGAACGTGATCCGCGACGCCGTCACATACACGGAGCACGCCAAGAGGAAGACCGTCACCGCTATGGACGTCGTGTACGCTCTGAAACGTCAGGGTCGCACCCTGTACGGTTTCGGAGGTTAAGCGATGGCTACAGTGGTAGCACTCTATACTATAGTTATAGAGACAAAAAAAAGGCCCTTTTCAGGGCCGCATATATTTCTATTTATCCTACTACACATGAGAAAAAGATATAAAATCACAATTTTTTTACTTACCACCTTGAACCTATACTAGATACCTACCTACCTACCTACCTACCTACCTACCTACCTACCTACCTACCTACCTATACCTACCTACCACCTAGGTATATATTTTTATCATTATTCTTGGAAGTGCCTAAGTTCCTACCTACTCAATAAAACAAAATGCCTAAATAGTGTTGTTTTGTTTCTAATTAGGTTTATAATACCTAATAAGTAAGTAAGTAAGCAAGCAAGCAAGCAAGCAAGCAAGCAAGCAAGCAAGTAATAAAAATTAGTTTTGATATTACGTACACTGCTTAGGCCCGCATGCAGAAGACGCCGTGTTGTTAGGTTTAACTCACTAATAAATTTGTAACAATTTTGACACAGAAGCTTTAGGTAGGTATACGAAATCCTTTCGTCAAAGCGGCAGCTAACTCTGTGTTAAAAGGATAACCCGACGTTTCTGCAAGCGGGCCTTAGTATAGGTACTCGTAGTCCCCGACGAGCTGATTCAAGTGGTAGGTAGGTAGGTCTGTATATTGTACAAGTTGATCCTCAGCCGTCATCTGATCCATCGTTGTCTTGCAATGTGGACTCTAACTATATGAAAAGAATAATAATATTATTTAAAGTCTTAGGTATTTTTTTTTTACTAAAGTACTAGCCGATAAGCCGAGGCGCATACTCTGCTCTCTGAGCCAGCCACAAGAGAGCGAGCGCGCGTATTCGCGTCCATATTTTATTTATTTATTATTATTTGTCTTTGCATGTTTGTTTATATTTGAATGTGAACATAAGAGGAACATATATTTATATATTTTTTCCCATAACATCGGCATATCTCTATTGAAATAGTCAGACCGCCGGCGAGAGACTGCAGTTCGTACACGCCGAGAGATCGAGTTGTGTTTTACGAGGGTCTACTTTGATCGTTTTAAAGTATGTATAAATCAGGTTATGTATTTAGGTGAGTTATCTATTCAATTGAATGGAATCTCAGCTTTTAATTTGGCAAGATATACAAAGATTTTAGCAATGTTTTATAGAGAAAAATGAGTTTTAAACGGGACCCGAGGTACGCGTCTAGCGGTGTATCGAAATGAAACATCGATCGCTCCGCGAACACTGAGCTGATATGAATTTGAATTGTACCAAAACACGTACAGGCTCAAGATGAAACGACCCAAACATACGAAATTATGGAAAATTAACATGGGAATATATTATTTTGTTTTAATCGGATGCATGCTAGTGAAAAGTTGTAAGTATTCGTACGGGAAAATATCTAGCGACATCGCGGCTCTCCTTACGGTAAAGCCACGAGCCTTACTACCAACAGCGACCTCGTGCGGCGGCATATTGAAATATTTATCGTGTTAGCAGTATTGCGCGTCTTTTGTGATTGATTATAAATAATTATTAATAAATAATAATAAAGAAAATGTCCGACACCGCAGTTGCAACCGAGGCACCAGCGCCGGCGACGCCCGCGAAGAAACCCAAGGCGTCCGCTGGCGCCGCGGCCAAGAAGCCGAAGGCGAAGCCCACCCACCCCAAGACGTCCGAGATGGTGAACAGCGCCATCAAGGAGCTCAAGGAGAGGAGCGGCTCGTCCCTGCAGGCGATCAAGAAGTACATCGCCGCCCAGTACAAGGTCGACGCGGAGAAGATGGCGCCTTTCATACGGAAGTACCTGAAGAGCGCCGTCGAGTCCGGCGCGTTGATCCAGACGAAGGGCAAGGGCGCTTCGGGCTCGTTCAAGCTGGAGTCGAAGTCGTCCGCGTCCAAGAAGCCCGCCGGCGCCAAGTCCGCCGCCGCCTCGGCGAGGGCGAAGAAGGCCGCCTCCTCGCCGGCCGCCGCCAGCGCCAAGGCCGGCAAGAAGGCGGCGGCCGCGACCGCCGCGTCCCCCTCCAAGGCGAAGACCCCCAGGGAGAAGAAGGCCGCCGCGGCCGCCAAGAGGAAGAAGCCCGCCGCGAAGAAAGCCTCCGCCGCCGTCGCCGCTTCCCCGGCCAAGGCCAAGGGCGCCGCCTCCAAGGCGAAGAAGACCGCGAAGCCGCCCACGAAGAAACCCAAAGCGCCGAAACCGAAGAAGGCAGCACCCAAGTCGAAGCCCGCCGCCAAGAAGGCCGCCGCTGCCAAAAAGTAAGCTGCGCTGCGCACTGGAGGAGGCTGGCTGGCTGCCTGCCTTCGCTCGACGAGCTGCTCGCTATTCGCCCGCCGACGGCCGACGGATGATGCGTGCGTTCAATGTGCAATTCCTGCGTGCGGCTTAACAACCGTCACAACAAAAAGCCCTTTTCAGGGCTAACATAACTTTCCATTACATACCTATGAGTACCTATAGGTACCTACTACTACTACTACTGTTACAACTACTACTTCGGAGAATCACCACATCATTAAAAAAGTAGGTAGGTAAGTATAAATTATCGTTCTGTTATTACTTACGTGTTTCAACGTAACGAACGAACACACACACTCACTCACACACACGAAAAATAAAAAAATAAAAATAATAAAAGAAAAACATGCACACACAAACGTCACAAGTCACAACACAACACCTTACTTTCACTTACCTACTATTATTATGTAGGTTAGGTTAGGCTAGGTACCTTTACGCTAGGCCCTGCATACCTTCACCTAGGTATCACACGCACGCGACGGCCCGGCCGGTGAGCATCATCTGCTGCTAATTACAAATTAAAACAATAAACAGCCGGCCACCTACGAACGAACCCGATCCCGACTCCGATCCTGCACCCCACCCATCACCATTCGTCGATCGCGATCGGTTTCAAAGCTAATATTTACCTACGTACATACATCTATTATTTTCTACATTTTCGTAAAATTTTATTTTCTAAAAATGCGCCGTTGCCACGCTTACCTACCCACCTAACAGTGTCTCTCTCACTCATAGTCATCTATCTCTTTCCGTCTTCGCATGCAACGTCGCATTTTCTAAACAACCGCTCGTCGCGATCCCCACCGTACTGCCGACCGCGGTCACCATACATATATAAAACGACGGCGATTGAAAAAAATATATTCTCGCTCTAGCATCCACGCTCGCGTGTACACATCGTACGCGCGCCCTTGCATTTTGTATCGTTTTTAAACTCTTCAATAACAATGTCCGGACGTGGTAAAGGCGGCAAAGTTAAGGGAAAGGTCAAGTCTCGCTCCAATCGTGCCGGTCTACAGTTCCCCGTCGGACGTATTCACAGGCTGCTGAGGAAGGGCAACTACGCGGAACGCGTCGGTGCCGGCGCCCCAGTGTACCTAGCGGCCGTGATGGAGTATCTGGCCGCTGAAGTCCTGGAGTTGGCCGGTAACGCGGCGCGCGACAACAAGAAGACCAGGATCATACCCAGACATCTGCAGCTGGCCATCCGCAACGACGAGGAGCTGAACAAACTTCTCTCCGGTGTGACCATCGCACAGGGCGGCGTGCTTCCGAACATCCAGGCCGTCCTGTTGCCCAAGAAGACCGAGAAGAAGGCCTAAGATCTTAATCTTATAACGATCTTAGGATATTATATTTATACTAATTCATAGTATAAATCAAAAGGCCCTTTTCAGGGCCACAAAATTATTCCAATCATACCTACTACATATTATTATTGTTATTATTATTTTAAATAGCTAGTTAGGCTATATACTTACCTACTTACCTACCTACCTACCTACCTACCTACCTACCTACCTATCAATTCATCGACCGATGTCGATTGTCGATGATGATCGAGGTAATTATTATTATCAATATTCATTCATTCTTATTTATCTATTTATTATTATTATTATTTTTTTTTTTATTGATGATGATCGATGATAATAATAATTACTTATTGGTTCATCATCAGATGTGCAGGTTTCCTCGATTGTTTTCCACGATGTTTTCCTTCACCTATCGCTATCTCCCTCCCTCTCGGGCGCTCCCCGTCCCTCCCCGTCCGTCCGCCCGCCGATGTCGTTGATTGGTCGATTTCAACGAGACCGCTCGTCGGCAGTCAGTAGTGTTCAGCGTCGAGAAACTAACAAAAAGCGAAAAATCCACGGCGGCGTATCATTTCTCTGACGTCCGAGCGCTAGTGCGGTCGCATTGATACCTGATAATATTTTTGTTGTTTTGAGTTTCTTCACTCAATACGTAGTACAACATGCCACCAAAGACCAGCGGTAAGGCCGCCAAGAAATCCGGCAAGGCCCAGAAGAACATCTCCAAGTCCGACAAGAAGAAGAAGAAGCACAAGAGGAAGGAGAGCTACGCAATTTACATCTACAAAGTGCTCAAGCAGGTCCACCCGGACACCGGTATCTCCAGTAAGGCGATGTCGATCATGAACTCGTTCGTGAATGACATTTTCGAGCGCATCGCCGCCGAGGCTTCCCGGCTCGCCCACTACAATAAGAGGTCGACTATCACCTCCAGGGAGGTGCAGACGTCCGTGAGGCTGCTGCTGCCCGGGGAGTTGGCCAAGCACGCGGTCAGCGAAGGCACCAAGGCCGTCACCAAGTACACCAGCTCGAAGTGAGGAGGTCTTGGCGTCTCGCCGGTGTCCGTCCCGCCCTCGTCGAGGTTGAACGGGATTTAAAAAAAAAGGCCCTTTTCAGGGCCACAAAATCATTCCAAATACTTACCTAAATTCAAAATACATTAATTACAGGTTTACAGTTACAAAGTTAGCAAAAGCTACTAATATGGTAAAATAATAAATTTAAAGTAGGTATTAAAAAAAAAAAAAAATAATAATAATCTACCTACCTATCCACGTACGTACGTACCTACCTACCTACCTACCTACCTACCTACCTACCTACCTAATATATTTTGTTTGTTTCGGAAACGCTGAACCAACCGATATACCTAGATGGAATTTTAACAGCATTAATGTACATGTAGTTAAAAATTTAAAATTATACCTACGGCCTAAGTAAATGCTGAACCGATCTTGATGAAGTCTTGTTACAAGTAAAATTTATATTTTTCTTTATTTCCGTGGTATTCGCTCTCTCGCTCGGCCGCGGCCGCCGCTGCTAGCGAGTTTCGCCCCCTGCCCCCCGTCCCCCCCGCACGCTTACCTATAAAAGTTTCGAACCCGACACCGCTAATATTTATTCACTAACTGTGCCTGTTGCGTGTGGACGCGTTCGCGCCTGCCTGACGCACCTTTATTCTATTAATTTCAATTTTTAATTTACTCATACAAGTTGTCTCCATCGTGAAGCATGGCCCGCACGAAGCAGACCGCCCGCAAGTCCACCGGTGGTAAGGCGCCTCGCAAGCAGCTGGCCACGAAGGCCGCGCGCAAGAGCGCTCCGGCCACCGGCGGCGTCAAGAAGCCTCACCGCTACAGGCCGGGCACGGTGGCGCTCCGCGAGATCCGTCGCTACCAGAAGAGCACCGAGCTTCTGATCCGCAAGCTGCCGTTCCAGCGGCTGGTGCGCGAGATCGCTCAAGACTTCAAGACCGATCTGCGCTTCCAGAGCTCCGCCGTGATGGCACTGCAGGAGGCTAGCGAGGCGTACCTGGTCGGCCTCTTCGAGGACACCAACCTTTGCGCCATTCACGCTAAGCGCGTCACCATCATGCCGAAGGATATCCAGCTCGCGCGCAGGATCAGAGGCGAACGCGCCTAGAGCTGTGTGCGTCCGCCACGCCGAGTTGTGACCTCGGAAGCTAAGCAAAAAAAAAGGCCCTTTTCAGGGCCACAAAACTTTCTTTCCTGCTATACCCCTATATTAAACAAAATTAGTTTATCAAATTATAAAATGAGGTAAAAAGTAATAATAATGTTAATTCTTGTCTGTCTGATTGATACATACATACATAAATAAATACAAAGTTACGTACTATACTTACTTTAGGTAATTAATTTTATGCAACATTTATCATCATAAAGCGACCCTTAGTATATCTACTATATACCTACGTACATAAATAATAGAAAAGTAATATAAATAAGAAATATTAATATAATTATTGTATAGATTTAAGTTAATAATAATTCGGATCAACAACAAAACTCATACACCCCCCCCCCCCCTCCTCTCTCCAAACACCCCCCCCCCCCCCCCCCCTCCTTTAGTGTCTCTTTTACTCTACCAGCGACTGCCACATGAAAACATGAGATCGGTTGATCGGTTGGGCGGTCAAGTCTATACGGAAAGTATAAATATACGCGTTTTCAGAATTTTGATACCATTCCAGTGTTGATTCTCGTTCTGTTCGCAGTGCGCGGTGCGGTGCGGCGCAGTTTCAAGTTTACAGCAAATAATACTTACTATCTCATCCCGGTTTAGAAGATGACCGGTCGCGGCAAAGGTGGCAAGGGATTGGGGAAAGGTGGTGCCAAGCGTCACAGGAAAGTGTTACGTGATAACATCCAAGGTATCACGAAGCCGGCCATCCGTCGTCTGGCGCGCAGAGGTGGCGTCAAGCGTATATCCGGTCTGATATACGAGGAGACCCGCGGTGTGCTGAAAGTGTTCCTCGAGAACGTGATCCGCGACGCCGTCACATACACGGAGCACGCCAAGAGGAAGACCGTCACCGCTATGGACGTCGTGTACGCTCTGAAACGTCAGGGTCGCACCCTGTACGGTTTCGGAGGTTAAGCGATGGCTACAGTGGTAGCACTCTATACTATAGTTATAGAGACAAAAAAAAGGCCCTTTTCAGGGCCGCATATATTTCTATTTATCCTACTACACATGAGAAAAAGATATAAAATCACAATTTTTTTACTTACCACCTTGAACCTATACTAGATACCTACCTACCTACCTACCTACCTACCTACCTACCTACCTACCTACCTACCTATACCTACCTACCACCTAGGTATATATTTTTATCATTATTCTTGGAAGTGCCTAAGTTCCTACCTACTCAATAAAACAAAATGCCTAAATAGTGTTGTTTTGTTTCTAATTAGGTTTATAATACCTAATAAGTAAGTAAGTAAGCAAGCAAGCAAGCAAGCAAGCAAGCAAGCAAGCAAGTAATAAAAATTAGTTTTGATATTACGTACACTGCTTAGGCCCGCATGCAGAAGACGCCGTGTTGTTAGGTTTAACTCACTAATAAATTTGTAACAATTTTGACACAGAAGCTTTAGGTAGGTATACGAAATCCTTTCGTCAAAGCGGCAGCTAACTCTGTGTTAAAAGGATAACCCGACGTTTCTGCAAGCGGGCCTTAGTATAGGTACTCGTAGTCCCCGACGAGCTGATTCAAGTGGTAGGTAGGTAGGTCTGTATATTGTACAAGTTGATCCTCAGCCGTCATCTGATCCATCGTTGTCTTGCAATGTGGACTCTAACTATATGAAAAGAATAATAATATTATTTAAAGTCTTAGGTATTTTTTTTTTACTAAAGTACTAGCCGATAAGCCGAGGCGCATACTCTGCTCTCTGAGCCAGCCACAAGAGAGCGAGCGCGCGTATTCGCGTCCATATTTTATTTATTTATTATTATTTGTCTTTGCATGTTTGTTTATATTTGAATGTGAACATAAGAGGAACATATATTTATATATTTTTTCCCATAACATCGGCATATCTCTATTGAAATAGTCAGACCGCCGGCGAGAGACTGCAGTTCGTACACGCCGAGAGATCGAGTTGTGTTTTACGAGGGTCTACTTTGATCGTTTTAAAGTATGTATAAATCAGGTTATGTATTTAGGTGAGTTATCTATTCAATTGAATGGAATCTCAGCTTTTAATTTGGCAAGATATACAAAGATTTTAGCAATGTTTTATAGAGAAAAATGAGTTTTAAACGGGACCCGAGGTACGCGTCTAGCGGTGTATCGAAATGAAACATCGATCGCTCCGCGAACACTGAGCTGATATGAATTTGAATTGTACCAAAACACGTACAGGCTCAAGATGAAACGACCCAAACATACGAAATTATGGAAAATTAACATGGGAATATATTATTTTGTTTTAATCGGATGCATGCTAGTGAAAAGTTGTAAGTATTCGTACGGGAAAATATCTAGCGACATCGCGGCTCTCCTTACGGTAAAGCCACGAGCCTTACTACCAACAGCGACCTCGTGCGGCGGCATATTGAAATATTTATCGTGTTAGCAGTATTGCGCGTCTTTTGTGATTGATTATAAATAATTATTAATAAATAATAATAAAGAAAATGTCCGACACCGCAGTTGCAACCGAGGCACCAGCGCCGGCGACGCCCGCGAAGAAACCCAAGGCGTCCGCTGGCGCCGCGGCCAAGAAGCCGAAGGCGAAGCCCACCCACCCCAAGACGTCCGAGATGGTGAACAGCGCCATCAAGGAGCTCAAGGAGAGGAGCGGCTCGTCCCTGCAGGCGATCAAGAAGTACATCGCCGCCCAGTACAAGGTCGACGCGGAGAAGATGGCGCCTTTCATACGGAAGTACCTGAAGAGCGCCGTCGAGTCCGGCGCGTTGATCCAGACGAAGGGCAAGGGCGCTTCGGGCTCGTTCAAGCTGGAGTCGAAGTCGTCCGCGTCCAAGAAGCCCGCCGGCGCCAAGTCCGCCGCCGCCTCGGCGAGGGCGAAGAAGGCCGCCTCCTCGCCGGCCGCCGCCAGCGCCAAGGCCGGCAAGAAGGCGGCGGCCGCGACCGCCGCGTCCCCCTCCAAGGCGAAGACCCCCAGGGAGAAGAAGGCCGCCGCGGCCGCCAAGAGGAAGAAGCCCGCCGCGAAGAAAGCCTCCGCCGCCGTCGCCGCTTCCCCGGCCAAGGCCAAGGGCGCCGCCTCCAAGGCGAAGAAGACCGCGAAGCCGCCCACGAAGAAACCCAAAGCGCCGAAACCGAAGAAGGCAGCACCCAAGTCGAAGCCCGCCGCCAAGAAGGCCGCCGCTGCCAAAAAGTAAGCTGCGCTGCGCACTGGAGGAGGCTGGCTGGCTGCCTGCCTTCGCTCGACGAGCTGCTCGCTATTCGCCCGCCGACGGCCGACGGATGATGCGTGCGTTCAATGTGCAATTCCTGCGTGCGGCTTAACAACCGTCACAACAAAAAGCCCTTTTCAGGGCTAACATAACTTTCCATTACATACCTATGAGTACCTATAGGTACCTACTACTACTACTACTGTTACAACTACTACTTCGGAGAATCACCACATCATTAAAAAAGTAGGTAGGTAAGTATAAATTATCGTTCTGTTATTACTTACGTGTTTCAACGTAACGAACGAACACACACACTCACTCACACACACGAAAAATAAAAAAATAAAAATAATAAAAGAAAAACATGCACACACAAACGTCACAAGTCACAACACAACACCTTACTTTCACTTACCTACTATTATTATGTAGGTTAGGTTAGGCTAGGTACCTTTACGCTAGGCCCTGCATACCTTCACCTAGGTATCACACGCACGCGACGGCCCGGCCGGTGAGCATCATCTGCTGCTAATTACAAATTAAAACAATAAACAGCCGGCCACCTACGAACGAACCCGATCCCGACTCCGATCCTGCACCCCACCCATCACCATTCGTCGATCGCGATCGGTTTCAAAGCTAATATTTACCTACGTACATACATCTATTATTTTCTACATTTTCGTAAAATTTTATTTTCTAAAAATGCGCCGTTGCCACGCTTACCTACCCACCTAACAGTGTCTCTCTCACTCATAGTCATCTATCTCTTTCCGTCTTCGCATGCAACGTCGCATTTTCTAAACAACCGCTCGTCGCGATCCCCACCGTACTGCCGACCGCGGTCACCATACATATATAAAACGACGGCGATTGAAAAAAATATATTCTCGCTCTAGCATCCACGCTCGCGTGTACACATCGTACGCGCGCCCTTGCATTTTGTATCGTTTTTAAACTCTTCAATAACAATGTCCGGACGTGGTAAAGGCGGCAAAGTTAAGGGAAAGGTCAAGTCTCGCTCCAATCGTGCCGGTCTACAGTTCCCCGTCGGACGTATTCACAGGCTGCTGAGGAAGGGCAACTACGCGGAACGCGTCGGTGCCGGCGCCCCAGTGTACCTAGCGGCCGTGATGGAGTATCTGGCCGCTGAAGTCCTGGAGTTGGCCGGTAACGCGGCGCGCGACAACAAGAAGACCAGGATCATACCCAGACATCTGCAGCTGGCCATCCGCAACGACGAGGAGCTGAACAAACTTCTCTCCGGTGTGACCATCGCACAGGGCGGCGTGCTTCCGAACATCCAGGCCGTCCTGTTGCCCAAGAAGACCGAGAAGAAGGCCTAAGATCTTAATCTTATAACGATCTTAGGATATTATATTTATACTAATTCATAGTATAAATCAAAAGGCCCTTTTCAGGGCCACAAAATTATTCCAATCATACCTACTACATATTATTATTGTTATTATTATTTTAAATAGCTAGTTAGGCTATATACTTACCTACTTACCTACCTACCTACCTACCTACCTACCTACCTACCTATCAATTCATCGACCGATGTCGATTGTCGATGATGATCGAGGTAATTATTATTATCAATATTCATTCATTCTTATTTATCTATTTATTATTATTATTATTTTTTTTTTTATTGATGATGATCGATGATAATAATAATTACTTATTGGTTCATCATCAGATGTGCAGGTTTCCTCGATTGTTTTCCACGATGTTTTCCTTCACCTATCGCTATCTCCCTCCCTCTCGGGCGCTCCCCGTCCCTCCCCGTCCGTCCGCCCGCCGATGTCGTTGATTGGTCGATTTCAACGAGACCGCTCGTCGGCAGTCAGTAGTGTTCAGCGTCGAGAAACTAACAAAAAGCGAAAAATCCACGGCGGCGTATCATTGATTGGAGTTGCCCAGCTGCCGTCGCGTGCAACCGTTTGCACCGGCGCTCGGGCCCCTAACAGTGTTTCGGTCATCAGTGCGACTGCCTACTGAAACCTTTGCGTCCACGGTGGTGTTGGGTCAACACGACACCCCCGCCGGTCAAGGCTCGGTCTGCCACCAGCGGCAAGCCCCGGGTTCGAGGCCGGTGGGGTGCTGGCGTGCCAGCACCTCCGCCTGGGTCGCGCCTTAGGCAGCAACGCCTCCCTCCGCGTCCGTTTGATGCGACCTCACACGCCCGCATCCTCGCGTTACCGCGTCCGCGTCGCCCGCGCCGGTACCGCCAATGCCGCCGCCTAGCCTACCGCCGATGCCGCAGCGGCGCGCGACCCGTCCGCGCGCGCTGCGCCGCAAGGTTTTTGTGCGGTCGGCAATCGCCGGTCTTGAAGCCGGCCTAGACGCCCTCGCCGCATCTGGCCAGGCCACCCTCGTCGGCCGCTCAACTTCAAAGACGAGGAAAAACCAAGACCCCGATGCGGGTCCTTCGACGGGAGCCGGCGAGGTCTCATTCGTCGCGAGCCCGCTGACGTTGTCGCCGGCCCCGTCCATCGAGTCCGTCGCGTCCGTCGTCCGCCCGGCGACGCCCAGACGACGACCGACGCCCACCCGTGCCGCAACGCCGGCACCGACACCAGCCGTACGAGCGGCTACGCCTGCTGCGCATACCGCGCAGGCGCCACTCCCACGCACGCCGCGTTTTCCCGCCGCTCAGCCGGGTATCCCTGTGGGGCGCTTCCCCTCGCCGCCGCACAGAGGACCGCCGCCGCCGAACATGCCGACCCTGTCGCCGGACTCACCGATGGAGACCGCGACCAGCCCGACATACGCAGCGACAGCCGCGTTCAAAAAGACGCCGGCGCCGGGCGATGCATCCGCCCCCGCCGCTTCCACCAGCGCTACCGCTGCGCCCACTACCGCCTCCACTACCACTACTACCGCTGCCGCTGCCGCCGCCGCAGCTTCAACCTCGGCCACACCACCCGCCAAAACAGCCAGCCGCTACCCGCCGCTGATCGTGGAGGTGCTGCCGGACTGGCCGACGCACTTCCGAGAGCTCAAAAAGCTGCTCGGCCACACCCCCAACGGACGTCCATTTGGCAAGGGCGTCCGATTCATCCCGCGATCGGACCAGGAGTTCCGCGTGACCCAGCGCTACCTCACGCAGCTGGAGGGCAGCACCGGACTCTCCTGGTTCTGCTACTCGCTCCCCGCGGAGAGGAGCGTAAAAGTCGCCATTCGAGGCCTGCCGGCGAACACAGAGCCGGCACTAGTGGAGGCGGAGCTGCGCGAGCTCGGGTACGTCCCCGAGCACGTGCGCACGATCCCTGCTCGCCCGGGCAGACCTGGCTGCCTGATGTTCGCGCAGATGCAGCGGACCAAGGACCTTACCCCGGGCATCTATGAGGTGCACGAGTTGCTGTGCATGCCCGGGGTCACCATAGAGCCATGGCGCGGAAGGAGGGGCCCAGCACAGTGCCACCGATGCCAGCAGTTTCGGCACTCGTCCCACAACTGCCACCGGCCTATTGCCTGTGTGCGGTGTGGGGGCGACCATCCAGCCCGAGACTGCCAGCGCCCCAGGGAGGACCCGCCGACGTGCGCCAACTGTGGCGGCGCACACACGGCGAACAACGCCGCCTGCCCGGTTTTCCGAAAGGAAACGCGCAACCGCAGGGCAGGCACCACCGCGCGCACCGCCGCATCTGCGCGCGCGCCATCCGCCACCGCCACCGCCCACGCATCGGAGGCCAACGCGCCCGGCTCGCTTATGGCTGCCGCCAACCAGCCAGGGCAGACGGGCAAACGCCGCCGCAAGCGCGGCAAGCGCGCTCAAGCGCGCAAAGACGCGCCGCCCGCCGCACAGCCCACCGCGCCGCCCACCGCACCGCGCGACGCGCCATCTGTCGCGCCGCGCACAGCTCCGCCCACCGCGCCGAAGCCTACTCAGCGCAGCAAGACGTCCAAGCCCACCGTGGTCGCCGCCCCAGCAGAGGGGACGAAGGCGAAGCGAGTAGCGCCGCTGGACCCACGACTCACCAAGGTCATCAGCACACTCAACCAGGTGCTGGTGGCCATCCAGGAGCAGCGCGACCCTATCGCGCTGATCCTGGGATGCATCGCTGAGCTCTGCGCCTTTTATGGCTGAGCTCCGCATCGCATTTTGGAACGCCGACGGGCTTTCGCCACAAAAAGCCCGTCTCTTCAAGACCGTGCTCTCACAGCGTCGAGTGGACATCGGCCTGATCAGCGAGACTCACCTCAGACCAGTGGACAAGTTGAAGGTTTCCGGATACTATGTCTACCGGGAGGACCACACCTCGCCGGCCGGGATTGCCTACAGGGGATTAGCAGTCCTGGTCCGTCGGAATATCATCCACCAACGGCTGCCAGTACCACAACTGCAGTCATCGTACGCCCTCGGCGTCGAGATCTGCATCGACCGCCAGCCCACCCGCGTGTTCGCCTTCTACAAGCCGCCGCAGAATCGACTTGCAGTGGCTGACGTCCGCACCTTGCTGGACTCGCCGCTGCCCACGATCTTAGCGGGCGACTTCAACGCGAAACACACGGCGTGGAACTCGAACACCGTGAGCCCGGATGGCAGACGCCTCCTGGACGACGCAGACCGCCACGGCTACGAGGTGCTAGGACCAGAGGTCCCAACGCACTACCCGTACTGTGCAGCCCACACGCCCGACGTCATCGACATAGCAGTCGCTCGCGGCCTAGTCGCCGCACCGTCGCTTGACGTCCTGGATGATCACCTCATTTCCGACCACCAAGCTGTCCTCTTGACGCTGAAGACGACCCCGATGACGACATCGATGCCTTCTCCGAAACATCGCCAGGACTGGCGAATCTTCGCCGAACACATGGCCGAACATTCGCCGTCCTTCAGAGTAGAGAGCCCTGCAGACGTCGACCGACTTGCCACGGACCTCAGCGCAGTAATGTCCAATGCGCTTCGAGAGTCCAGACTCGACGCTGCATCTACTCGCAGACAACCCCAGCTCCCTGCCTACATTCAAGCGATGTTAGAGGAGAAGAGGAAGCTGCGAAGGCAATGGCAACACCTGCGGTGCCCGACCATGAAGACGCGGCTCAACGCTCTGGCCGCTAGGATCTCTGACGCACTGGAGACAGTCGCAGTCGAGTCTTGGCACTCCGCCATCGAGCGAGCCGGCGATGACTGGTCCGGCATTCACCGCCTCTGCCGCCAACTCTCCGGGAGGCCGTCTCCGATTAGACCTCTCCTGGCCAGTGACGGAACCCTGCGTTACCGTGCCGAGGATCGAGCGGAGATTTTCGCGGACCACCTGGAGACGCAGTTCACACCCAACCCGACTGCGGATGTGCAGCACGTAGAGACCATCGAGCGACATGTGAAGGACTACTTCGAGTCGCCGATACCTCCGACAGAAGACCCCGTCGTGTTCTCCCCTGGACAAGTCCAAAGGATGATTCGACGAGCTAAACTGCGCAAAGCCCCCGGCCCCGACCGAGTCACCAACGAAGCCCTGCGTCACCTACCCCCGCGAGCAATCGCGACGCTGACGCGGCTCTTCAACGGAATCCTCCGTACCGGGCACTTCCCATCGTCGTGGAAGCTCGGCCGAGTCATCCTGATTCCCAAGCCTGGCAAGAACATCATGCTGCCTGGGAGTTACCGTCCCATCACTCTTCTGTCGTGCATCTCGAAAGTCTTCGAGAAGCTACTGCTGCTGCACATCACGCCCCACCTCCAGCCACGCGACGAACAGTTCGGTTTCCGCGCCGAACACTCCACCACTCTACAAGTGACGAGGGTACTGCACCACCTCGCTTCCGCCTACAACAAGCGAGAGCCGTCAGTCGCAGTATTCCTCGATATGGAGAAAGCGTTCGACCGCGTTTGGCACGCCGGCCTCGTGTACAAGCTGTCCACGTCTACTACTCCGCGCCGAGTAGTCAAGACTGTGGCCACCTTCCTGCAAGATAGACGTTTTCAAGTGGCGGTTGAAGACGTCCTGTCCACAGAGCGCCCCATCCGAGCCGGTGTGCCTCAGGGAAGCTGCCTGTCGCCCGTCTGCTATAGCAGATACACGGACGACATTCCAGTCGCTGACGGCGCTATGCTAGCGCTGTATGCCGACGACGCGGCCTTCATCACAACGTCGATCAAGGTCCCGCATGCAGTGCTGAAGATGCAGCGAGCACTGGACGCACTTCCCACATGGCTGGAGAACTGGAGACTCAAGGTCAACGTGGCGAAAACCCAGGCAATTTCCATCGGGCGGGCGCGACTACTGCCGCCCCCGATGACGCTCATGGGCGAGACCGTCGAGTGGTCGCCGAAGGCCAAGTACCTCGGCGTGACCATCGACAGGACCCTCTCGATGCGGCCCCATGTCAAGAATGTGGTCGCTCAGACGCGCGCCGCACGGAACCTCCTCCGACCCGTGCTGGCGTCTCACCTGCCTCTCCGTACGAAGCTGTGCGTCTACAAGGCGTACGTTCGCACGCGACTCACTTACGCGGCACCCGCGTGGTACGCGCTCACAAGCGAGCAAGACCGCAAGTCGCTGCGAGCACAGCAGTCGCTGTCACTCCGCACCATCTCCGGAGCACCTCGCTTCGTACGGAATCAGGTCATCTCCAGAGACCTGCGCATGGAGAACCTGGACGACTTCATTCGCCGCCTGAGTGCCTCTATGTTTGCACGCGCCGACGGAGCGCGATCCCAGCATCTGCATGGCATCGCGCCATACCATCGACGACCGCCGGACATAAGAGGCCTGCCACGTGACCTAGCTCCATAGGACACGACCACTTCCTCGCCGCTGGCTGATGGGCGCTCACCGGTACGCTACCGGCGGGCTCGACCTCGCTGAGCGGCGGGCGAAGCCCACCACGGACATACCACCCTGCCGCAGTCCGCAGATCGCCCGCGACACTACGCGGGCTCGATCGCACTGCGACAGGATACCACCGGATTGACACCCCGGATTTGACACCATGGACCAACCGGTCCCACCCAGTGCCCCGCCTGTAGTTGCAGGCGGCGTCGACACTACTGAAAGGGGCCATCGCCCCGAACAGTCACCCCGAGGCCTATGAAGGCCTAAGCGGAAGACCCCGGACGACGGACGACGGCGTATCATTTCTCTGACGTCCGAGCGCTAGTGCGGTCGCATTGATACCTGATAATATTTTTGTTGTTTTGAGTTTCTTCACTCAATACGTAGTACAACATGCCACCAAAGACCAGCGGTAAGGCCGCCAAGAAATCCGGCAAGGCCCAGAAGAACATCTCCAAGTCCGACAAGAAGAAGAAGAAGCACAAGAGGAAGGAGAGCTACGCAATTTACATCTACAAAGTGCTCAAGCAGGTCCACCCGGACACCGGTATCTCCAGTAAGGCGATGTCGATCATGAACTCGTTCGTGAATGACATTTTCGAGCGCATCGCCGCCGAGGCTTCCCGGCTCGCCCACTACAATAAGAGGTCGACTATCACCTCCAGGGAGGTGCAGACGTCCGTGAGGCTGCTGCTGCCCGGGGAGTTGGCCAAGCACGCGGTCAGCGAAGGCACCAAGGCCGTCACCAAGTACACCAGCTCGAAGTGAGGAGGTCTTGGCGTCTCGCCGGTGTCCGTCCCGCCCTCGTCGAGGTTGAACGGGATTTAAAAAAAAAGGCCCTTTTCAGGGCCACAAAATCATTCCAAATACTTACCTAAATTCAAAATACATTAATTACAGGTTTACAGTTACAAAGTTAGCAAAAGCTACTAATATGGTAAAATAATAAATTTAAAGTAGGTATTAAAAAAAAAAAAAAATAATAATAATCTACCTACCTATCCACGTACGTACGTACCTACCTACCTACCTACCTACCTACCTACCTACCTACCTAATATATTTTGTTTGTTTCGGAAACGCTGAACCAACCGATATACCTAGATGGAATTTTAACAGCATTAATGTACATGTAGTTAAAAATTTAAAATTATACCTACGGCCTAAGTAAATGCTGAACCGATCTTGATGAAGTCTTGTTACAAGTAAAATTTATATTTTTCTTTATTTCCGTGGTATTCGCTCTCTCGCTCGGCCGCGGCCGCCGCTGCTAGCGAGTTTCGCCCCCTGCCCCCCGTCCCCCCCGCACGCTTACCTATAAAAGTTTCGAACCCGACACCGCTAATATTTATTCACTAACTGTGCCTGTTGCGTGTGGACGCGTTCGCGCCTGCCTGACGCACCTTTATTCTATTAATTTCAATTTTTAATTTACTCATACAAGTTGTCTCCATCGTGAAGCATGGCCCGCACGAAGCAGACCGCCCGCAAGTCCACCGGTGGTAAGGCGCCTCGCAAGCAGCTGGCCACGAAGGCCGCGCGCAAGAGCGCTCCGGCCACCGGCGGCGTCAAGAAGCCTCACCGCTACAGGCCGGGCACGGTGGCGCTCCGCGAGATCCGTCGCTACCAGAAGAGCACCGAGCTTCTGATCCGCAAGCTGCCGTTCCAGCGGCTGGTGCGCGAGATCGCTCAAGACTTCAAGACCGATCTGCGCTTCCAGAGCTCCGCCGTGATGGCACTGCAGGAGGCTAGCGAGGCGTACCTGGTCGGCCTCTTCGAGGACACCAACCTTTGCGCCATTCACGCTAAGCGCGTCACCATCATGCCGAAGGATATCCAGCTCGCGCGCAGGATCAGAGGCGAACGCGCCTAGAGCTGTGTGCGTCCGCCACGCCGAGTTGTGACCTCGGAAGCTAAGCAAAAAAAAAGGCCCTTTTCAGGGCCACAAAACTTTCTTTCCTGCTATACCCCTATATTAAACAAAATTAGTTTATCAAATTATAAAATGAGGTAAAAAGTAATAATAATGTTAATTCTTGTCTGTCTGATTGATACATACATACATAAATAAATACAAAGTTACGTACTATACTTACTTTAGGTAATTAATTTTATGCAACATTTATCATCATAAAGCGACCCTTAGTATATCTACTATATACCTACGTACATAAATAATAGAAAAGTAATATAAATAAGAAATATTAATATAATTATTGTATAGATTTAAGTTAATAATAATTCGGATCAACAACAAAACTCATACACCCCCCCCCCCCCTCCTCTCTCCAAACACCCCCCCCCCCCCCCCCCCTCCTTTAGTGTCTCTTTTACTCTACCAGCGACTGCCACATGAAAACATGAGATCGGTTGATCGGTTGGGCGGTCAAGTCTATACGGAAAGTATAAATATACGCGTTTTCAGAATTTTGATACCATTCCAGTGTTGATTCTCGTTCTGTTCGCAGTGCGCGGTGCGGTGCGGCGCAGTTTCAAGTTTACAGCAAATAATACTTACTATCTCATCCCGGTTTAGAAGATGACCGGTCGCGGCAAAGGTGGCAAGGGATTGGGGAAAGGTGGTGCCAAGCGTCACAGGAAAGTGTTACGTGATAACATCCAAGGTATCACGAAGCCGGCCATCCGTCGTCTGGCGCGCAGAGGTGGCGTCAAGCGTATATCCGGTCTGATATACGAGGAGACCCGCGGTGTGCTGAAAGTGTTCCTCGAGAACGTGATCCGCGACGCCGTCACATACACGGAGCACGCCAAGAGGAAGACCGTCACCGCTATGGACGTCGTGTACGCTCTGAAACGTCAGGGTCGCACCCTGTACGGTTTCGGAGGTTAAGCGATGGCTACAGTGGTAGCACTCTATACTATAGTTATAGAGACAAAAAAAAGGCCCTTTTCAGGGCCGCATATATTTCTATTTATCCTACTACACATGAGAAAAAGATATAAAATCACAATTTTTTTACTTACCACCTTGAACCTATACTAGATACCTACCTACCTACCTACCTACCTACCTACCTACCTACCTACCTACCTACCTATACCTACCTACCACCTAGGTATATATTTTTATCATTATTCTTGGAAGTGCCTAAGTTCCTACCTACTCAATAAAACAAAATGCCTAAATAGTGTTGTTTTGTTTCTAATTAGGTTTATAATACCTAATAAGTAAGTAAGTAAGCAAGCAAGCAAGCAAGCAAGCAAGCAAGCAAGCAAGTAATAAAAATTAGTTTTGATATTACGTACACTGCTTAGGCCCGCATGCAGAAGACGCCGTGTTGTTAGGTTTAACTCACTAATAAATTTGTAACAATTTTGACACAGAAGCTTTAGGTAGGTATACGAAATCCTTTCGTCAAAGCGGCAGCTAACTCTGTGTTAAAAGGATAACCCGACGTTTCTGCAAGCGGGCCTTAGTATAGGTACTCGTAGTCCCCGACGAGCTGATTCAAGTGGTAGGTAGGTAGGTCTGTATATTGTACAAGTTGATCCTCAGCCGTCATCTGATCCATCGTTGTCTTGCAATGTGGACTCTAACTATATGAAAAGAATAATAATATTATTTAAAGTCTTAGGTATTTTTTTTTTACTAAAGTACTAGCCGATAAGCCGAGGCGCATACTCTGCTCTCTGAGCCAGCCACAAGAGAGCGAGCGCGCGTATTCGCGTCCATATTTTATTTATTTATTATTATTTGTCTTTGCATGTTTGTTTATATTTGAATGTGAACATAAGAGGAACATATATTTATATATTTTTTCCCATAACATCGGCATATCTCTATTGAAATAGTCAGACCGCCGGCGAGAGACTGCAGTTCGTACACGCCGAGAGATCGAGTTGTGTTTTACGAGGGTCTACTTTGATCGTTTTAAAGTATGTATAAATCAGGTTATGTATTTAGGTGAGTTATCTATTCAATTGAATGGAATCTCAGCTTTTAATTTGGCAAGATATACAAAGATTTTAGCAATGTTTTATAGAGAAAAATGAGTTTTAAACGGGACCCGAGGTACGCGTCTAGCGGTGTATCGAAATGAAACATCGATCGCTCCGCGAACACTGAGCTGATATGAATTTGAATTGTACCAAAACACGTACAGGCTCAAGATGAAACGACCCAAACATACGAAATTATGGAAAATTAACATGGGAATATATTATTTTGTTTTAATCGGATGCATGCTAGTGAAAAGTTGTAAGTATTCGTACGGGAAAATATCTAGCGACATCGCGGCTCTCCTTACGGTAAAGCCACGAGCCTTACTACCAACAGCGACCTCGTGCGGCGGCATATTGAAATATTTATCGTGTTAGCAGTATTGCGCGTCTTTTGTGATTGATTATAAATAATTATTAATAAATAATAATAAAGAAAATGTCCGACACCGCAGTTGCAACCGAGGCACCAGCGCCGGCGACGCCCGCGAAGAAACCCAAGGCGTCCGCTGGCGCCGCGGCCAAGAAGCCGAAGGCGAAGCCCACCCACCCCAAGACGTCCGAGATGGTGAACAGCGCCATCAAGGAGCTCAAGGAGAGGAGCGGCTCGTCCCTGCAGGCGATCAAGAAGTACATCGCCGCCCAGTACAAGGTCGACGCGGAGAAGATGGCGCCTTTCATACGGAAGTACCTGAAGAGCGCCGTCGAGTCCGGCGCGTTGATCCAGACGAAGGGCAAGGGCGCTTCGGGCTCGTTCAAGCTGGAGTCGAAGTCGTCCGCGTCCAAGAAGCCCGCCGGCGCCAAGTCCGCCGCCGCCTCGGCGAGGGCGAAGAAGGCCGCCTCCTCGCCGGCCGCCGCCAGCGCCAAGGCCGGCAAGAAGGCGGCGGCCGCGACCGCCGCGTCCCCCTCCAAGGCGAAGACCCCCAGGGAGAAGAAGGCCGCCGCGGCCGCCAAGAGGAAGAAGCCCGCCGCGAAGAAAGCCTCCGCCGCCGTCGCCGCTTCCCCGGCCAAGGCCAAGGGCGCCGCCTCCAAGGCGAAGAAGACCGCGAAGCCGCCCACGAAGAAACCCAAAGCGCCGAAACCGAAGAAGGCAGCACCCAAGTCGAAGCCCGCCGCCAAGAAGGCCGCCGCTGCCAAAAAGTAAGCTGCGCTGCGCACTGGAGGAGGCTGGCTGGCTGCCTGCCTTCGCTCGACGAGCTGCTCGCTATTCGCCCGCCGACGGCCGACGGATGATGCGTGCGTTCAATGTGCAATTCCTGCGTGCGGCTTAACAACCGTCACAACAAAAAGCCCTTTTCAGGGCTAACATAACTTTCCATTACATACCTATGAGTACCTATAGGTACCTACTACTACTACTACTGTTACAACTACTACTTCGGAGAATCACCACATCATTAAAAAAGTAGGTAGGTAAGTATAAATTATCGTTCTGTTATTACTTACGTGTTTCAACGTAACGAACGAACACACACACTCACTCACACACACGAAAAATAAAAAAATAAAAATAATAAAAGAAAAACATGCACACACAAACGTCACAAGTCACAACACAACACCTTACTTTCACTTACCTACTATTATTATGTAGGTTAGGTTAGGCTAGGTACCTTTACGCTAGGCCCTGCATACCTTCACCTAGGTATCACACGCACGCGACGGCCCGGCCGGTGAGCATCATCTGCTGCTAATTACAAATTAAAACAATAAACAGCCGGCCACCTACGAACGAACCCGATCCCGACTCCGATCCTGCACCCCACCCATCACCATTCGTCGATCGCGATCGGTTTCAAAGCTAATATTTACCTACGTACATACATCTATTATTTTCTACATTTTCGTAAAATTTTATTTTCTAAAAATGCGCCGTTGCCACGCTTACCTACCCACCTAACAGTGTCTCTCTCACTCATAGTCATCTATCTCTTTCCGTCTTCGCATGCAACGTCGCATTTTCTAAACAACCGCTCGTCGCGATCCCCACCGTACTGCCGACCGCGGTCACCATACATATATAAAACGACGGCGATTGAAAAAAATATATTCTCGCTCTAGCATCCACGCTCGCGTGTACACATCGTACGCGCGCCCTTGCATTTTGTATCGTTTTTAAACTCTTCAATAACAATGTCCGGACGTGGTAAAGGCGGCAAAGTTAAGGGAAAGGTCAAGTCTCGCTCCAATCGTGCCGGTCTACAGTTCCCCGTCGGACGTATTCACAGGCTGCTGAGGAAGGGCAACTACGCGGAACGCGTCGGTGCCGGCGCCCCAGTGTACCTAGCGGCCGTGATGGAGTATCTGGCCGCTGAAGTCCTGGAGTTGGCCGGTAACGCGGCGCGCGACAACAAGAAGACCAGGATCATACCCAGACATCTGCAGCTGGCCATCCGCAACGACGAGGAGCTGAACAAACTTCTCTCCGGTGTGACCATCGCACAGGGCGGCGTGCTTCCGAACATCCAGGCCGTCCTGTTGCCCAAGAAGACCGAGAAGAAGGCCTAAGATCTTAATCTTATAACGATCTTAGGATATTATATTTATACTAATTCATAGTATAAATCAAAAGGCCCTTTTCAGGGCCACAAAATTATTCCAATCATACCTACTACATATTATTATTGTTATTATTATTTTAAATAGCTAGTTAGGCTATATACTTACCTACTTACCTACCTACCTACCTACCTACCTACCTACCTACCTATCAATTCATCGACCGATGTCGATTGTCGATGATGATCGAGGTAATTATTATTATCAATATTCATTCATTCTTATTTATCTATTTATTATTATTATTATTTTTTTTTTTATTGATGATGATCGATGATAATAATAATTACTTATTGGTTCATCATCAGATGTGCAGGTTTCCTCGATTGTTTTCCACGATGTTTTCCTTCACCTATCGCTATCTCCCTCCCTCTCGGGCGCTCCCCGTCCCTCCCCGTCCGTCCGCCCGCCGATGTCGTTGATTGGTCGATTTCAACGAGACCGCTCGTCGGCAGTCAGTAGTGTTCAGCGTCGAGAAACTAACAAAAAGCGAAAAATCCACGGCGGCGTATCATTTCTCTGACGTCCGAGCGCTAGTGCGGTCGCATTGATACCTGATAATATTTTTGTTGTTTTGAGTTTCTTCACTCAATACGTAGTACAACATGCCACCAAAGACCAGCGGTAAGGCCGCCAAGAAATCCGGCAAGGCCCAGAAGAACATCTCCAAGTCCGACAAGAAGAAGAAGAAGCACAAGAGGAAGGAGAGCTACGCAATTTACATCTACAAAGTGCTCAAGCAGGTCCACCCGGACACCGGTATCTCCAGTAAGGCGATGTCGATCATGAACTCGTTCGTGAATGACATTTTCGAGCGCATCGCCGCCGAGGCTTCCCGGCTCGCCCACTACAATAAGAGGTCGACTATCACCTCCAGGGAGGTGCAGACGTCCGTGAGGCTGCTGCTGCCCGGGGAGTTGGCCAAGCACGCGGTCAGCGAAGGCACCAAGGCCGTCACCAAGTACACCAGCTCGAAGTGAGGAGGTCTTGGCGTCTCGCCGGTGTCCGTCCCGCCCTCGTCGAGGTTGAACGGGATTTAAAAAAAAAGGCCCTTTTCAGGGCCACAAAATCATTCCAAATACTTACCTAAATTCAAAATACATTAATTACAGGTTTACAGTTACAAAGTTAGCAAAAGCTACTAATATGGTAAAATAATAAATTTAAAGTAGGTATTAAAAAAAAAAAAAAATAATAATAATCTACCTACCTATCCACGTACGTACGTACCTACCTACCTACCTACCTACCTACCTACCTACCTACCTAATATATTTTGTTTGTTTCGGAAACGCTGAACCAACCGATATACCTAGATGGAATTTTAACAGCATTAATGTACATGTAGTTAAAAATTTAAAATTATACCTACGGCCTAAGTAAATGCTGAACCGATCTTGATGAAGTCTTGTTACAAGTAAAATTTATATTTTTCTTTATTTCCGTGGTATTCGCTCTCTCGCTCGGCCGCGGCCGCCGCTGCTAGCGAGTTTCGCCCCCTGCCCCCCGTCCCCCCCGCACGCTTACCTATAAAAGTTTCGAACCCGACACCGCTAATATTTATTCACTAACTGTGCCTGTTGCGTGTGGACGCGTTCGCGCCTGCCTGACGCACCTTTATTCTATTAATTTCAATTTTTAATTTACTCATACAAGTTGTCTCCATCGTGAAGCATGGCCCGCACGAAGCAGACCGCCCGCAAGTCCACCGGTGGTAAGGCGCCTCGCAAGCAGCTGGCCACGAAGGCCGCGCGCAAGAGCGCTCCGGCCACCGGCGGCGTCAAGAAGCCTCACCGCTACAGGCCGGGCACGGTGGCGCTCCGCGAGATCCGTCGCTACCAGAAGAGCACCGAGCTTCTGATCCGCAAGCTGCCGTTCCAGCGGCTGGTGCGCGAGATCGCTCAAGACTTCAAGACCGATCTGCGCTTCCAGAGCTCCGCCGTGATGGCACTGCAGGAGGCTAGCGAGGCGTACCTGGTCGGCCTCTTCGAGGACACCAACCTTTGCGCCATTCACGCTAAGCGCGTCACCATCATGCCGAAGGATATCCAGCTCGCGCGCAGGATCAGAGGCGAACGCGCCTAGAGCTGTGTGCGTCCGCCACGCCGAGTTGTGACCTCGGAAGCTAAGCAAAAAAAAAGGCCCTTTTCAGGGCCACAAAACTTTCTTTCCTGCTATACCCCTATATTAAACAAAATTAGTTTATCAAATTATAAAATGAGGTAAAAAGTAATAATAATGTTAATTCTTGTCTGTCTGATTGATACATACATACATAAATAAATACAAAGTTACGTACTATACTTACTTTAGGTAATTAATTTTATGCAACATTTATCATCATAAAGCGACCCTTAGTATATCTACTATATACCTACGTACATAAATAATAGAAAAGTAATATAAATAAGAAATATTAATATAATTATTGTATAGATTTAAGTTAATAATAATTCGGATCAACAACAAAACTCATACACCCCCCCCCCCCCTCCTCTCTCCAAACACCCCCCCCCCCCCCCCCCCTCCTTTAGTGTCTCTTTTACTCTACCAGCGACTGCCACATGAAAACATGAGATCGGTTGATCGGTTGGGCGGTCAAGTCTATACGGAAAGTATAAATATACGCGTTTTCAGAATTTTGATACCATTCCAGTGTTGATTCTCGTTCTGTTCGCAGTGCGCGGTGCGGTGCGGCGCAGTTTCAAGTTTACAGCAAATAATACTTACTATCTCATCCCGGTTTAGAAGATGACCGGTCGCGGCAAAGGTGGCAAGGGATTGGGGAAAGGTGGTGCCAAGCGTCACAGGAAAGTGTTACGTGATAACATCCAAGGTATCACGAAGCCGGCCATCCGTCGTCTGGCGCGCAGAGGTGGCGTCAAGCGTATATCCGGTCTGATATACGAGGAGACCCGCGGTGTGCTGAAAGTGTTCCTCGAGAACGTGATCCGCGACGCCGTCACATACACGGAGCACGCCAAGAGGAAGACCGTCACCGCTATGGACGTCGTGTACGCTCTGAAACGTCAGGGTCGCACCCTGTACGGTTTCGGAGGTTAAGCGATGGCTACAGTGGTAGCACTCTATACTATAGTTATAGAGACAAAAAAAAGGCCCTTTTCAGGGCCGCATATATTTCTATTTATCCTACTACACATGAGAAAAAGATATAAAATCACAATTTTTTTACTTACCACCTTGAACCTATACTAGATACCTACCTACCTACCTACCTACCTACCTACCTACCTACCTACCTACCTACCTATACCTACCTACCACCTAGGTATATATTTTTATCATTATTCTTGGAAGTGCCTAAGTTCCTACCTACTCAATAAAACAAAATGCCTAAATAGTGTTGTTTTGTTTCTAATTAGGTTTATAATACCTAATAAGTAAGTAAGTAAGCAAGCAAGCAAGCAAGCAAGCAAGCAAGCAAGCAAGTAATAAAAATTAGTTTTGATATTACGTACACTGCTTAGGCCCGCATGCAGAAGACGCCGTGTTGTTAGGTTTAACTCACTAATAAATTTGTAACAATTTTGACACAGAAGCTTTAGGTAGGTATACGAAATCCTTTCGTCAAAGCGGCAGCTAACTCTGTGTTAAAAGGATAACCCGACGTTTCTGCAAGCGGGCCTTAGTATAGGTACTCGTAGTCCCCGACGAGCTGATTCAAGTGGTAGGTAGGTAGGTCTGTATATTGTACAAGTTGATCCTCAGCCGTCATCTGATCCATCGTTGTCTTGCAATGTGGACTCTAACTATATGAAAAGAATAATAATATTATTTAAAGTCTTAGGTATTTTTTTTTTACTAAAGTACTAGCCGATAAGCCGAGGCGCATACTCTGCTCTCTGAGCCAGCCACAAGAGAGCGAGCGCGCGTATTCGCGTCCATATTTTATTTATTTATTATTATTTGTCTTTGCATGTTTGTTTATATTTGAATGTGAACATAAGAGGAACATATATTTATATATTTTTTCCCATAACATCGGCATATCTCTATTGAAATAGTCAGACCGCCGGCGAGAGACTGCAGTTCGTACACGCCGAGAGATCGAGTTGTGTTTTACGAGGGTCTACTTTGATCGTTTTAAAGTATGTATAAATCAGGTTATGTATTTAGGTGAGTTATCTATTCAATTGAATGGAATCTCAGCTTTTAATTTGGCAAGATATACAAAGATTTTAGCAATGTTTTATAGAGAAAAATGAGTTTTAAACGGGACCCGAGGTACGCGTCTAGCGGTGTATCGAAATGAAACATCGATCGCTCCGCGAACACTGAGCTGATATGAATTTGAATTGTACCAAAACACGTACAGGCTCAAGATGAAACGACCCAAACATACGAAATTATGGAAAATTAACATGGGAATATATTATTTTGTTTTAATCGGATGCATGCTAGTGAAAAGTTGTAAGTATTCGTACGGGAAAATATCTAGCGACATCGCGGCTCTCCTTACGGTAAAGCCACGAGCCTTACTACCAACAGCGACCTCGTGCGGCGGCATATTGAAATATTTATCGTGTTAGCAGTATTGCGCGTCTTTTGTGATTGATTATAAATAATTATTAATAAATAATAATAAAGAAAATGTCCGACACCGCAGTTGCAACCGAGGCACCAGCGCCGGCGACGCCCGCGAAGAAACCCAAGGCGTCCGCTGGCGCCGCGGCCAAGAAGCCGAAGGCGAAGCCCACCCACCCCAAGACGTCCGAGATGGTGAACAGCGCCATCAAGGAGCTCAAGGAGAGGAGCGGCTCGTCCCTGCAGGCGATCAAGAAGTACATCGCCGCCCAGTACAAGGTCGACGCGGAGAAGATGGCGCCTTTCATACGGAAGTACCTGAAGAGCGCCGTCGAGTCCGGCGCGTTGATCCAGACGAAGGGCAAGGGCGCTTCGGGCTCGTTCAAGCTGGAGTCGAAGTCGTCCGCGTCCAAGAAGCCCGCCGGCGCCAAGTCCGCCGCCGCCTCGGCGAGGGCGAAGAAGGCCGCCTCCTCGCCGGCCGCCGCCAGCGCCAAGGCCGGCAAGAAGGCGGCGGCCGCGACCGCCGCGTCCCCCTCCAAGGCGAAGACCCCCAGGGAGAAGAAGGCCGCCGCGGCCGCCAAGAGGAAGAAGCCCGCCGCGAAGAAAGCCTCCGCCGCCGTCGCCGCTTCCCCGGCCAAGGCCAAGGGCGCCGCCTCCAAGGCGAAGAAGACCGCGAAGCCGCCCACGAAGAAACCCAAAGCGCCGAAACCGAAGAAGGCAGCACCCAAGTCGAAGCCCGCCGCCAAGAAGGCCGCCGCTGCCAAAAAGTAAGCTGCGCTGCGCACTGGAGGAGGCTGGCTGGCTGCCTGCCTTCGCTCGACGAGCTGCTCGCTATTCGCCCGCCGACGGCCGACGGATGATGCGTGCGTTCAATGTGCAATTCCTGCGTGCGGCTTAACAACCGTCACAACAAAAAGCCCTTTTCAGGGCTAACATAACTTTCCATTACATACCTATGAGTACCTATAGGTACCTACTACTACTACTACTGTTACAACTACTACTTCGGAGAATCACCACATCATTAAAAAAGTAGGTAGGTAAGTATAAATTATCGTTCTGTTATTACTTACGTGTTTCAACGTAACGAACGAACACACACACTCACTCACACACACGAAAAATAAAAAAATAAAAATAATAAAAGAAAAACATGCACACACAAACGTCACAAGTCACAACACAACACCTTACTTTCACTTACCTACTATTATTATGTAGGTTAGGTTAGGCTAGGTACCTTTACGCTAGGCCCTGCATACCTTCACCTAGGTATCACACGCACGCGACGGCCCGGCCGGTGAGCATCATCTGCTGCTAATTACAAATTAAAACAATAAACAGCCGGCCACCTACGAACGAACCCGATCCCGACTCCGATCCTGCACCCCACCCATCACCATTCGTCGATCGCGATCGGTTTCAAAGCTAATATTTACCTACGTACATACATCTATTATTTTCTACATTTTCGTAAAATTTTATTTTCTAAAAATGCGCCGTTGCCACGCTTACCTACCCACCTAACAGTGTCTCTCTCACTCATAGTCATCTATCTCTTTCCGTCTTCGCATGCAACGTCGCATTTTCTAAACAACCGCTCGTCGCGATCCCCACCGTACTGCCGACCGCGGTCACCATACATATATAAAACGACGGCGATTGAAAAAAATATATTCTCGCTCTAGCATCCACGCTCGCGTGTACACATCGTACGCGCGCCCTTGCATTTTGTATCGTTTTTAAACTCTTCAATAACAATGTCCGGACGTGGTAAAGGCGGCAAAGTTAAGGGAAAGGTCAAGTCTCGCTCCAATCGTGCCGGTCTACAGTTCCCCGTCGGACGTATTCACAGGCTGCTGAGGAAGGGCAACTACGCGGAACGCGTCGGTGCCGGCGCCCCAGTGTACCTAGCGGCCGTGATGGAGTATCTGGCCGCTGAAGTCCTGGAGTTGGCCGGTAACGCGGCGCGCGACAACAAGAAGACCAGGATCATACCCAGACATCTGCAGCTGGCCATCCGCAACGACGAGGAGCTGAACAAACTTCTCTCCGGTGTGACCATCGCACAGGGCGGCGTGCTTCCGAACATCCAGGCCGTCCTGTTGCCCAAGAAGACCGAGAAGAAGGCCTAAGATCTTAATCTTATAACGATCTTAGGATATTATATTTATACTAATTCATAGTATAAATCAAAAGGCCCTTTTCAGGGCCACAAAATTATTCCAATCATACCTACTACATATTATTATTGTTATTATTATTTTAAATAGCTAGTTAGGCTATATACTTACCTACTTACCTACCTACCTACCTACCTACCTACCTACCTACCTATCAATTCATCGACCGATGTCGATTGTCGATGATGATCGAGGTAATTATTATTATCAATATTCATTCATTCTTATTTATCTATTTATTATTATTATTATTTTTTTTTTTATTGATGATGATCGATGATAATAATAATTACTTATTGGTTCATCATCAGATGTGCAGGTTTCCTCGATTGTTTTCCACGATGTTTTCCTTCACCTATCGCTATCTCCCTCCCTCTCGGGCGCTCCCCGTCCCTCCCCGTCCGTCCGCCCGCCGATGTCGTTGATTGGTCGATTTCAACGAGACCGCTCGTCGGCAGTCAGTAGTGTTCAGCGTCGAGAAACTAACAAAAAGCGAAAAATCCACGGCGGCGTATCATTTCTCTGACGTCCGAGCGCTAGTGCGGTCGCATTGATACCTGATAATATTTTTGTTGTTTTGAGTTTCTTCACTCAATACGTAGTACAACATGCCACCAAAGACCAGCGGTAAGGCCGCCAAGAAATCCGGCAAGGCCCAGAAGAACATCTCCAAGTCCGACAAGAAGAAGAAGAAGCACAAGAGGAAGGAGAGCTACGCAATTTACATCTACAAAGTGCTCAAGCAGGTCCACCCGGACACCGGTATCTCCAGTAAGGCGATGTCGATCATGAACTCGTTCGTGAATGACATTTTCGAGCGCATCGCCGCCGAGGCTTCCCGGCTCGCCCACTACAATAAGAGGTCGACTATCACCTCCAGGGAGGTGCAGACGTCCGTGAGGCTGCTGCTGCCCGGGGAGTTGGCCAAGCACGCGGTCAGCGAAGGCACCAAGGCCGTCACCAAGTACACCAGCTCGAAGTGAGGAGGTCTTGGCGTCTCGCCGGTGTCCGTCCCGCCCTCGTCGAGGTTGAACGGGATTTAAAAAAAAAGGCCCTTTTCAGGGCCACAAAATCATTCCAAATACTTACCTAAATTCAAAATACATTAATTACAGGTTTACAGTTACAAAGTTAGCAAAAGCTACTAATATGGTAAAATAATAAATTTAAAGTAGGTATTAAAAAAAAAAAAAAATAATAATAATCTACCTACCTATCCACGTACGTACGTACCTACCTACCTACCTACCTACCTACCTACCTACCTACCTAATATATTTTGTTTGTTTCGGAAACGCTGAACCAACCGATATACCTAGATGGAATTTTAACAGCATTAATGTACATGTAGTTAAAAATTTAAAATTATACCTACGGCCTAAGTAAATGCTGAACCGATCTTGATGAAGTCTTGTTACAAGTAAAATTTATATTTTTCTTTATTTCCGTGGTATTCGCTCTCTCGCTCGGCCGCGGCCGCCGCTGCTAGCGAGTTTCGCCCCCTGCCCCCCGTCCCCCCCGCACGCTTACCTATAAAAGTTTCGAACCCGACACCGCTAATATTTATTCACTAACTGTGCCTGTTGCGTGTGGACGCGTTCGCGCCTGCCTGACGCACCTTTATTCTATTAATTTCAATTTTTAATTTACTCATACAAGTTGTCTCCATCGTGAAGCATGGCCCGCACGAAGCAGACCGCCCGCAAGTCCACCGGTGGTAAGGCGCCTCGCAAGCAGCTGGCCACGAAGGCCGCGCGCAAGAGCGCTCCGGCCACCGGCGGCGTCAAGAAGCCTCACCGCTACAGGCCGGGCACGGTGGCGCTCCGCGAGATCCGTCGCTACCAGAAGAGCACCGAGCTTCTGATCCGCAAGCTGCCGTTCCAGCGGCTGGTGCGCGAGATCGCTCAAGACTTCAAGACCGATCTGCGCTTCCAGAGCTCCGCCGTGATGGCACTGCAGGAGGCTAGCGAGGCGTACCTGGTCGGCCTCTTCGAGGACACCAACCTTTGCGCCATTCACGCTAAGCGCGTCACCATCATGCCGAAGGATATCCAGCTCGCGCGCAGGATCAGAGGCGAACGCGCCTAGAGCTGTGTGCGTCCGCCACGCCGAGTTGTGACCTCGGAAGCTAAGCAAAAAAAAAGGCCCTTTTCAGGGCCACAAAACTTTCTTTCCTGCTATACCCCTATATTAAACAAAATTAGTTTATCAAATTATAAAATGAGGTAAAAAGTAATAATAATGTTAATTCTTGTCTGTCTGATTGATACATACATACATAAATAAATACAAAGTTACGTACTATACTTACTTTAGGTAATTAATTTTATGCAACATTTATCATCATAAAGCGACCCTTAGTATATCTACTATATACCTACGTACATAAATAATAGAAAAGTAATATAAATAAGAAATATTAATATAATTATTGTATAGATTTAAGTTAATAATAATTCGGATCAACAACAAAACTCATACACCCCCCCCCCCCCTCCTCTCTCCAAACACCCCCCCCCCCCCCCCCCCTCCTTTAGTGTCTCTTTTACTCTACCAGCGACTGCCACATGAAAACATGAGATCGGTT
>JARPMR010000093.1:0-40068 GCA_029955525.1 Oeneis ivallda
GAGATTTGCACCACTTCGAACACTAGGATCACAGACCAGGAACAACAAGAACTAGGATATTATTGAGGTGATATGCGACCTCCGCGATACGATCCTCCTATACGATCTCCTTAGTGTTGTCAATACCAAACGTGTCAACTGTCATACTTTGTTATTATGAGTCAATATTTATATAATTGTTATTTATTCGTCTAGTGGAATTCTTTCAGTTAAATAAAACCAATATTTCTCTTGGTTTCTCGTTTATTATGCCACAATTTATTTAACTGAAAATGCCTGACGAAAAACTAGGCAAGTCTACGCTATTAAGATATCTGCGACCCGATAAGTTTGACATCGAGCCTGAAGTCGCGGACGCCGATGCAAAATGGCTACATTGGAAATCGACATTCGAAAGCTTCTTAGCAGAAGAGATTACCGAAGATGTACCAGACTCTCTTAAGCGTAAGCTGCTAGTTAACCACTTATCGGCATCGATTTACAAGCATATCAAAACTTGCTCCACTTATAAAGATTCAATGAAAGTTCTAGAAGACATCTATGTCAAACCGAAAAATACTATTCTAGCTCGACACATTCTCTTCAATCGCAAGCAACGAGCCGACGAAACGATCTCTGACTATGTTAGAGCTCTCCGGCTTTCCGCGAAAGATTGTAAATTCGAAGACGTCATAGCCCAAGAGCATGAAGACCAAGCAGTTCGTAGCGCTCTCATATCCGGCTTACTATCACGAAGGATTCGCGAGCGGTTACTAGAAAACTCTAAACTCACTCTCTCAGAAGCAATTAACCAAGCCGTAGCTCTAGAAACGGCAGAGAAGGATGCAGTTGCTATTGGTGACAGATCTCCGCAACTTACTGCCATATCGCAAGGTAGTTCACGAGACGAGGAATCCGAAAATCTAGCAGCAGCTCCATCGTCACGAACTTTTCAAGCCGCTCCGACCACGCCACCTCCGGCTAAACCCTGCTTCTTTTGCGGTGGGAGTCTTCATCCAAGGTTCAGATGTCCAGCCAACAAATCCACCTGCAAAAAGTGCTCAAAGAAAGGACACTTCGCAAGCGTCTGTAGATCGGGCAATAGTAATAGGAACTTGAACATCACGACAGTTGAAGATCCTACGATCTCTAACAACGACCGGTTCTACAGTGGAGCTATTTCTGCTGCCTCTCCTTCGAGTCTTAGAAGTGCGACAATTCCAATAATGGTCAACGATTACAAGGCTGATGCACTCATCGATACAGGAAGTTCAGTCAGCTTCATTAACGCTAAAGTTGCTCGCATAATGAAACTACGCAAAAAACCCTGCAAGCAGACAGTCAATCTCGCTTCTCTCAATCAAGTTTCCTTTGTCGAAGGTATCTGTTTTGCTACCATTGCGATGAATAAGCATACTTACAAACAAACACCTCTTCTAGTTGTCGACAACCTCTGTGCCGACGTCATAATTGGCCATGACTTGCTTAAACATCACTCGAGTATTCATTTCAATCTTGGTGGGCCTGGCGAACCTTTAGAGATATGCAACGTGTTACGAGCTTCGGTACCGTCAGTCTCCGTATTTACGAATCTATCGCCGAACATTAGACCGATCGCCGTGAGAAGTCGGCGATACAGTAAGGAAGATGAGGACTTTATAAAACAAGAAGTGTCTAAATTACTTGAAGACGGGGTCATTGAAACAAGTATTTCCCCCTGGAGAGCCCAAGTCCTTGTAGCAGGAGGAAAGGTTCATCGAAAACGACTTGTCATTGATTACTCCATGACCATAAACAAATTCACCGAACTGGATGCCTTCCCTTTGCCAAACATAGAATCAGTCGTTAATAACGTATCAAGATTTAAAGTGTTCAGTCAAATTGACTTAAAGAGCGCATATCATCAAGTACCCATCTTAGAAAATGAAAAGAGATATACAGCTTTCGAAGCATGCGGCAAATTGTACCAGTTTACACGCATTCCATTTGGCGTGACTAATGGCGTTGCGGCTTTTCAACGAACCCTGGACTTCATCATAACAGAAGAGAGACTAGAAGGAACGTTCGCTTACTTAGACGATGTAACCGTCTGCGGTAAAGATCAAAGGGATCATGACCGTAATCTAAAACGCTTTATGGACGCCGCTAATAAATTTCATTTAACTCTAAACGAACAGAAGAGTGTTTTCAATAAGACTAAAATCAACTTGCTTGGATATACTGTTGAAAATAATACAATCAGTCCTGACCCGGAAAGGCTAAAACCTCTTTTAGAGCTTCCTGCTCCAACTAAAACTAGTGAACTAAGACGAGTCCTAGGTATGCTTGCTCATTACGCTAAATGGATTGCGCGTTTCTCCGAAAAAATAAAGCCACTTACATGCGTGACTACTTTCCCGTTGTCGCCTGATGCGCTAAAGAGTTTTGAAGAACTCAAGCAAGATATCAAGGCAGCCGCTCTAGTAGCCATTAACGACAATGAAATGTTTACAGTCGAAACAGACGCTTCGGAATTCGCGCTAGGGGCTACGCTGACTCAACTTGGAAGACCAGTTGCCTTTTTCTCTCGGACACTGAATAACTCGGAATGCAAACAATCCTCAATCGAAAAAGAGGCTTGTGCGATAGTAGAGAGCCTAAAGAAATGGAGACACTACCTGATTGGTAGACATTTTCTTCTTATAACAGACCAACAATCGGTAGCCTTCATGTTCAATCAAAATCATAACAGTAAAATAAAAAATGAGAAGATCCAACGTTGGCGGTTGGAACTGTCATGCTTCAAATTTGATATAGTTTATAGACCAGGCACTGAAAACGCTGTTGCGGACGCTCTATCTCGCGTATGCGCCTACATGAATATAAACAAGTTGAAAGAACTACATGACGCACTCTGCCACCCGGGGGTAACTAGAATGTATCACTGGGTAAAATTTAAAAACTTACCCTACTCAGTTAATGATGTCAAGGAGATGACCGCCTCGTGCCCTACCTGCGCCGAAATAAAACCGAGATTTCTAAAGGCCAAGGGTCAATTGATAAAAGCTACGTCGCCGTTTGAACGGATCAACATAGATTTTAAAGGACCACTACCTTCTGAAACAGCCAACAAGTACATACTGACGATTATTGATGAGTACAGTCGGTTTCCTTTTGCTTACCCATGTAAGGATATGACCTCAGCCACTGTCATTACTTGCCTGAAAGATCTTTTTCTGACATTTGGCCAACCTCTCTATATTCATAGTGATAGAGGATCGTCATTCATGTCCGAAGAGTTCAAATCATTCCTACGACAGTCAAACATAGCCTCATCCAGAACGACGCCCTATAACCCCCAGGGTAATGGCCAAGTGGAGCGACTAAACGGAACACTCTGGCGAACTATTCAACTTAGCCTTCGGTCAAAGGGATTATCGATAGAAAATTGGGAAGTAGTACTGAAGGACGCATTGCATTGTATCCGCTCCCTCCTGTGTACGGCAACAAACGCCACTCCGCACGAAAAACTTTTCAAATACCCTAGAAGATCCCCGAACGGAGATTCACTGCCATCTTGGTTCACGCCGGGACCGATCTTTGTTAAAAAGAACGTCCGCTCTTCAAAAACGGACCCTCTTGTCGAGGAAGCTGAGCTCTTAGAGATCAATCCCTACTACTCTCTCATAAGACGGGATAATGGAGAAACCTCAATGGTATCAAACCGTCAATTGTCTCCTTGCCCCAGTACTACTGATAATAGCAGAAACGATAGCTTTGAAACGGCCTCCGAAGATGATCACCTCACGTTTCCATCTGAAAATAACTCCACACCTCCACCTGAAAATAACGCTCCTTCGTCATCGTCTCGTGTAGAAGAGTCGACGACGTCCTCGCCAGTTCTTCGGACTGGACTCCCCAGGAGATCTAATAGGACGCGGAAATTACCCTCCTACCTAACGGACTTTGTGGTTGATGGGAGTGAGAGTGAAAACTGAACCGGGGGAGAATGAGGTGATATGCGACCTCCGCGATACGATCCTCCTATACGATCTCCTTAGTGTTGTCAATACCAAACGTGTCAACTGTCATACTTTGTTATTATGAGTCAATATTTATATAATTGTTATTTATTCGTCTAGTGGAATTCTTTCAGTTAAATAAAACCAATATTTCTCTTGGTTTCTCGTTTATTATGCCACAATTATAAGGATAATATAGTAAACACTAATTATCCTAGAATGATACGTGTTCGTGGTCTATGGGCATAGAGAAGGGTCATAGGTCGCTGGTCGAGACAGGTCGACCCAATGTTCATTGTTCTTGATTCTTGTTTTTGTTTTGCATTTTGCTTGCGGGCGCCGGGCACGGGCATTTAAAAATTTTAAGAAAAATTGTACCTACTTAATTAGAAAAGAACATGATATGGTTATCAGTTTTGCTGACTTCGTTAGTGCTGACGTGCGCAGAAGATGATACACAAGGCTACTGCGATGCAAAAGAACAATCTTGTAACTTACAAAATATAGAGGAAGACGAAAAATTCATATTTTACGATGTGAATCCTCCAGAAGGTTTTAATTTGCGGCGAGACGTCTACATGAGGTTTGCCATAATGATGTCGGAACGTAGGAAACAGGAAAAGCGAAAACATTGGAAACTAGTTTTGCCGCCATGGTATAATTTATATCATTGGAAAACTGCTGAGTCCTCAAATAAACCCGTCCCTTGGAGTGTATTTTTCGACGTTGAATCACTCCGAAACTTCGCACCAGTGGTGGAGTTATACGAACTCTTTCCAAAAACCAAGAGAAAATATTTTGAAATCGACAGGTTGTATGTTCTCCAAAACTATCCAGACGCATTCGAAAATGGTGTATTTGATGATAAATGGGAGATTCGTGAAGACTGTCAGTACAGTGGTAGTTTCTGGGGCTATAACAATATAACAGTCAAAGAGACAGTGTGTGTAAAGTATCAAGGAAAGGTGTCAATGTTATGGGAACTTTTATCAATACATCGAGATAAGTCTGTTATGTTTGCACATGCGGAGATACCGTTGCATGATAATTACGGCTCAAAGAGCTTCTGGGATTGCAGAAAGAGCATGAAATTCAACAAGAACCTTGTTAAAACAGCTGAAAAATATATATCAGAACAGTTAAATTGTAAAGAACAAAAATGTAACACATACATCAGTGTTCATTGGAGAAGGCAGGACTTTGCAAGAGCGCGTAAGAAAGATGTGCCATCTATAAAGGGAACAGTCTTACAAATTGATAAAGCGATTGAAAATTACAACTCGCACATTGTTGATGTATTCATAGCATCTGATGCATCGAATAATGAGTTGAAACAATTGGAGAATCAACTCTTAGATTTGGGGTATAGAGTGCATTTTTATTTGCCAATTAAATCGGACTTGGCGAAATTCAGTGATGGTGAGATAGCAATCATTGATCAAATTATTTGCTCCCACGCAGCATACTTTATTGGTACTCATGAAAGTACTTTTACGTTTAGGATACAAGAAGAAAGGGAGATTTTGGGTTTTGAGAGTAGTACTACATTCAACAGACTCTGTCCAGACACGGGGAGGTGTGAAAAACCATCAAAATGGACCTTTGTTGGTTAAATCTCGGATGACAGTAAGGTTGTGATCTATAGATGGCGCTTCCACTCAGCTCAGACTCAAGACTGAGTTAAAACGAGACAGATTTATGTCGGGACACATTTGTGTGTCATTTTAACTCTATCTTGAGTCTTGAGCAGAGCCAGATTACGATCTATAGATTTAAGCCTGTCTCTATTCTTAGGCTGAGATCACACTCTGGCTCTGCTCAAGATAGAGTTAAAATGAGACACAAATATATCCTAAGATAAATCTGTCTCCTTTGAAATCAGTCTTGAGTTTGAGTAAAATGAGGCCGCGGCCGCACTGGTAAGGCGACTGCGACGCGACGGCGATTTCGTTGAAACTAACTCCTATGAACAAATGGGGGTGGCCGCATCAGATAAGCGACGCGCGATTTGTTTGTGTCGAGTTTAATTTTCAATTTTCTCTCATTGAGAGTTACATTATTTGTTCCGTTTGCTACCCTAGGGCCATGGAGTCAAAGTGCAAAAAAATTTTTACGAGACATTTCACCGCGGTTAATTGCCTTATCTGGTGACAGATGGGCTGGCTCATTTTTTTGCGCAAAGGATCGTCCTGGCTGTCCAGCGCGGAATTGCAGCCAGTATTCTTGGCACCATTCCACGCGGGCATGATTTGTATAGTAATTAGACTAGTTTAGATAAGTTTTTAGGGTTCCCTACCCAAAGGGTACCAACGGGACCCTATTACTAAGCCTACGCTGTCTGTCCGTCCGTCCGTCTGTCAGCGGGCTGTATCTCGGTAACCGTAATAGGTAGACAGTTGAAATTTTCACAGATTGTGTATTTCTATTGCCGCTACAACAAATAATAAAAATTAAATTAAATTAAAAAAATTCAATAAAATATTTCCATGGGTACATGGAAATATTTTTATGTAAATTTTTTTAACGGAACCCTAAAAGAGCGAGGCCCGACTCGCACTTGGCCGAATTTTTTTTTTGTAACATTTTCAAATTTTCAATAGCATTACGACCAGTGAATGTGTCCGCACTTAGTGCGGCCAGTCATTATTCGATGTAAGCGTAATTCGCTAGTTTGTCGCCGCTGCGATGCGGACACGGATGTTTATCGCGTCGTGAGTCGCCTAAGGGTACGTTTATGCACACGCGGCGCGTGGCGCGTCGCATAAACTCAAACATAATATGTTCAAGTATGAGAGCGTTTACGTTCCCTCAAATATGGTCGAGCGAAGCAACGGCTGCATCATGCGTCATGCTCGTGAACGGCTTCCACCGGCGGGAATGGGGCTACTTTCAGTCTGACCGTCTTAAAGTGAATAGAATTGTAGTACCTACGCTTTTTTTGGAACTTCACCTCATTGTGGAAATATTATATTCTATTCTATTCTAACAAAGTTGCATGGGTTAAATCGGCATGGCATCCGGCTGCCCACAAGATAGTTTAAAAACTTATTACAATGTAATAGCTGTATAATATTGTAAAATGATTATTTTTGAAAAGAGCAAGTAGAAGTAGCAACTGCTGAGTTTCTTGCCGGCTCTTCTCAGCAGAACTGCTTTCCGAACCGGTGGTAGATTCATGACGTGTCATAAGAGCCACAGGTTGACCTACGTGAAATAAATAATTTTGAATTTTCACGCGGCCGCCGCGGTGCCTGCGTAAACGCTCTCATACTTGGCCATATGTTTGGTTTAACGCGCGACACGACGCACTTACGTGCCGCGTGTGCATAAACGTACCCTTACCAGAGCGGCCGCGGCCGGCAGTCTCGCATACCTACTTGAAGTATGTGATAGGGGGAAACTCTTCCGGCCAAAAAAGTGGTTTGATAAATATTTTCCTCAAAGAGTAAGAAATTTTCTATCGAATGCACTGCAAAAAATAAGACCCGCGATGACGGTAAAAAATTAAAAAAAAAATTTTTTTAACATTGTTTCGGTTTTTCAAATTTACGCATACCGAGCTTAATATAAACGTATTTAAATACCGTTAAATACCAATTCGAAAACAAAATTTTCGAATACGCATGACAGGACTTTCAATGTTACCGGCCGGCAGGCCGTATAAAATTGGACCGAAGACAACAAAAACCAAAGAAAATGCGATGTGATAATAAATAGCTTAATGCTTACAGAAATTGTTTCATTTGGGTAAAAACCTTGTAAAAACTTATTAATTTGCATGCCCAGTGCCCACTGACTTGAACTGACTCTACAACAGAAAAAGAACATCTCAGAAATGGCTGCACTGTGTGTTCTGTACTTGTAGTATATCGAATGTTTGTGTGTTTTCTTTCGGTTTTTACCAATGATAGAGTGAAAAGAAATAGATTGTAACTTATTATTAACTAGCTGATGCCCGCGACTTCGTCCGCGTGGATTTATTTTTTAAAATCCCTCGGAAACTCGGATTTTCAGGAATAACTAGTGGTTCGCCCCGAACTGAGACCTCGCGGTAATGGTATCCCATGATTATTCATTCAATCGATACATGACGACCAAAACTGACATTATTATTATGCCCGTTTTCACCAAACATACCTAAATCATCCCCTATGTAAGAGTCTCTTTACGTAGGTAGCTCCTAAATACAATCCTAAGTCCTCATCCGTCCCAATGTACTTTTAGGTGTCCCGTACAGGATCGTGATAAAGAAGTTGACAGAAATCATCACCTAACTTATCATAGGTAGCCCGTAAAGGTTAGGGAACGTTAGTGAAAACATTGAATTATTATGTAGGTACTAACGAGTGAAAACGGGCTACGGGCATCTGTACAAATCGTCATAAAAATATTTGAACTTACATAATATATTGTAAGTATAATCGAAAATATTATACTTACAATATATTATGTAAGTTCAAATATTTTTATTTTCCAAGTGTCGTCGTCGCGTCGTGGGACCGCTAAAGTTTATAAAGTATTTTTCCAACAGCTAATTAATTATTACGAATTACATTTAGGTACGAGCGATCTTAAGTTTCATGCATGTACCTATAGTCTACGCTCTACGTAAAGCTTTGGTCTGGTGATCATGACGCACAACGCTGCGGTATGCGCCGCAACCCAGCGTCACGACGCAGCATTTAGCGTCCCTGCGGAGAGGTGGTCAGTTGATTTTGCCGCAGCTACCAAGGTAGACGTGAACATGAACACTTTTTCAACTTCTCAGCTATCTCCCTCCAGCAATTTTCTTTAACTATCAAACTTTTATGTTTTTTGTCTTTATTAATTAATATATATATAGCTGCTGGGGCTGATTCACTGACTGATTCACTGATTCACTGATTCACTCACTCATTGATCACCTCTCCTGTAAAATTTTGTATGAAAAATTTTTTTTTCACCGATGGTTTCGTATAGAGGACAAAAATTCATTCGGAGGAAAAATATGGAGAGAGCTGATGATTGAGGATTTCGGAGACGGGTGAAGAGCACGGCCAGGTTATTGAAGATAGGTGGGGTGTGCTCGAACAAATGTCACTCAAAACCTCATCCAATTCGCAGTGAGCTGAAAAAAAATTCAAAATGGCGGAAAAAAGATGGCCGCCATACAAATTTCGTCGGTGTCTATCTCGAAGAGTATAAAAGATGGAAGAGTGGTTTCTTGACCAAAGATGATCAGGACCTGAAAGTCTATTTGACGAATAGAAAAAAAATCAAGATGGCGGATTTTTTTTTCTCCATACAAAATATATGGCGAATATTGAAGAGACTAGAAGCCGGGAATCATGCAAGACTTTGATACGGTTCCTTTTCAAGATTTGTTTTTATTGAAGAATTTTCAGTATGACAAATGATGACATATGATGATCGAGGGTTTGGAAGGTGGGTGAGGAGCACGGCCAGGGTATTGAAGATAGGTGGGAGATGCTCAAACAAAAAATACTCAAAACCTCATGCAATTGACAGTGAGCTGAAAAAAATTCAAAAGGGCGGATTCAAGATGGCGGCCATACAAACTTCGTCGGTGTCTATCTCGGAGAGTATACAAGATGGAAGAGTAGTTTCTTGGCAAAAGATGATCATAACCCGATGGTCTACGTCTTGGTGAATTGAAAAAAAATTCAAGATGGCGGAATTTATTTTTCCATACAAGACGAAGGTTCATTTTCAAAATTTGTTTTTAAGGAAGAATTCTCATCCAGACAAATGATTCGGAGAAAAATATGATCGAGGATTTGGAAGATGGATGAGGAGCATGCCAAGGGTATTTAAGATAGGTGGGGCCTGCTCAAACAAAAAATACTCGAAACACCATCCAATTGGTAGTGAGCTGAAAAAAAATCAAAATGGCGGATTCAAAATGGCAGCTATAAGAATTTCATAGGTGTCTATCTCAGGGAGTTTAAGTGGTTTTTTGACAGAAAATGATCATGACCTGAAAGTCTACTTGACGAGTAGAAAAACCGCGGTCCGCTTGCGGGCCGCGCACCCACGCGCCCTACTAGTATATATATATAGCTGTTCGTGCTGATTCACTGATTCACTCACTCACTCACTCACTGATTGATCACCTCTCCTGTAAAATTTTGTATGAAAATTTTTTTTTCCACTAATGGTTTCGTACAGAAGACAAAAATTCATTCGGAGGAAAATTATGGAGAGAGCTGATGATTGAGGATTTCGGAGACGGGTGAGGAGCACGGCCAGGGTATTGTAGATAGGTGGGGGGACTACATGTGAAATAAAAAAATAAGTTCAGCTTGAAAATACATAGCTGATTTTGCTAGAGAGCGTCTTCAAGCGAGCGTATTAAATCTCCACTTTAAAAGCCCCCCATTTCGTGAATTTTAAGGGAAAATTTAAAAAAAATATATTTTTGTACTCTGTTCAAAATTGTCTTTAAAAAGATACACTGCAAGTCTATGAAAGGCAACAAAAAAAAATTCCTTCTTATTCACTTCTATGAGAGCCCCCCTGAATAAAGATTTTTATAATTTGTTATGCAATATTCGGCTGAAGGCCATCAGTTTACATATCATATCTAAATTTGAAGTAATTACGTTCAGTAATTCAAAAGTTATAAGGCTCTGACAGACGGACGGACGGACGGACGGACAAGTGCAAATTCGCTCTAGTAGACTCAGAGACCTCGCTTCGCTCGGTCAAAAAGTAGACCACCAAACACACTCGCATTTATAACTGATTTATAACTTTAGTAGTCACTAAACTGATAATGATAAGCGAGATAAAATAATACAACTTCAGATTAAAGAAGGTATTTAGTCGATACAGCAGAGACATGTATATATTTATTGTATAGTCAACGAGATACAGGTACTAAATACATAGGTAATTTGTCGACTATTTCTACTTCACCATTCTATTTGAAAAGTGTTCCCAGAGATCCAAACCTTGGGTCCGGGTCGCTGGCGGTTAGCGATATTTATATTATCAATGAGTTGGTCGATATTTGCGGCGACTTCTCGAAGGCGTGGTCTCGAAAGATAAGGGATACTAGGTCGCCGAATAATCGCTCGCACAATTTTGTCTGTTAGCGTACGGCCGCGGCGCGGGCGTCCTCGCCCGTTTCTACTGCGGCGAGTTATAGGGAGCGCAAGTGGCGGCAGGCCGTCCTGACGTTGGCGCGGGGCAACACTAGCTTGGGGGGCAACCCGAGTTGCATTCGGGGCAGCAGGTGTTCCGCGACCCGCAGACTGCTGCTGGCGGTTTTCGTCCATACTTAGATTACTGAAATTTTCTGAAATTTTCTGAATAAATTTGATTACTGAAATTTAGATTACTGAAAAAAAAATTCTTTGAATAATTAAAATTCGTTACAAAGGTATGTAATAGGGTATTTGACTATAATAAAAATATCGTTTCAACTGGTGTCATCCTAAAAGATTATTATCTAAGAACATTATTCCATACGACAAAACTAAAAAATAAAGCTTTATTTAATTAGAAAACATTAAATAAAATTGCTATAATTCTGGCCATGGTCACGTGATCGAAAACGTTCCGTGATCTCGAATGACGTCACAGTCCACACCACCTATGGAATTCTCATTTTGTCAATACATTTCGACGTGTTTGTGCGGCGTAATAGGCTAATTTCGTCTGTTTTTCATCGTTACTATTTTATTAAATACCAAATAGTATGCGACACGCGGCCTAAACACATATTATAAAATTGTCATTGTTTGAAATGTGAACTGTTACGTCATGAGAGCAAATGGAACGTTTCGGCGGCAATTTATTTTTTTGAATTTATTTCTCGATTTTTATGAAAAATAATGAAAATTATGCCGAAATATATGTTTTGTTAGCTTCAGCATAGCATTATTAACAATTTAAGATGATTTTCTAAAAGTAGTCAAATAGCCTATTGACAGACTGTTTTGTTTTTATTTGAAATCTGGTTATTTTTTAGTACCTACCATGGAACTAGGAATTGCGACTACGATGGTACCTACTCTAAATAAGCTCGGGGAAAAATTATGTTTAAATAAACTTGTAATAAAATATCTTTGGCTGCATTATTAGTACAAAATTTTCTGGCTCGTTTTGATTCTTGTTTGTAGAGTGGTTCTATTATGGAACTAGGAATTACGACTATACGATATTAATTCAATGATTATATGTCTAATTCCTACTTCCATGGGTTATCTCTCTTCTCTTCTCTCATCCTCTTTCCCGTCCCTAGTTCCATATTCCCGTCCTTATTAAACAGATTTAATATTAATAGATATATAAAGAAATAATATTATGATATAGAAATAGGAAGACCGTAATTCCTAGTTCCATGAGAATATATTAGGTACTCTAGACCATGAACCGATTCGATCCGCTGTGTAATAGAAGGGTGTGTTCCGATATACACTGCAAGCACTGCTCAGTGTTCTCACTGGTGAAAAATTCGTTCCGTTAAAGACTGCCAGTACACTGCCGCAGTACACCTACCCTATGGAATTCTAAGACGTCATAAATCGCCACTATTTTTTTTCTGTGAGTATTGGCGCTTTCGAGGTAAGGTTCTCTCAGTAATTTGATCACGTGATCAAAAAACAACAGTGCAAGAATTTAAAAATTAAGGATTGACAGTATTACTGGACTGCGTTCCGTTTTAAACAGTAACCAATATTAGCAAACTAAAAAGGAACGTCTTCACAGTAGGTATACTGGATTGACGTCACACCTTACAGTGGTCCAGTGTATATCGGAGCTCACCCATTATATTTATTCTCTACCTACTCTTTGTACCGATCTGTGGTCGATCCAGCGACTACAATAGTTTATTAGTGATCTGTGGAGCGATCCACTTTGGCGGAAATTCAATATTGGATTCAGACCTTGCAGAACATAATTCAGAATCATATTCAGAATATCGTAAATGTAAGCGTTTATTATATCGTTGTTCCGTAATCCGTTAAAATTAAATTAAGCTATGTTGCCCATTTAAGTACTATTTATGAAAACAAAAAGGCCTTTACCTATTAAAAAAGTTATATTTTAATAGGTAAATAGAGTATGTACTTTTGTGCAGTGAATTTCTGTGCTTGATTTGGTGTTTCAAGATTTTAGATCTTGAAGAACAAGGTGGTAGTTTCATAAGTACAGGATATTATGGATAAACGCTTGGGTGCACCTAATAAAGGTATGTAAAATGTATGAGTAAAATATAAAAAATACATAAATAAACAAACCAATAACATAACCTGAAAAGCTTTACTTCTATGCTGAAAAGTGTTTTTTAAATTGATCCTAAAATATATTTGAACCTCAGCGAAAGCTATGTATGTTTTAGTGTAGTAAACAATGATATAAATAATAATGTACCATAGGTATGTAGTATATAATATGTAAATCTAGTTCAAATATTTTTTCTGTAACATTTATTTACAGTAATTAATCATAACTGAACTATTCATTTTTGAATTACATAAGTACTTTATAATGATATAATTTAATATAAAAAATTATTTTTAAAAGACTGACTTCAAACACCCACCAACCGATTTCAATAAAATTTAAATGGGACCACCTGGAAAGTATACCCTTACAAACAAAAAAGAATTTTCCAAATCGGTTTAGGTGTGTTAGAGTAATCGGTGAACACACTTGAAAAAAGACTCCAACAAATAAATTGAGAGCCTCCTCCTTTTTGAAGTCAGCTAAAAATAAGGCCCAAATTATGTGTGTAATATTCAAAACTACCAAACAAACACCATTGGTTAGAACAAAATATAATGAATATGTTTAAGATGTGACGATTGAGTTTAGGATTGTAGTAGCCTATCTTGGAAGGGATATGGCAGTTTCAATAACCCATACCCCTAATTGTTTTGCCTCTTCATGTCACTGCCTGAACTTTAAATAGCTTGGTGACACATCTTTGATGGTAGGGTGGTTACTAGCTATGGCCAAAGCCTCCCACCAGATTATGTTCATTGAATTAATTATGTTTTTGGTTTCAGATGTAAAGGACGAAGCTGTAAGTAGTTTTTAGTATTCAGAAATCCTACTTCCTACTATCCTACTCCCTACTTCCTAGTCTTACTAATCGTCATTCATCATTATTAGCAACCCATCAACGGCTCACTACTGAGCGCAGGTCTCCTCTCAGAGAAGGGTTATAGGCTATAGTCCACCACGCTGGCCCAATGCAAATTGGCGGACTTCACACACTTTCGAGAACATTATGGAGAACTCTCAAATGTGCCGGTTTCCTCACGATGTTTTCCTTCACCGTTGAAGCAAGTGATATTTAATTGCTTAAACGCAAAGTCCGAAAAGTCAGAGGTGCGTACCCGAGATCGAACCTGCGACCCCCCCCGAACAGGAGACCACAGTGCTAACCACTACTTAGGTTATCAATGCTACTTACTAATATTATATTATAAAAGTTTGTCAGGATGGACGGATGGATGGATGGATGGATGGATGGATGGATGGATAGATGGATGGATGGATGAATGGATGAATATGTTTTGTCACTCCTTCACACCACAACTAATGAACTGATTTCACTGAAAGGATAATGGGCGAAAGTGGTCCAAGTGCCTCCGATGATGTGACTTGCGGGAAATGAAAGGTCATAGTTGTTTATTTCGTTTTCGATTGAATGACTGAATAAAAAGATAACATACAAGCTGAATGGTTTAACCGTAGCAAAATAACCCCGGGACAGAATTTAATTGAGTTTTGCCAGAATCATATGACAAATTTGACCTTTCATTTCCCGCAAGTCTCATCAGTGGAGACCTTGGTCTCTTCGACCAAGTTACATACATTTTTGCCCATTGCCCTTTGTAATGCAGGTAGGTAGGTCATACCCAGGATTAACACAAATGCTACATTTTGTCCCGGAAAATTGCAGAGATCCCGCGGGAATTAAAAAACCTTAGCCCATGCAGACATGCATGCAGATGCATAATCTAGTTAATACTATAAATGTGTTTTAAAAAAAGTTTGTGAGGATGGATGGATGGGAACCAGTGGTAGACTCATCGACGATTCAAAAGCACTTGTAAAAAGTTTATTTGAATAGAAATGATTTTTATTCAAATAAACTTTTTAAAATTTTTTACTATTCTATTCTAAGAAGTATATTATTCAACCCTTCGTATAACTATTATTTTCAGAATACGAGCGGCGTCAGTTCGTCCACAGACATTGCAATGCCTACAACTACTGATTCAGCTGTCAAGAGGAAGACCGCAGCCCCAGAAGGTAATTTCATCATCATCAACCCATCATTGGCTCACTACTGAGCGCAGGTCTCCTCACAGAGAAGGGTTATAGGCCATAGTCCACCACGCTGGCCCAATGCGAATTGGCGGACTTCACACACCTTCGAGAACATTGTGAAGAACTCTCAGATGTGCAGGTTTCCTCGCGATGTCTTCCTTTGCCGTTAAGGCATGTAAATGCACATAACTCTGAAAAGTCAGAGGTGCGTGTTCAGAATCGAACCCGTGACTCTCTGAATAGGAGACCACAGTCTTTAGGCTATTACGGCTCAATTCTTACTAACACTATAAACTAGCTGATGCCCGCCACTTCGTCCGCGTGGATTTAATTTTTAAAGTTCCTCGGGAACTCTTTGATTTTCCGGGATAAAAAGTAGCCTATGTCACTCTCCAGGTCCTCAAATACCCATGCAAAAAATCAGGTCGATCCGTAGCCCTGTTGCGGCGTGGTTGAAGAACAAACCAACAAACACACTTTCGCATCATACTAATATTATAAATGCGAAAGTGTGTTTGTTGGTTTATCCTTCAATCACGCCGCAACAGGGCTACGGATCGACCTGATTTTTTGCATGGGTATAGTTGAGGACCTGGAGAGTGACATAGGCTACTTTTTACCCCGGAAAATCAAAGAGTTCCCGAGGGATTTTAAAAACTAAATCCACGCGGACGAAGTCGCGGGCATCAGCTAGTCGTCAAATATCGCCGTTTTGTTATTTTTTAAACAGTTTTACTCTGAGTTCTTATTGATGATCGTACTCTGGCTCTGCACAAGACTCAAGATAGAGTTAAAATGAGACAATAGTTCCGACATGAATCTGTCTCGTTTTAACTCAGTCTTAAGTCTGAGCTGAGTGTGAGTGCTATCTGTAGATCTTACCTGTAGACGTCTTAAGTAGAGGTGTTATAAGCCAGTCTTTGTTTATGCGATTACTTACTTATGCACTTAGTAACAAAAATAACCCTAGAGCCTAGCGTAAATAAGATTAAGTCTTTATCTATACTTAAATGGTTTAAAGTAAATGCTAGGCATGATCTGCTTACAAGAAAAGTTAAAACTGTAACCCAACTACAGAAAATTGGCACGTACGTTATATTGATTTTGTTCAATTATAACGTATAATGAATCGATTGACAGCTCATTTATCAAAATCGGCTCACTAGTTTATGTGCTTTCAACGACGCGCGACGTTTCAACTTGGGTACCTTTAAATCAAGAGTGAATAGGCATCTTCTAGGCAAGCGCGCTCCATCTTAGGCTGCATCTTCTCTTACCATCAGGTGAGATTGCAGTCAAGGTGGAACATACGTACATACATACATACATACAACAAGTGCTAAAATCATAACGATTCCTTTTGGCTGCTGTAGTCGGGTGCTGGGCATGGTTTCACTATGATGTCTTCTTGGAATGAGATGAGTGTATGTACGGTGTGACGTTATTCCATTGATCGTATTTGTATACGTTGACATTAGCGTCAAAGTAAAATAATCCTTGATTGTGTTGATTCATCATCATCAACCCATCAACGGCTCACTACTGAGCGCAGGTCTCCTCTCAGAGAAAGGTTATAGGCTATCGTCCACCACGCTGGCACAATGCGAGTTGGCGGACTTCACACACCTTTGAGAGCATTATGAAGAACTCTCAGATGTGCAGGTTTCCTCGCGATGTTTTCCTTCACCGTTGTAGCAAGTGATATTTAATTGCTTAAACGCACTTAACTTCGAGAAGTCAGAGGTGCGTAACCGGGATCGAACCTGCGACCCCCCGAATAGGAGACCATAGTCCAAACCACTAGGCTATCACTGCTTTGTATTGATTAAAAGTCACAAATTCAGTACAACCGATTTTAACATGGAACGTTGTGGAGCGTATCGTACTTATGTAAACGTATAAGAATGCATACCCAAAATTGAGCTCTAATTCAATGCGATTATGGTTTATTTTACTTTGACGCTAATGACATCGAATACGATTACGATCAATGGAATAACTTTAGACAGTCGCATCTCTGATCACTGATCTCTATAATTAACCTGTGATTAACACTGGACCGGCTGCCCCTTTACAAATGACAGTTTAAATTATGGGTCAATTTGAAGCGCCACATTTGAAATACGAGTGTCTCTGGAACTAATATTATAGTGATACAAGAAGTGCCAAAGAGTATCAACTGTCAGTTGTCAACTAATGCCCTCACTAATTTTAGTTCTGTGGACACTCGTGACTGATCACAGCGCCAAAATGGAGTCAATCAAGTAGGTCCAAAAATATGACCGCAGTCTGCCTGTAAATCATATGTTAGCTGAGGGTAGATTTTTATAATAACTACCGAGTGCGCCGTTCGTCAATTCTGTAAAAGCCAACAAGTATCGACGTCAGGCGCCATTCTGCTTCGAGCTATCACGTCGGTCACGTCTCCTTATACCTACTTGTGTTGTATTAATTATTCAATTATTGAGTAACAGATATTTGCTAAATGAAGAATTCCTTACTTTGTGTTTTTATGTAAAAATAATAAGGGTCCGCCAATACATAGAATAATAATTATTGCAATCGCACTGTAGTAATGAGTTTTAGACAATTGGCTGTTTGACTGATTTTTGAAATTTAAATATTTAACACAATTCCATTTTTCTTTTTTTTAAATATACTTGTCTCGGAACTAAAGAGCTATAAAATTTACTGTTAGACAGAGAGAGCGGTACTGAAGTGTGATGTCACAAGTTCTAGCTCTATACATGGTCCATAGAAAATTTCGTTTCAGAAAGAGACAGATCATACAGTCACAGTAAAACAGCTTATCATCATCAGCAGCAACCCATCAACGGCTCACTACTGAGCGCAGGTCTCTTCTCAGAGAAGGGTTAATTATTAATTAGAAAAGGGTTAAAACAGCTTATACTTATTTGTTTTTCGACCGAATGTTATCCTAGCACTTGTTACATTTTCGATTATAAACTATGACTATCAACATTTTGACAACGTTCAAATTCCTAATTCCACTGTGTATAATATGCTTCTTTGTCCGTGATGCCAGTTTAATTTTAATCATCTGCGCAAAAAAAATATTCTTTTGAGGGTAGGTATGTTTTTCTTTCAATAAATGTCAAAAGTACATAGGTAGGTAGTGAAATTTAATTTTTTTTCTTCAGTGATGTAATTTCGGTTCCTAGTTTAATTTCGTAGATAATTTGTCGTTTTGATGAAATTAATTCGAAATATTACATTCAGAAAGATCTACCTATTTAAGTTTCACTGAAATCAGTGTTTTTTTTAGTGTGTTTTGGTGTAGTTGTAGTGTTTTGAGTTTGTTTCCATCGAATTCGACAAATGTGCGAGGTTGTACAAAGTGAACCGAGTTTGAATAATGGTAAGTTAAGGTGGATTATACGGGTCTGCCCGCGAATTTCGGTATTTCGCAATTTGTAAACTTATACGACAAAGTAGGCTTATGGCATACTAATTGCGCCGATGGCAGTATCCTCTTCACAGGTTTATATTATAAGTACTAGCTGACTCGGCGAACTTCGTACCGCCAACTTACCTATATAAATAAAACAAATAACTACTAAAACTATCCTATCTTTCAAGTTGGACCAAATTACAGATAGTTACGAAGTTTGATCAAAATCGGTTAAGTAGTTTAGGTGTCCATCGCGGACAAACAACGTGACACGTAATTTATATATTATATTAAAAGATAAATCTTTACTTGAAAGTGTCCAGTTTAAGCAATTATTCAGAATATCGACTAACTTGTGAGAAACTCACGTCCAACTCGATATTTTGATTAATTTCTTAAACTAGTCACTTTCAAGCAAAGATTTTTATGTAAACCTGTGAAGATCATAATACCACTGGCGCAATTAGAATGCCATAAGCTTACTTTGTCGTATTACTGCCATTGGCGCAATTAGAAAGCTTACTTTGTCGTATTAGTTTACAAATTGCGAAAAACCCAATAAAATTTGAATTTCGCGGGCAGACCCGTATAATCAACCTTAGGAAAAGAAAAAATCTTACGGAATATTGTGTTAGCGGATTGAAGCACGCGATATTCCGCACATATGCTAGCGGAATGTTAGCGGAATTTCATTGATTCAGTGCGGAGAAAAGCTCGTGTTTCCGCTATCCAATGTATTTGAATGTACCTAATGTGCTTTGGAACTTGCTTTGTGAGCGTTTGTAGCCGATTTTGGTGAATGAGTTGTCAATCGGTTTGTTATTCGAGTGCTTTTGGTGAATGAGTTGTCAATCGGTTTGTTATTCGAGTGCTTTTGGTGAATGAGTTGTCAATCGGTTTGTTATTCGAGTGCTTTTGGTGAATGAGTTGTCAATCGGTTTGTTATTCGAGTGCTTTTGGTGAATGAGTTGTCAATCGGTTTGTTATTCGAGTGCTTTTGGTGAATGAGTTGTCAATCGGTTTGTTATTCGAGTGCTTTTGGTGAATGAGTTGTCAATCGGTTTGCTATTCGAGTGCTTTTGGTGAATGAGTTGTCAATCGGTTTGTTATTCGAGTGCTTTTGGTGAATGAGTTGTCAATCGGTTTGTTATTCGAGTGCTTTTGGTGAATGAGTTGTCAATCGGTTTGTTATTCGAGTGCTTTTGGTGAATGAGTTGTCAATCGGTTTGTTATTCGAGTGCTTTTGGTGAATGAGTTGTCAATCGGTTTGTTATTCGAGTGCTTTTGGTGAATGAGTTGTCAATCGGTTTGTTATTCGAGTGCTTTTGGTGAATGAGTTGTCAATCGGTTTGTTATTCGAGTGCTTTTAAGGCACAGGGCACCTACATTTTATACGAGCAAAACATAATATTACTAGCTGATGCCCGCGACTTCGCCCGCGTGGATTTAGTTTTTAAAATCCCTCAGGAACTCTTTGATTTTCCGGGATAAAAATTAGCCTACGTCACTCTCCAGGTCCTCAAGTATATGCATGCAAAAAATCACGTCGATCCGCAGCCCTGTTGCGGCGTGATTGAAGGACAAACCAACAGACTAACACACTTTCGTATTTATAATATTAGTAAGGATGACGGATGTTACATACGATATTCCCTCGTCGGGTTACAGTTTGTAAACTTTTTAACCGACTTCAAAAAAGGAGGAGGTTACCAATTCGTCGGATTTTTTTTATGTATGTTCACCGATTAAGTACTCGAAGACGCCTGAACCGATTTGGAAAATTCTTTTTTGTTTGAAAACGTATACTTCGGACTTCCCAGGTGGTCCCATTGAAATTTTATCGAAATCGGTCGAGCGGTTTTAAAAATATCGACAGTAAATTATATTATTATACTTTGTAATGATGGCGCGGGCGTTTGAAGTCGGTTTTTTAAAAATATTTTTTTATAATATTAAATTATTTCTTATCCAATTAAAATCAAATTCAGATAGATTTCCTATGTAAGCATGGACGATTCCATGTTGAAATTAATACACAAGTGTAAATTAAAAATTTTATTTAAAAAAAAGCCGGCCAAGTGCGAGTCGGACTCGCGCACCGAGGGTTCCATACTCCAAAAGTAAAAGTAAAACGATAATATTATATTAATTTGCATAATTATCGAGGTTTATTGTTAATATAAAAAAAACTATGCTAGTAGCTAGAGCGTTGGTTTTATTTTTCCGGTAAAATATACATAAACCTCTATTGACCATAATTATTTCAGATTTTTCGATTGGTAAACTTCGGAGATAAGGGGGGGGGGGGGGGGGGGGAACGGTATTTTTTTCGACATTTTGGCCGATTAATCAAAAACTATTATATATAGAAAAAAATAAAAAACTGTTTTAGAATGCACAAGTAAAGGCCTTTCATATGATACCCCACTCGATATAGTTATTTTACTTTGAAATTTCAAACCCCCGATTTTCCCCCTTTTTTTAATAAAACTAAAAAAAATGAAAAATGTCATTATGTCCATATGTCACAACAATTAAAATAATGCATAATAATAATATATAATAATGAATTTCACATGGTTTATGGTGAATTGTTTGTTTGTTTACGTTGTGATAATTGTGTTATCCTTGGAAATTTTACACTATTTAAAAAGAATTTTTCGATGGATGAATTAAGAGGGCCAACAATTCAAATAGTCCTCAACGTTAAGGACTCGGTTTCGGTTTTCTCAAGAGCCCCTTCGTAGTCAGTGGTTCTTTAAATGGATATATGTTAGAAACGGACCCCGTAGTACCGTCTCATGCACCAGTATTTGATGCGGAACTCGTTTGGGAGGCCGATAAAAGGCGATTCAGAAGGTGTGATCTTGCACATTTAGTTTATCAGACTCAGACTGTGGAATTATGGTGTTATCTTTGTGTTGGACACGTACGGATCCACGCAGGACAATGAGGCAGCATCTCCTATAACGGAATCCTCGTAAAGAAGCTCTAAGACAAATAAATGCCAAGAAATTAAACAAGTGCCAATTTAGTTTACGCTGTTAAATTGTGAAGTGTGAAGTGTGGATTGTTTTCTTTTTGTGATTGTATTTTTTTCTTATTTTTAGATTTTATTTGTATATATATATCATATGTGTTATTGTGGCGCTAAGCCACTTATTCTAGGTTGAGACAGCTGGGGTTTTTATGTCGCAGGATAGCGTGCGTTGTGATCAGTGTTCCCAGCCTCGGTATTTTAAAAATAGTAAAGGATTAAAAATTCATGTAGGTAGAGTTCACAAATCGTCATTTGCGCCATCGATACCTCCCATTTCATTTTCTTCCCTTCCAATTAATGGATGTGTTGATAACCTCTGCGAATCATTAAGTACATTTAAGAATTCCATCCCATTAATCAGACGCATTCCTCGAGGATCACGCCATTCAGTTTCATGTTCGTTAAAAAAAACCATAGATAATGTCATCACTCATAACACCTATCGAAGCTGGGAGCTGCTGCTCACTTTCGCGTACCGCACGCTACACGCGGATAAGAGTCAAAACCTCTCCCTTACACAGAAAATAAAAAATAATTGCACATTAAATGAAAGCAACATTTATAATACTACCATACAGTTAAATCCACTACACGCGACACATACACAATCTCATCCATATTTGAAACACAATTATGATAAAAAAAAAATTATTGAAAACAAAATAAGCGACGGCGACCTTAAGGGAGCGGCTCGACTTTTATTCTCCAGTGACACAATTGCCCCTGATACAGCGGAGACTCTGGAAGCACTGCGTTCTAAACACCCATCCCCTTCTCCTGATTCCTCTTTTCCAGACCCACCGACAAATAGCGATTTTATTTTTCAGGCCACTACTAATGACGTGCTGGGAGCTCTGATGTCTTTCAGAAGTGGTTCCGCTGCAGGGCTCGATGGTTTGTCACCACAGCACTTTAAAGACTTAGTTTGTGGTGCAAACGTTGACGTAGGTGGTACCCTTCTGAAATCGATCACTGATCTGGTGAACCTGATGCTATCTGGACGAGTACCCCATGAAATAACTAAATCCTTATATGGAGCAAATTTATGTGCCCTAAAAAAAAAGGATGGTGGTATTCGTCCCATAGCAGTGGGTTCAACGATTCGGCGCGTCGTTTCCAAAATTTGCTGTAAAAAAATTCTTCCTTTAATATCTTCTAATTTTGTCCCAATTCAGTTAGGCTTTGGGGTAAAGGGGGGATGCGAAGCAGCTGTTCACGCTGCTCGCACATTTCTCCTTAACTCCCGGGAGGAGGTACTCCTTAAAATTGATGTGAAGAATGCCTTCAATTCAGTGGATCGGGGGGTCCTCCTCTCAGAAGTAAAAAATAAATTTCCACAGTTTTTCCCATACTTGGCGCAGTGCTACCGGGAACCTTCAAAGCTCGTACACAAAAAGAATGTTCTGAGCTCCGCTGTCGGCTGTCAGCAGGGGGATCCGCTTGGACCAGTTATTTTTAGTTTAGCCATACACCCTATAATTTCGGTTCTAAATTCCAAATTCAATGTTTGGTATTTGGATGATGGAACCTTGGGCGGCGAAGTGAGTTCGGTTTTGAAGGATTTAGAAATAATTATATCAAAATTTAAAACTATTGGCTTGGAACTTAATTTTGATAAATGTGAAATTTATATTCCAAATTCTTTTTCGGCCGAATCCAAACTGCACATATTAAATAAAATCAATATTTTAGCTCCGGGTATTAAAATTTTAAACGATGAGTCACTTCGCCTCTTAGGAGCACCTGTTTTAGAGGCCTCAGTTCCTCAATTTTTTACTGACTTAATTTCTAAATTCAAAAACACTTCCCATCATCTGTTAGATATTAATCCTCATATGGCAATGACCATCATTCGATTCTGCTTATTTGTTCCAAAATTTACTTATTTCGTTAGATGTTCACCTCTTTGGAAATTTAATAATTTATTGGAAAATATGGATAATTTTATACAAAATATTCTATCTGAAATCTTAAATTGTCCGATAGATGATCAAGTATGGGCCCAGGCTTCTCTTCCGATCAGGTATGGAGGTCTGGGAATCCGCAAAATTTCTAGTGTCTCTCTGCCAGCTTTTCTTTCCTCTGCTTATAGTACACACACTCTCTTTGAAAAAATTATATCCCAGTCTTTGGGATCAATTGAGGTGTCGTACTTGGCAGAGGCAAGAAATGGTTGGTCAGCGATTAGCCCAAATCAATTGCCGGTTTCTCTTCCTTCCCAGAGACAGTGGGATGACATTATTTGTAAAAAAACTTTTGACGCAATGTTAATGCAAGCAAATTCCAAAGACCGTGCTCGTCTTCTCGCTGTCTCTGCGAAAGAATCCGGACACTGGCTCCATGCTATCCCTTCTGCTAATCTGGGCACTCTTTTAAACCACGCCACTCTTGCAGTGGTAGTTGGTCTTAGGCTTGGCGCCAAAATAACCCAGCCTCACCGTTGCCACTGCGGTGACCACGTCGACGCTTACGGTCATCACGGGCTCTCCTGTTCGAAGAGCGCTGGTCGTTTCTCCCGCCACAATGCCCTCAACGACATCATCCGCAGGTCTCTTGCTACTGCTCACGTGCCAGCTGTATTAGAACCTATTGGTTTGGCACGTAGTGATGGCAAGAGACCTGATGGTATGACGCTTGTTCCTTGGAGGACAGGGAGGTCGCTTGTGTGGGATGCCACCTGTGTAGATACTCTAGCTGCTTCCCACATCCATGCGACCTCCTCTGTGGCGGGTGCAGCGGCTACTAGCGCCGAACAGGCTAAGAGGCGCAAATATGAGAAACTTGACAGTGGTTTCATATTTGCGCCTTTTGGTGTAGAGACCCTGGGGCCGTGGGGCCCGGAGGCTCGCGCACTATTTTTAGAGATATCAAAAAAGGTGATCGAGTCTACCGGGGATCCAAGAGCTGGCAGCTACCTTGGCCAAAGGATTAGCCTGGCCATCCAAAGAGGTAATGCTGCCAGCATCTTGGGTACTATGCCACACTGCGGTGGCTTGGATGGGGTTTTAGATTTTAATTAGTTTTTATTTTAGTTTTAATTTTAGAATTAAATTTAGGTTTATAGTATTGTATATATGAAATTTTCTATCTATAATATAATAAAAAAAATTAAATTACAAAAAAAAAAAACTAAAAATAATTTTCGACTTTTCTTTATTTCAATGCTTTTGGGCCACTATTATACACAACTATGCCAAATTTCATGTCGATAGCTTGAATAGTTACTGAAATAATCGACTGTGACAGACGGACGGACGGACGGAGAAAGTCTCACCATAAGGGTTCCATTTTTACCATTTTGGTATGGAACCCTAAAACAAGCTTTTAGTAGCTGGCTTCCATCATCAGAACCTGGATGTCATCTAGGACCAGAGTACTTGTCAACACGAACTCGATAAGGTTACGTCGTTTTACTACAGAGTTGCCAAAACCACCTTCAGGCTTCATCATTATACCCTGGATATCATCTGAAACGAGCCCAAAATTGATGGAATTAAGTTGTTTTATAACAGAGTTCCGAAAGCCATAATCCGATCAGCTCCATGTTACAATAATATTGCATTGTCATCCAATTTAAATACAATATGCAAAAGGGGATTGAAACTATCTGGCATAGCGACCTGGCCGCCATTTTGATTTTTTTTTGAAATCGCGGCGCACGATGTAAGTGGTATGTATGGGTAGAGGACGCATAGACGAACAAATAATGTCAAGTAACATAGTACCCTAAATTAGAAGAGAGTAGGTACATTACATAATACCTACTAGGAGCACGAGAAAACTACTACTATCATTAATTATTTATCTACAAAAACGCATCGCAATGAAACGCAGTCGACATGTCGCGTTGGTCGCATGTCACTTAGCTTGAAAACATTTTAAGTAGATAAGTATTGCACTAGTTAGATATGCAGTACCTACTTGTACCAAAATATAGCAACAATAGTAAAAATAATTTTACTGCCTAACTACTGGTTAAAAATAAAACAAAAGACATGTGATTGATGTTAACAATCATTTATTTATTGCTGTAAGTACAATCATTGCGATGCGATGCGTTTTTGTAGATAAATAATTAATGATAGTAGTAGTTTTCTCGTGCTCCTAGTAGGTATTATGTAATGTACCTACTCTCTTCTAATAAACAGTAATAATAATAATCAACCTAGAAACGATTATTTGGATACAATCTGACGCCTGTAGACACGTAATAAGTCTATTTTTAATGATTGTCGTTGTCCTCATATGTCTGTCTTTACCTTCAAATATCTCGGTAACGTGACACTTTGGGGTACTATGTTACTTGGCATTATTTGTTTGTCTATGTGTCCTCTATCCATACATACTACATTCATCGTGCGCCGCGATTTCGAAAAAAAATCAAAATGGCGGCGGGTCGCTATGCCAGCTTCCATACAAAAAAATTCAAACCCCTTTCAGCTCAATCAGAAATCGGGAAGTGGTTCTAATTATTCATCTTGCAAGACTTTCCCTAAACATACATACATACATACATATTACATACATTGCAAGTTAAATAAAGCTTGTAAACAAGTGTAAATTAAAAAAAATATTTTTAAATACAAGCTTTTAGTAGCTACATCAGACTCTAGATATATATCATCTAGGATCAGAGTTCTTGTCATGACGAATCAAACGAGCCCAAACTCGATGGGGTTACGTCGTTTTATTACAGAGTTCCGATAGCCATCTTCCGTCTCCATCATCAGATTAGCTCCATGTCACAATAATATGCATTGTCATGCGATTTACACATACATGCAAAATTTCAGCTCAATCGGAAACCGGGAAGTGGTTCTAATTCATCTTGCAAGATTTGACCCAAACAAACAAATAAATAAACTGGTCAAGATAATTAAAGCTTGTCAATAAAAAACCCATTGTCAATGTCCTAAATCTTTTCACTACGAAAAATCATGTACTGAAGCCTGGTTTCAGTTTACGTTAGCTTCCCAAAGCGATGTTGGTATCTTCTTCTTTATCAACCTATGTGCACTGCTGGACACAGGCCTCGGTCTTGCGCCGCTTGCATCAAGCGGCTCCCTGCGACTCGTTTGATGTCGTCGGTCCAACTAGTGGGGCGATCTGACAACACTGCACTTCCCGGTGCGGGGTCGCCACTCCAGCACCTTGGGACCCCAACGACCGTCAGCTCTTCGAACTATGTGCCCCGCCCATTTCCACTTCAGTTTCGCGACTCAATGAGCTATGTCGGTGACTTTTGGTTCTTCTACGGATCTCCTCGTTTCTGATTTGATCTCCCGCTGAGTGACCTCGAGCCTTCTTATGAGGCCCATAGGGCCATAGTTATGGATTTAGGTATATTTATTCTTAAATTGTGTCCTACGGGAGTCGAACCCAGAACCTCTATGTGCAAAACAGTGAACGACTGTGCCACAGAGTTCTGTGGCTTATTCATATTTTCCAGGAAAAGACCGCCCGAAAAATTTTGCGATAAAATTCTGACGAATTGTTATATATAATTAATACGAGTGTCGAGTCGTTAATTGTATTATTACTTACTGATATTTAAACTTTATGCGGGAAATAGATGGGACAACTCGGTTTCATAATCCTACTAATATTATAAAATTTATAATATTAGTAGGATTATGCCAAAGTTTTGGAGGATGGATGGACGTTTCTTACTACTCAATGATATCAGCCGAGTTTTTTTCTGGTTCTTCTCGGCAGGAAGGGCATTCCGAACCAGTGGTAGATTCATCGACGATTCAAAAACACTTGTAAGAAAGTTTATTTGGATAAAAACCCAAAGTTCCAAAGTGTTCGGGCTCATTAGAACGGTCTCAATGAGTAGGTGTTAGATAGATTATGATCAAGGATCGAGGAGGAGGATCTGATGATGGAGCAGCGAACCGGGTAACGGGATGTCAGGTATATCGTACATAGCCCGGCCATAGATTCACATGGGGGGGGTGTTTAAACTTTTAATTAACACTTGTTTTCTTCAATAGCCGCTTTATCCGTAAGGTAAATCTCTCTGTTAATGTTATGAAGGTCTTTAAATTTATCGGAACCAGCCTCCGGTGTAAACATTGCACGCTGCGGTTTCCTTAACCCTATATAAAGAGTTCGATATGTTTGTCTGTATGTTCCCAATCCCAAGTTTACGTGTGAAGTGAACAATCAAATCATCATCATCATCAACATCGTCATGAGCAACCCATTAACGTCTCTCAGAGAAGGGTTATACGCTATAGTCCACCACGCTGGCCCAATGCGAATTGGCGGACTTCACACACCTTTGAGAACATTATGGGGAACGCTCAGGTGTGCAGGTTTTCTCACGATGTTTTGCTTCATATCTCCGAAAAGTCTAAAGTGCGTGCCCAGGATTGTACCTGCGACCCCTGAATAGGAGACTTCAGTCCTAACCACTGCTATCGCGTCATCGAATTAAGTTCTTTGACATTTTTATAGGCAAAAGCAATATCTATATTAAAAAATACGTGTGGCACTCGGGGAATGCCGCGGTAAAGCTATTGCATAGCATTTCTAGTCGCACGCACACAAACACCGTGCCGAAGTCTCCCGAACTGAAACGACGGTGTTAGGTTTATTTTCGTTACGGAACTTCTTGATTCGGTCGCCGCGCTCAAAGCCCGCGATAAAAGCTATGCAATAGCTTAAAAAACACACTTCTCTCACACAGCCCAGACTGTGTGTGTGTGTGTGTTTTTTTTAAAAGCTCACGAACGATGTCGGGAGATTTACCTAAACTAGTCTTGTTCCTGATAAAAAAATAAGTTGAACGTGGTGCGTCAAATAGCCGTTATTCAAACCGAAACGTTATTCTAATGAATAGGTACGTGCGCAAATCGAGAAATGTTCCTACCCCTGTACATTCTTGTGGCTGTGGTGAACATAGTCGCTAAAAATAACAATTACTACATCAAAACACCGACAAATCCCGATTTCGACGTAAGAGTAAGGAGAGAAACTCTGGACGGAGACAAATCTATTGATTTAAATGGAGTTATTGAAGGAGAAAGCGGTAAAGAAGGGATATTACTGAAAGAACTATTTAAGATATACACCGAGGATGATGAAAATTTAAAAAATTTAAAAGTCAAAGAAGGCAACAGTGTTAAAATATATGATAGTAATGTCAGTGGTGAAGTTACGGAATTAAAGGGCAAAGAAAAAGTAATAAAGGATATAGCGTCTGTAATTGATGACCTAAAAGTACTACTGTCGAAATATAATGATAATTATAAAAATAACATAAATGCTAATGCAAGAGTCAGGAGAGAAGTGGAAAGCTCCAAAAACATCGAAGGTGATGTCAATAGTGATATTGCAGAGTTGGAGAGAAACGCTAAACTATGGAAGGAAACAGCAATTAGGGATATTGAGAATTTATGGAACAATATTTCTTCAGAATTCGACAGATTGGGAAAATTAATGTCGCAATATCAAGTTATAGAAGTGAACAATAGTAAGAATATTGGTACCAAAGTTAAAAGAGAAATAGGCAGTGTAAAAATTAACACAAATGATGACAAAATAAATGATAAAATTGTAAATTCAAACAATGCAAAAGTATTGGAAGAAATAGCATCTTTAGTAGATGAAGTGAAAGAACAAATCACGGAATATAATGATTACATTGGAAAAAATCCAAATGTAGTTAAAAGAGTCAGAAGTGGTGTATACTGGGCGAAAATTAAAGATAATGATAGTGCTGAAGTTACGGGACCGAAGGATGAAAATGCAAAAGGGTTGGAAGAAATAGTTACCATTTTAATTGAAATACAAGGTCTTATCTCAGATAATAAAAACGGCATAAATGATAAACTAAGCAAGCCAGATTCACGAGTTAAGCGAGAAACGAATCCATTTAAATTACCGCCTACCGGATTCGTGGATATGGCACTGGGAAATTTATTTGGATATAATGAAATAAACATAGGAGATGAAGTCACAAAAATGGAGAATCATGATAAAGAACCAAAATACATTTCTTCAATAGTTAAAAAAGGAATTAAGACCACTCCAAAGATTGAAGATGTAGGGGAATTATTCCCCAGGGAAACACATATAAGAAAAATACTTTCAAAAGAAAATCCAGTACGTGAAATATCTCCACAAGAAATAGAAGTCAAAGATTTTTTACCTAAAAAAAATGAAGTAGTGCCTTGGCCTGAAAAATTAGTACAAACATCCTCAAATGAAACCGTAGAAAAAGAAAGAATAGTGAAAGATTACGTTTTAAAAGAAAAAAAAGCTAAAAACATTCCTAAGCAAGACAAAAAAGCAGAAGAAATAGTTACGAAGGATGTCAAAGAAAACTTAATACTTCTGAACGAAGATGAAGGTAAATTCGAGGGTAGCAAGATTTCAAAAGAAAATGATATAGCTACTCCAGGGGATTTAACACAAATTTTTGATATAAAAAGAAAGAAAGATGAGGGAAATGGAAATCAAATTATTAATTTCAAAGATGAGCAGAAAGACATTGTCAATCTCAAAATCGATGACGATATTCAAACATTAAAAATCCTTAAAGCTTTCGATGACATAGATGATCTGTTAGAAGTTCATGCTCTAGAAAATAGTGTTGAAGAAGAAAAGATTATGGATGAAAAGGGTGTTGTTCAAAGACATACAAAATCTGTACAAGTACACCAATTAATAGTAGATTACACAAATTCACATGAACTGAAAGATGCTGAGAAACCTAAAGTAGTGAGAACAAAAGATGATCACCTTGAAGAAAACAGACTAAAACAAGTTTCAGGAAAAGATGGAATAGTAGAAAAACCTAAAAGAATTACTTTAATGAAAATTTTAATAGGGCCTACGGTTTTAAATGAAAGTCGTGTAAAAAGAGAAGCATCCCCTGAAAATAGCATTAGCAAATTTTTCAGTAATATTTACACTAAAGTATACGATATGACACATTCGAAAAAAGATAAAGATGTGGACAATAATCTATTACTTAGTGACGGTACCTATAATTCTTATGATAGTCCCTATCAACCGAATAATATTAAAAATAATCAAAATAGTGGTTATAATCAGTTTCAAAACAACCACATAATTGACAATAGTTTAACGCATAGTGATTATACCTATAACAACAACTATGATAGTAATGAGCCTATTTATAATTCTGCTACAAACACAAATCAGTACGGTTATGGTTATAATGCACCTGGCTATACAAGTGGCTTGACGCACAGTGCTTACATGTATAACAGTAACAACGGCTATGAAAAGCCTTTTGATAGAGCTCCTGCAAACAGTAATATGTATGGTAATGTTTATAATGCACCTACAAATAGTTTAACGCACAGTAATTATTTTTATAACAATAACTATGGTGATAAGCCTATTGATAAGCTTCCTATAAACAGTAATATGTATGGTTCCAGTTATAACGCACCTACGAATGGTATCAACACAAACATACCCACTTATAACTACAATTATGCGAATGGTAATAATTATAAACAATCCATAAATAATGGTTCCACCTATACTCCTAATGGTTACCCGTATAACCCAAGCGCTTACAACATTAGTTATAATAACTCGATAAACGGAAATAATTTGAATAATGCTCCACCTGATTATAAATACAACTATAGAAGCGGTTACGCGTATAACACAACCACAAATAATGGTTACGGTTATAACTCAACGCAAGATTACGGTTATGGCTATAATACAACGATGGCTAATGAGTTAAACAATAATGGCAACTCAACAGAAGCGACCATAGTGCCCGGATGTATATTTTGTAGTAATTTCGGATGTCAAAAAAATTACAGATGGATGGGGGTTGCTTGTGTACCGATAAAAGGGTGAAGATTTAAGTATAGATTAAGAATAGGGTATTTGACTACTTTTAGAAAATCATATTAAATTGTTAAATAATACTATGCTGAAGCTAACAAAACGTATATTTCGGCATAATTTTCAGTATTTTTCATAAAAATCGAGAAATAAATTCAAAAAAATAAATTGCCGCGGAAACGTTCCATTTGTTTAAATGACGTCACAGTTCACACACAGTTCAATGACAATTCCAAAGCCCAAAGGTGGCGTGAACTGTGACGTCATTCGAGATTCAAGAACGTTTTCGATCTTGTGAACATGGTCAGAATTATAGCAATTTTAATTAATGTTTTCTAATTAAATAAAGCTTTATTTTTTAGTTTTGTCGTGTGGAATAATGTTTTTAGATAATAATCTTTTAGGATGACACCAGATGAAACGATATTTTTAATATAGTCATATACCCTATTGGTAGCTTAGTCACTACTAGATACCGTCGGCGTACTTGTACTGGCGTACCCACATAGTCTTGTAGCAACCGATGTTTGAAGTTTTCAAATAGGCTATATTTATGTTGCCGCATTCAAAGATCCATTGTTTTTAGGAAGTAGCGACTACCAACCCTAAATCTATGATTTTAACGTATTATATTATGTAGTAAAGTAAATAGTATTGAATATATTGTATATGTTTTTTATTTCTGAATAAATAAATAATTAATGATATAGTTTTGGTTTGATCATTTATTTTATTTCACTGATCTATACACATTAGCAGTGATAGCCTAGTGGTTAGGACTGTGGTCTCCTATTCGGGAGGTCGCAGGTTCGATCCCGGGTACGCACCTCTGACTTTTCAGAGTCAAGCGCGTTTAAGCAATTAAATATCACTTGCTTCAACGGTGAAGGAAAACATCGTGAGGAAACCTGCACATCTGAGAGTTCTCCATAATGTTCTCGAAGGTGTGTGAAGTCTGCCAACTCGTATTGTGCCAGCGTGGTGGACTATGGCCTATAACCCTTCTCTGAGAGGAGACCTGCGCTCAGTGGTGAGCCGTTGATGTGTTGCTGCTGATGATGATGATGATTTATACATTAAGATAACCCTTCTCTTTATAAAGCGTTGAAATTTTTCGTGACTGACATGTAACGTTTTTTACAAGCTTTTATTTAACTTGCAATGTATGTATGTATGTTTAGATCAAATCTTGCAAGATGATTAAGAAACACTCCATGGTTTCCGATTGAGCTGGAATTTTGCATGTATATGTGTAAATCGGATTACAATGCAATATTATTGTGACATGGAGCTGGAGGGTGACTATCAGAACTCTGTAATGAAACTATGTAACCCCATCGGAATTGGTCCGGTTTGATTCGTCTTGACAAGTAGTCTGGTCCTAGATGATATCTAAAGTCTGATGATGAAGCCGTAAGGTGGTTTTGGCAATTCAACCTCATCAAGTTTGGGCTTCACCCAGGTTCTGATGATGGGACTGGATGGTGGCTATGAGAACTCTGTAATTAAATGACGTAATCTAATTGAGTTTTGACAAGTACTTCTGCTCCTAGATGATTTCCATGTGTATGATGATGTAGCTAGCTACTAAAAGATTGTTTTATAAATAAAATTTTTAATTTACACTTCTTTCTTCTTTATCAACCGGTAGATGTCCACTGCTGGACAAAGGTCTCTTGCATGGACTTCCACAGGTCTCGGTCTTGCGCCGCTTGCATCCAGCGGCTCCCTGCGACTCGTTTGATGTCGTCGGTCCACCTGGTGGGGGTCTGCCAACACTGCGCTTCCCGGTGCGGGGTCGCCACTCCAACACCTTGGGACCCCAACGACCAACAGCTCTTCGAACTATGTGCCCCGCCCATTTCCACTTCAGTATCGCGACTCGCTGAGCTATGTCGGTGGCTCTGGTTCTCCTACGGATCTCCTCATTTCTGATTCGATCCCGCAGGGACACTCCGAGCATAGCTCTCCTAGCGGTCCTGAGCCTACTTATGAGGCCCTTAGTTAGCGAATTTACACTTGTTGGAATTGAAATGAGAATCAAACTTTGTTGGTATGGGGAGCGCTCGATAGTTACTTGTATTAAAAAGCAGTGTCTATTTTCAGAAGGGCAGCCTCCGCTGAAAAAAGCAGTACCTTCCATCCGGGTTGATGGCGGGTTCAAATGGAATTTGCAGGTAGCGGTAACGTCCCTAGAGATATGGGTTCGATCCCGAAATGTACTGCCTACCCGTCCACTTCAAAATGGCCGTCATACTGTACCGTTGGCAAAAAAATTATTATATTTTTTTTCCTGTTACCACGAATGTGTGTGTGTGTTATTAATTGACTAATCTAAATTACTGATTTAGTCAATTAATAACACACAATAATTAGATTATTATCAAATTTTCTATAAAATTGCATGTTCAAAATTACCTTAATCCATACCATCTTAACATGTGTTGAATTACAATTAGGTATGCTTTTGTGGAACTTCCTCTCATTGTGGAAATACTGCATACATAGTACTATTACATACATAGTACTATTGCATACATAGTATTATTGCATACTTAGCACTGTATCTATTGTGTTATAAGACTTGTTTTGAAAAGAGTAACTGCCCAGTTTCTTGCTGGCTCTTCTCGGCAGGAAAGGCATTCCGAACCAGTGGTAGAGCCAGACGATTCAAAATCACTTGTAAAAAAGTTTATTTGAATAAAAAACATTTCTATTCTATTCTATTCTTGAATAACACATCATTCTACCAATTATTATTCTAATTTAATACATACTACTGTCACAAATATTGATACTTTGCCCATTTTTAACCGAGCTATTCAAAGATAAATCACTAACTGCCTGTCCTCCGCTGTCGACCATCCGGCCCTCGCTTTCTCCCCCCCATTTTTCCCACTCTTTACGTAATTTTGTCGCGGCTACGCGTGCTTATTCCTGATTGGCCAACGCAACCATGTTTGCCAACAACTAACAAATTACCGACATAAAACAAGTGTTGCCACACTGAAAGTATTGCCACTTGAAAAATTCATTTAACACAGTCATTTTTATAAAATCATGACATTCGGCCATCCGATATCGTGCAGCCTCCGGCGCACGTACCCTACTAAAAATCTGGTAACCGCATACCTTACATACATAGATATATCTATATATCTATATATCTATATCATACACACAATATATAAACCGTTTTGCTGGAATGTTGCACTTCAACACTGTATTATCAACATGCATTAGAATAACAACATAAAATAATATCCATAATTTTTTTGTTAATATACCCACACTACATTTCAACTAAATTGATTATCCTTTTGTATATGTATCAACTTAACCTAATTTTTGATCATGACATTCGGTCGTAATTCTCACTGGACTTATTTTATTGTGAATCAGATTCGAAACTCATTATCTTTACTATGCTTGATCATTATTTTAATATGACGAATTACTCTAGCACTAACCAAATAATACCAATTTCATATTACACACTACACTTATAGTTATAGAAACTTTAGACCCATAGAACATGATACTCTCTAACGAGAGGATTAGACCTATCTATGGAACTATCACACAGCACTATAGCACAGTCTCTAAGATATTTTAGGAGCGAGGTTAACCTAACTCATTCAATCCTTATCATTTTATTATAAAAATGTCATTATCTCACTCAAAATCCAATCTTCAGACTAAATATCTCAAAAATAAAAATTCAATTTTAATTTATTCACAAATTCAACCCTAAACCTTTTCATTTCATTCAAATCTTCATTCGTTCTATTAACCTCAACATAATTTTTAGTTAACTTTAACAATTTCTTTTAACTATCTGTCAATTACAAACTAAACTCTGCATTCATAATCTCTGTCTAGTCAATTAGACAATAATATTAAGTACTTAAATTTTTAAGTTTTAAATTAAAAGTTCTGTACCGCAACCTAGCGGGAAGAACCGGTAAAAATACCGCAACAAATATTTACTAATTGTCATTTTTTTTTATTACTTTTACGCTATTTCTTTTAAATCATGTTACTGAATCTTGTATACTGACTATTCACTTAAATACCATCTTGAAATCGGAAATCAATTAAGTGACTTACTCACTTCGAAAGCAAACTTACTTCACCTTGGTTTGGTCTACTTTAAGCAAATTCCAATAATATCAAATTATCTCTTATTTATCCTAAACAAGTAGTTTATCCCACCATCACATTCGTGAATGCGGTGCCATCAGTTCTGTATTATCTAGTATTGCAGACTACGAATTTATAAAAAATATCACGCCATAATTTGTCTTTTCAAAAAATGTTTTATCTGACAGATCTACTGGCTATAACCCAGAACTTGTATCAAATAATAATTAATTATATTATTCATTTCTATAAGCAATGTTTTTATCTTGAAATCGCTTATTTATAAAACATTCATTATCATATATTTTGTAAAAAAAAACATTCAGTCATCTAAATAGTAATTTCAATAATATAAAATTTATTATTCATCCAAAAAATATAGTCAACAAGAATAAATACTATATAAATCTAAAATGAACAATCACTAATTTGTATTGAAATAACTAAATAATCGTCAATCAAAACAATTAATTTGTTGATTAATAGTAAACGGTTCGAATTCTGAGAATCCATCCCTAACATTACTAATAACGTTCATCTCTGTTTCAAGCAGTCGCAATATATTATATATTTTTTTCATTCGCAGGTGATCTCAAAATCTTTAGCTACTAATCAACAATGAACTTGATTGCTAGATCCTTTAAAAATACCTAGAAAATCTAACTATATCCGTCCTTATCGAATTTTAATGTACGACGACCTCTCAAAATCACCATTCCTTCATTTCTATAATTTTATATGCTTGTTGTCAACGAAACTCTTTTTACCATACCAACTAATAAATCAGATTGGAAATGTTCAGAAAAATCTTTCGTTCACCGCATTATTTATTGCCTATGAAACTCACTACCCAAGCACATTAAAGACAGTCAATACACACTTTCAAACCTAGAGTGAAGCAGCACCATCTTTCTTACTGTTCTGTATAGAATTATAATTTTTATATATTTTAATAAAAATGTTTATAAAAATATTTATGTATTTTTGCGTATTTATGGTTTATTAGATAATTTAATTTAAAAAAAAATTAACTTCATCCAAAAGAATCAATCCAAAAATCAAAATCAATCCAGGAAAACCAAAGAGTCAACATCGCTACAACGGGACTTAACTCGTTAGAAAAACTACGCGAGCCCTCACAAAGCTCAGCTTTTTGCTACTTTTATAGTATATAATTATATATGGATGTACATTTTATACCCATGCACCACTTTTTAATTTCACTTCTCACTTTTGAGCATGCTGAAAGAAATATTCACATAGAGACAAGCTTCACCTTTGTCCAATTCATCTGATAATAGATTTTAAGAGATTTTTTTTTCTTGTACATAAATAATGAAAATAACAAACATATTCAAATTCAATTCAAATCCAATTCAAATTCAATTCAAATTCAAATTACTTACAAAATTAATGATTATCATCGTTCAAAACTTCCATGAAGAGTTTATTTTTAAAATGTTATCGTTTAAATTTCTACTACAGGCGCAAGTTGACGTTCAATCTGCTTGCTGCCTTACTTTGTAGAACCAATGCTGGAAAATGTTTATATATGCGTCAACTTGTGGGCACTTACATTAAATAGTTCATAAACACACACATTAACTTTCCCTAAGAAAGGTTTAAGAATGCCACTAATAAAGTATTTTTTTTATGCCATTAGCACAGTTAAATACGAGTAGATCTAAATCAAAACAAGATAATTTTAAGAATAAGACAAAACAACGTTAGATATACTTCCAAGTATTGCACAATATTTTGCTCCAGTTTACCTTCGTAAGTGTATTTTAACCTACTCGTATGTTTCTTCAGTTTCTATCTGTCATTATACGTAAGTATACAACTGTTTATTTATTTTCCCTAATAATAATCGTAATTTTCATCGCAAAAAATTGGTAAATCTATCACCAATTTGATTTACAAGAATTATAAATAATCAATAATTCATGATCAAAACCTCGTCAATATACCCCGCCTGTCGTACCCGTAATGAATAACCTCAAAACACAAATGTTTCATCAACTCACAAAGTAACAGTTCATTAGAATATATTTATTATAATATTCTTTATCAAAGAAAAGTTCATTTTCAACAACTTCAAATATTCATAATGATAATACTAGGTAATTCTCATAAGCACTATATGTTACTAATATAATTTATATTGCTACTGAAGCTATATACAAAATAATAATAATATGTATTATTATTTAAAACACTCGCCAACACGTATTAATTGCGATTTCCCGTTCCTCAGCTCATCAAGTCAAGTTCTTATGAATAAAATATTGCATGTACCTACCATACTCTGTAATCAGGTAGGTACGCAATAAAATTTTCTAAAATGTGAGTAAGTAAATAAAGATTCATCAAAAAATTATCTTCAACATACTGATCTTACTTAGATGACTTATCTTGTACATACCTATTATAAACTGTCAAATTCCCGATTGCAAAGAATTTAATAATAACCCTCTTTTTGTCTGTTTTCTTTTTTTTGAACCCTACTTACGCGACTATCCATACAAACGCATTATTATAAAGCAAAGTATATGACATAGACGTGATTCTTCAAACTTTTTTTTTTTATATATATTTACCAACTTAAACGACCCGAAGGTATATTTATTTCGTTCAATAATAACTTCATATTAATATATTTATTTTAAAAATATTGGTAAGTCCTACAAAACAACGCAACATAAAATGCACGCGGTCAACCAATCGCGTATCCTACCCGTAACTGCTGACCAAAAAGCTACACGACCACCTAATAATGAAAGTATTCTTAATTTCATCTGATTTTTGACAGTCTTGCCTTTTCATATTATGATTAAAGTTTAAGCCCTTCTTGCCCTCGCGGCCAATTAAGAACAATTATTATATTGACAAATATTTACAATCATACATGTGATCTTAAGCTGTTTATCATCAAAGGACAATCTTGCTAATCTGAGTAGTCTACTCTAATTCGTATCATTGGGCATTTTGCCCTAAATCGTGTCACAGGCTTTCTTACCTTCGTATCATTTAAACGGTTGCTAATAAAATTCACTGTTACACTTGGCCCACCTCTAAACCACTATTATTTATCCCAATTAGGTTTATTCAATTTTTTTTCGGGCTAATTATGGTATTTAGGAAAATTAAGGTAATTTTAAAGTGTGGAAAAAATACATACTAAAAGAAGTTGGTTAAAAAAAACAGCAGAACCCTTCAAAAGAGATTCACTCATGCCCAATAATGATAATCATTCTCGATTTCGGCTTGGTTCTGATTTTATTCTACTAGGCGGGTAGATCCAAATTAAGAATTGAATCTTAGGAAGATAATGAAATCATGACGGAAAACGTGTGGCATAGTTTGCATCACGTACACGATACTTAAATTTACCAATATTTCCTTAAATATTATAAAAATATAAAAATATTGAAATAAAGGTCTATAATATAAAAACTATTACAGTAGTAGTAGGTCTCTTTTTTTTTTACAGAAATATTGTTAATACCTACAATGTGCCAAGATAAATTTATTCTGTCAATAAAGTGGACCAAATAACTTTTTAGAATTAAATTTCTCAAATAGAGAACATATTTCAGTACTGTTTGAAATTATAGAACTTATCTTCCTGGGATGCACACTAGTATCGTGAACCGAGAAAAAAGTGGATATAAAACTCATGAATCATAAAGTTTAACTATCAAAATATTATGTATGACATATTTTATTGTTTTTCAATTGAATGCAGATACTTAACTGAGAATTTGCACGCCATGCATAATATGGCAAAATATGAAAGAAAATATTATTACAATATATTACTATCGCTTTATTATTCACATTTAGCAAACAAACGATTTCATTTCATTACATGTATAACTTGACACTCTCACTTAACTTTAGGACACCCGTAGTCCAAATAAAATTTATCACTTCTTTGAAATCCACGGCACACTTGGCCACTGTTCGAATGTCTATGGACGAACTTGTCCAATACAGTAGGTAACATACATAGTTACCATCAACAGACACACATGGTCCAATACAGTAGGTAAAATACTTATTTACCGCCTATAGACGCACTGGTCCAATACAGTAGGTAACATACATAGTTACCATTAACAGACACACATGGTCCAATACAGTAGGTAAAATACTTATTTACCGCCTATAGACGCACTGGTCCAATACAGTAGGTAACTTACATAGTTACCATCTACAGACACACATGGTCTAATACAGTAGGTAACATCATAGTTACCGTCTAAAACTAAAACTATCATTTTGACTCAACTCATAGTCTAACTATGCCTTTCAAGTAAGAAGGCTTAGAATCAAACATGTCTATCAAACTTTGG
>JARPMR010000094.1:0-39881 GCA_029955525.1 Oeneis ivallda
GGACGGGGAGGGACGGGGAGCGCCCGAGAGGGAGGGAGATAGCGATAGGTGAAGGAAAACATCGTGGAAAACAATCGAGGAAACCTGCACATCTGATGATGAACCAATAAGTAATTATTATTATCATCGATCATCATCAATAAAAAAAAAAATAATAATAATAATAAATAGATAAATAAGAATGAATGAATATTGATAATAATAATTACCTCGATCATCATCGACAATCGACATCGGTCGATGAATTGATAGGTAGGTAGGTAGGTAGGTAGGTAGGTAGGTAGGTAAGTAGGTAAGTATATAGCCTAACTAGCTATTTAAAATAATAATAACAATAATAATATGTAGTAGGTATGATTGGAATAATTTTGTGGCCCTGAAAAGGGCCTTTTGATTTATACTATGAATTAGTATAAATATAATATCCTAAGATCGTTATAAGATTAAGATCTTAGGCCTTCTTCTCGGTCTTCTTGGGCAACAGGACGGCCTGGATGTTCGGAAGCACGCCGCCCTGTGCGATGGTCACACCGGAGAGAAGTTTGTTCAGCTCCTCGTCGTTGCGGATGGCCAGCTGCAGATGTCTGGGTATGATCCTGGTCTTCTTGTTGTCGCGCGCCGCGTTACCGGCCAACTCCAGGACTTCAGCGGCCAGATACTCCATCACGGCCGCTAGGTACACTGGGGCGCCGGCACCGACGCGTTCCGCGTAGTTGCCCTTCCTCAGCAGCCTGTGAATACGTCCGACGGGGAACTGTAGACCGGCACGATTGGAGCGAGACTTGACCTTTCCCTTAACTTTGCCGCCTTTACCACGTCCGGACATTGTTATTGAAGAGTTTAAAAACGATACAAAATGCAAGGGCGCGCGTACGATGTGTACACGCGAGCGTGGATGCTAGAGCGAGAATATATTTTTTTCAATCGCCGTCGTTTTATATATGTATGGTGACCGCGGTCGGCAGTACGGTGGGGATCGCGACGAGCGGTTGTTTAGAAAATGCGACGTTGCATGCGAAGACGGAAAGAGATAGATGACTATGAGTGAGAGAGACACTGTTAGGTGGGTAGGTAAGCGTGGCAACGGCGCATTTTTAGAAAATAAAATTTTACGAAAATGTAGAAAATAATAGATGTATGTACGTAGGTAAATATTAGCTTTGAAACCGATCGCGATCGACGAATGGTGATGGGTGGGGTGCAGGATCGGAGTCGGGATCGGGTTCGTTCGTAGGTGGCCGGCTGTTTATTGTTTTAATTTGTAATTAGCAGCAGATGATGCTCACCGGCCGGGCCGTCGCGTGCGTGTGATACCTAGGTGAAGGTATGCAGGGCCTAGCGTAAAGGTACCTAGCCTAACCTAACCTACATAATAATAGTAGGTAAGTGAAAGTAAGGTGTTGTGTTGTGACTTGTGACGTTTGTGTGTGCATGTTTTTCTTTTATTATTTTTATTTTTTTATTTTTCGTGTGTGTGAGTGAGTGTGTGTGTTCGTTCGTTACGTTGAAACACGTAAGTAATAACAGAACGATAATTTATACTTACCTACCTACTTTTTTAATGATGTGGTGATTCTCCGAAGTAGTAGTTGTAACAGTAGTAGTAGTAGTAGGTACCTATAGGTACTCATAGGTATGTAATGGAAAGTTATGTTAGCCCTGAAAAGGGCTTTTTGTTGTGACGGTTGTTAAGCCGCACGCAGGAATTGCACATTGAACGCACGCATCATCCGTCGGCCGTCGGCGGGCGAATAGCGAGCAGCTCGTCGAGCGAAGGCAGGCAGCCAGCCAGCCTCCTCCAGTGCGCAGCGCAGCTTACTTTTTGGCAGCGGCGGCCTTCTTGGCGGCGGGCTTCGACTTGGGTGCTGCCTTCTTCGGTTTCGGCGCTTTGGGTTTCTTCGTGGGCGGCTTCGCGGTCTTCTTCGCCTTGGAGGCGGCGCCCTTGGCCTTGGCCGGGGAAGCGGCGACGGCGGCGGAGGCTTTCTTCGCGGCGGGCTTCTTCCTCTTGGCGGCCGCGGCGGCCTTCTTCTCCCTGGGGGTCTTCGCCTTGGAGGGGGACGCGGCGGTCGCGGCCGCCGCCTTCTTGCCGGCCTTGGCGCTGGCGGCGGCCGGCGAGGAGGCGGCCTTCTTCGCCCTCGCCGAGGCGGCGGCGGACTTGGCGCCGGCGGGCTTCTTGGACGCGGACGACTTCGACTCCAGCTTGAACGAGCCCGAAGCGCCCTTGCCCTTCGTCTGGATCAACGCGCCGGACTCGACGGCGCTCTTCAGGTACTTCCGTATGAAAGGCGCCATCTTCTCCGCGTCGACCTTGTACTGGGCGGCGATGTACTTCTTGATCGCCTGCAGGGACGAGCCGCTCCTCTCCTTGAGCTCCTTGATGGCGCTGTTCACCATCTCGGACGTCTTGGGGTGGGTGGGCTTCGCCTTCGGCTTCTTGGCCGCGGCGCCAGCGGACGCCTTGGGTTTCTTCGCGGGCGTCGCCGGCGCTGGTGCCTCGGTTGCAACTGCGGTGTCGGACATTTTCTTTATTATTATTTATTAATAATTATTTATAATCAATCACAAAAGACGCGCAATACTGCTAACACGATAAATATTTCAATATGCCGCCGCACGAGGTCGCTGTTGGTAGTAAGGCTCGTGGCTTTACCGTAAGGAGAGCCGCGATGTCGCTAGATATTTTCCCGTACGAATACTTACAACTTTTCACTAGCATGCATCCGATTAAAACAAAATAATATATTCCCATGTTAATTTTCCATAATTTCGTATGTTTGGGTCGTTTCATCTTGAGCCTGTACGTGTTTTGGTACAATTCAAATTCATATCAGCTCAGTGTTCGCGGAGCGATCGATGTTTCATTTCGATACACCGCTAGACGCGTACCTCGGGTCCCGTTTAAAACTCATTTTTCTCTATAAAACATTGCTAAAATCTTTGTATATCTTGCCAAATTAAAAGCTGAGATTCCATTCAATTGAATAGATAACTCACCTAAATACATAACCTGATTTATACATACTTTAAAACGATCAAAGTAGACCCTCGTAAAACACAACTCGATCTCTCGGCGTGTACGAACTGCAGTCTCTCGCCGGCGGTCTGACTATTTCAATAGAGATATGCCGATGTTATGGGAAAAAATATATAAATATATGTTCCTCTTATGTTCACATTCAAATATAAACAAACATGCAAAGACAAATAATAATAAATAAATAAAATATGGACGCGAATACGCGCGCTCGCTCTCTTGTGGCTGGCTCAGAGAGCAGAGTATGCGCCTCGGCTTATCGGCTAGTACTTTAGTAAAAAAAAAATACCTAAGACTTTAAATAATATTATTATTCTTTTCATATAGTTAGAGTCCACATTGCAAGACAACGATGGATCAGATGACGGCTGAGGATCAACTTGTACAATATACAGACCTACCTACCTACCACTTGAATCAGCTCGTCGGGGACTACGAGTACCTATACTAAGGCCCGCTTGCAGAAACGTCGGGTTATCCTTTTAACACAGAGTTAGCTGCCGCTTTGACGAAAGGATTTCGTATACCTACCTAAAGCTTCTGTGTCAAAATTGTTACAAATTTATTAGTGAGTTAAACCTAACAACACGGCGTCTTCTGCATGCGGGCCTAAGCAGTGTACGTAATATCAAAACTAATTTTTATTACTTGCTTGCTTGCTTGCTTGCTTGCTTGCTTGCTTGCTTACTTACTTACTTATTAGGTATTATAAACCTAATTAGAAACAAAACAACACTATTTAGGCATTTTGTTTTATTGAGTAGGTAGGAACTTAGGCACTTCCAAGAATAATGATAAAAATATATACCTAGGTGGTAGGTAGGTATAGGTAGGTAGGTAGGTAGGTAGGTAGGTAGGTAGGTAGGTAGGTAGGTAGGTATCTAGTATAGGTTCAAGGTGGTAAGTAAAAAAATTGTGATTTTATATCTTTTTCTCATGTGTAGTAGGATAAATAGAAATATATGCGGCCCTGAAAAGGGCCTTTTTTTTGTCTCTATAACTATAGTATAGAGTGCTACCACTGTAGCCATCGCTTAACCTCCGAAACCGTACAGGGTGCGACCCTGACGTTTCAGAGCGTACACGACGTCCATAGCGGTGACGGTCTTCCTCTTGGCGTGCTCCGTGTATGTGACGGCGTCGCGGATCACGTTCTCGAGGAACACTTTCAGCACACCGCGGGTCTCCTCGTATATCAGACCGGATATACGCTTGACGCCACCTCTGCGCGCCAGACGACGGATGGCCGGCTTCGTGATACCTTGGATGTTATCACGTAACACTTTCCTGTGACGCTTGGCACCACCTTTCCCCAATCCCTTGCCACCTTTGCCGCGACCGGTCATCTTCTAAACCGGGATGAGATAGTAAGTATTATTTGCTGTAAACTTGAAACTGCGCCGCACCGCACCGCGCACTGCGAACAGAACGAGAATCAACACTGGAATGGTATCAAAATTCTGAAAACGCGTATATTTATACTTTCCGTATAGACTTGACCGCCCAACCGATCAACCGATCTCATGTTTTCATGTGGCAGTCGCTGGTAGAGTAAAAGAGACACTAAAGGAGGGGGGGGGGGGGGGGGGGTGTTTGGAGAGAGGAGGGGGGGGGGGGGTGTATGAGTTTTGTTGTTGATCCGAATTATTATTAACTTAAATCTATACAATAATTATATTAATATTTCTTATTTATATTACTTTTCTATTATTTATGTACGTAGGTATATAGTAGATATACTAAGGGTCGCTTTATGATGATAAATGTTGCATAAAATTAATTACCTAAAGTAAGTATAGTACGTAACTTTGTATTTATTTATGTATGTATGTATCAATCAGACAGACAAGAATTAACATTATTATTACTTTTTACCTCATTTTATAATTTGATAAACTAATTTTGTTTAATATAGGGGTATAGCAGGAAAGAAAGTTTTGTGGCCCTGAAAAGGGCCTTTTTTTTTGCTTAGCTTCCGAGGTCACAACTCGGCGTGGCGGACGCACACAGCTCTAGGCGCGTTCGCCTCTGATCCTGCGCGCGAGCTGGATATCCTTCGGCATGATGGTGACGCGCTTAGCGTGAATGGCGCAAAGGTTGGTGTCCTCGAAGAGGCCGACCAGGTACGCCTCGCTAGCCTCCTGCAGTGCCATCACGGCGGAGCTCTGGAAGCGCAGATCGGTCTTGAAGTCTTGAGCGATCTCGCGCACCAGCCGCTGGAACGGCAGCTTGCGGATCAGAAGCTCGGTGCTCTTCTGGTAGCGACGGATCTCGCGGAGCGCCACCGTGCCCGGCCTGTAGCGGTGAGGCTTCTTGACGCCGCCGGTGGCCGGAGCGCTCTTGCGCGCGGCCTTCGTGGCCAGCTGCTTGCGAGGCGCCTTACCACCGGTGGACTTGCGGGCGGTCTGCTTCGTGCGGGCCATGCTTCACGATGGAGACAACTTGTATGAGTAAATTAAAAATTGAAATTAATAGAATAAAGGTGCGTCAGGCAGGCGCGAACGCGTCCACACGCAACAGGCACAGTTAGTGAATAAATATTAGCGGTGTCGGGTTCGAAACTTTTATAGGTAAGCGTGCGGGGGGGACGGGGGGCAGGGGGCGAAACTCGCTAGCAGCGGCGGCCGCGGCCGAGCGAGAGAGCGAATACCACGGAAATAAAGAAAAATATAAATTTTACTTGTAACAAGACTTCATCAAGATCGGTTCAGCATTTACTTAGGCCGTAGGTATAATTTTAAATTTTTAACTACATGTACATTAATGCTGTTAAAATTCCATCTAGGTATATCGGTTGGTTCAGCGTTTCCGAAACAAACAAAATATATTAGGTAGGTAGGTAGGTAGGTAGGTAGGTAGGTAGGTAGGTACGTACGTACGTGGATAGGTAGGTAGATTATTATTATTTTTTTTTTTTTTTAATACCTACTTTAAATTTATTATTTTACCATATTAGTAGCTTTTGCTAACTTTGTAACTGTAAACCTGTAATTAATGTATTTTGAATTTAGGTAAGTATTTGGAATGATTTTGTGGCCCTGAAAAGGGCCTTTTTTTTTAAATCCCGTTCAACCTCGACGAGGGCGGGACGGACACCGGCGAGACGCCAAGACCTCCTCACTTCGAGCTGGTGTACTTGGTGACGGCCTTGGTGCCTTCGCTGACCGCGTGCTTGGCCAACTCCCCGGGCAGCAGCAGCCTCACGGACGTCTGCACCTCCCTGGAGGTGATAGTCGACCTCTTATTGTAGTGGGCGAGCCGGGAAGCCTCGGCGGCGATGCGCTCGAAAATGTCATTCACGAACGAGTTCATGATCGACATCGCCTTACTGGAGATACCGGTGTCCGGGTGGACCTGCTTGAGCACTTTGTAGATGTAAATTGCGTAGCTCTCCTTCCTCTTGTGCTTCTTCTTCTTCTTGTCGGACTTGGAGATGTTCTTCTGGGCCTTGCCGGATTTCTTGGCGGCCTTACCGCTGGTCTTTGGTGGCATGTTGTACTACGTATTGAGTGAAGAAACTCAAAACAACAAAAATATTATCAGGTATCAATGCGACCGCACTAGCGCTCGGACGTCAGAGAAATGATACGCCGCCGTGGATTTTTCGCTTTTTGTTAGTTTCTCGACGCTGAACACTACTGACTGCCGACGAGCGGTCTCGTTGAAATCGACCAATCAACGACATCGGCGGGCGGACGGACGGGGAGGGACGGGGAGCGCCCGAGAGGGAGGGAGATAGCGATAGGTGAAGGAAAACATCGTGGAAAACAATCGAGGAAACCTGCACATCTGATGATGAACCAATAAGTAATTATTATTATCATCGATCATCATCAATAAAAAAAAAAATAATAATAATAATAAATAGATAAATAAGAATGAATGAATATTGATAATAATAATTACCTCGATCATCATCGACAATCGACATCGGTCGATGAATTGATAGGTAGGTAGGTAGGTAGGTAGGTAGGTAGGTAGGTAAGTAGGTAAGTATATAGCCTAACTAGCTATTTAAAATAATAATAACAATAATAATATGTAGTAGGTATGATTGGAATAATTTTGTGGCCCTGAAAAGGGCCTTTTGATTTATACTATGAATTAGTATAAATATAATATCCTAAGATCGTTATAAGATTAAGATCTTAGGCCTTCTTCTCGGTCTTCTTGGGCAACAGGACGGCCTGGATGTTCGGAAGCACGCCGCCCTGTGCGATGGTCACACCGGAGAGAAGTTTGTTCAGCTCCTCGTCGTTGCGGATGGCCAGCTGCAGATGTCTGGGTATGATCCTGGTCTTCTTGTTGTCGCGCGCCGCGTTACCGGCCAACTCCAGGACTTCAGCGGCCAGATACTCCATCACGGCCGCTAGGTACACTGGGGCGCCGGCACCGACGCGTTCCGCGTAGTTGCCCTTCCTCAGCAGCCTGTGAATACGTCCGACGGGGAACTGTAGACCGGCACGATTGGAGCGAGACTTGACCTTTCCCTTAACTTTGCCGCCTTTACCACGTCCGGACATTGTTATTGAAGAGTTTAAAAACGATACAAAATGCAAGGGCGCGCGTACGATGTGTACACGCGAGCGTGGATGCTAGAGCGAGAATATATTTTTTTCAATCGCCGTCGTTTTATATATGTATGGTGACCGCGGTCGGCAGTACGGTGGGGATCGCGACGAGCGGTTGTTTAGAAAATGCGACGTTGCATGCGAAGACGGAAAGAGATAGATGACTATGAGTGAGAGAGACACTGTTAGGTGGGTAGGTAAGCGTGGCAACGGCGCATTTTTAGAAAATAAAATTTTACGAAAATGTAGAAAATAATAGATGTATGTACGTAGGTAAATATTAGCTTTGAAACCGATCGCGATCGACGAATGGTGATGGGTGGGGTGCAGGATCGGAGTCGGGATCGGGTTCGTTCGTAGGTGGCCGGCTGTTTATTGTTTTAATTTGTAATTAGCAGCAGATGATGCTCACCGGCCGGGCCGTCGCGTGCGTGTGATACCTAGGTGAAGGTATGCAGGGCCTAGCGTAAAGGTACCTAGCCTAACCTAACCTACATAATAATAGTAGGTAAGTGAAAGTAAGTGTTGTGTTGTGACTTGTGACGTTTGTGTGTGCATGTTTTTCTTTTATTATTTTTATTTTTTTATTTTTCGTGTGTGTGAGTGAGTGTGTGTGTTCGTTCGTTACGTTGAAACACGTAAGTAATAACAGAACGATAATTTATACTTACCTACCTACTTTTTTAATGATGTGGTGATTCTCCGAAGTAGTAGTTGTAACAGTAGTAGTAGTAGTAGGTACCTATAGGTACTCATAGGTATGTAATGGAAAGTTATGTTAGCCCTGAAAAGGGCTTTTTGTTGTGACGGTTGTTAAGCCGCACGCAGGAATTGCACATTGAACGCACGCATCATCCGTCGGCCGTCGGCGGGCGAATAGCGAGCAGCTCGTCGAGCGAAGGCAGGCAGCCAGCCAGCCTCCTCCAGTGCGCAGCGCAGCTTACTTTTTGGCAGCGGCGGCCTTCTTGGCGGCGGGCTTCGACTTGGGTGCTGCCTTCTTCGGTTTCGGCGCTTTGGGTTTCTTCGTGGGCGGCTTCGCGGTCTTCTTCGCCTTGGAGGCGGCGCCCTTGGCCTTGGCCGGGGAAGCGGCGACGGCGGCGGAGGCTTTCTTCGCGGCGGGCTTCTTCCTCTTGGCGGCCGCGGCGGCCTTCTTCTCCCTGGGGGTCTTCGCCTTGGAGGGGGACGCGGCGGTCGCGGCCGCCGCCTTCTTGCCGGCCTTGGCGCTGGCGGCGGCCGGCGAGGAGGCGGCCTTCTTCGCCCTCGCCGAGGCGGCGGCGGACTTGGCGCCGGCGGGCTTCTTGGACGCGGACGACTTCGACTCCAGCTTGAACGAGCCCGAAGCGCCCTTGCCCTTCGTCTGGATCAACGCGCCGGACTCGACGGCGCTCTTCAGGTACTTCCGTATGAAAGGCGCCATCTTCTCCGCGTCGACCTTGTACTGGGCGGCGATGTACTTCTTGATCGCCTGCAGGGACGAGCCGCTCCTCTCCTTGAGCTCCTTGATGGCGCTGTTCACCATCTCGGACGTCTTGGGGTGGGTGGGCTTCGCCTTCGGCTTCTTGGCCGCGGCGCCAGCGGACGCCTTGGGTTTCTTCGCGGGCGTCGCCGGCGCTGGTGCCTCGGTTGCAACTGCGGTGTCGGACATTTTCTTTATTATTATTTATTAATAATTATTTATAATCAATCACAAAAGACGCGCAATACTGCTAACACGATAAATATTTCAATATGCCGCCGCACGAGGTCGCTGTTGGTAGTAAGGCTCGTGGCTTTACCGTAAGGAGAGCCGCGATGTCGCTAGATATTTTCCCGTACGAATACTTACAACTTTTCACTAGCATGCATCCGATTAAAACAAAATAATATATTCCCATGTTAATTTTCCATAATTTCGTATGTTTGGGTCGTTTCATCTTGAGCCTGTACGTGTTTTGGTACAATTCAAATTCATATCAGCTCAGTGTTCGCGGAGCGATCGATGTTTCATTTCGATACACCGCTAGACGCGTACCTCGGGTCCCGTTTAAAACTCATTTTTCTCTATAAAACATTGCTAAAATCTTTGTATATCTTGCCAAATTAAAAGCTGAGATTCCATTCAATTGAATAGATAACTCACCTAAATACATAACCTGATTTATACATACTTTAAAACGATCAAAGTAGACCCTCGTAAAACACAACTCGATCTCTCGGCGTGTACGAACTGCAGTCTCTCGCCGGCGGTCTGACTATTTCAATAGAGATATGCCGATGTTATGGGAAAAAATATATAAATATATGTTCCTCTTATGTTCACATTCAAATATAAACAAACATGCAAAGACAAATAATAATAAATAAATAAAATATGGACGCGAATACGCGCGCTCGCTCTCTTGTGGCTGGCTCAGAGAGCAGAGTATGCGCCTCGGCTTATCGGCTAGTACTTTAGTAAAAAAAAAATACCTAAGACTTTAAATAATATTATTATTCTTTTCATATAGTTAGAGTCCACATTGCAAGACAACGATGGATCAGATGACGGCTGAGGATCAACTTGTACAATATACAGACCTACCTACCTACCACTTGAATCAGCTCGTCGGGGACTACGAGTACCTATACTAAGGCCCGCTTGCAGAAACGTCGGGTTATCCTTTTAACACAGAGTTAGCTGCCGCTTTGACGAAAGGATTTCGTATACCTACCTAAAGCTTCTGTGTCAAAATTGTTACAAATTTATTAGTGAGTTAAACCTAACAACACGGCGTCTTCTGCATGCGGGCCTAAGCAGTGTACGTAATATCAAAACTAATTTTTATTACTTGCTTGCTTGCTTGCTTGCTTGCTTGCTTGCTTGCTTACTTACTTACTTATTAGGTATTATAAACCTAATTAGAAACAAAACAACACTATTTAGGCATTTTGTTTTATTGAGTAGGTAGGAACTTAGGCACTTCCAAGAATAATGATAAAAATATATACCTAGGTGGTAGGTAGGTATAGGTAGGTAGGTAGGTAGGTAGGTAGGTAGGTAGGTAGGTAGGTAGGTAGGTATCTAGTATAGGTTCAAGGTGGTAAGTAAAAAAATTGTGATTTTATATCTTTTTCTCATGTGTAGTAGGATAAATAGAAATATATGCGGCCCTGAAAAGGGCCTTTTTTTTGTCTCTATAACTATAGTATAGAGTGCTACCACTGTAGCCATCGCTTAACCTCCGAAACCGTACAGGGTGCGACCCTGACGTTTCAGAGCGTACACGACGTCCATAGCGGTGACGGTCTTCCTCTTGGCGTGCTCCGTGTATGTGACGGCGTCGCGGATCACGTTCTCGAGGAACACTTTCAGCACACCGCGGGTCTCCTCGTATATCAGACCGGATATACGCTTGACGCCACCTCTGCGCGCCAGACGACGGATGGCCGGCTTCGTGATACCTTGGATGTTATCACGTAACACTTTCCTGTGACGCTTGGCACCACCTTTCCCCAATCCCTTGCCACCTTTGCCGCGACCGGTCATCTTCTAAACCGGGATGAGATAGTAAGTATTATTTGCTGTAAACTTGAAACTGCGCCGCACCGCACCGCGCACTGCGAACAGAACGAGAATCAACACTGGAATGGTATCAAAATTCTGAAAACGCGTATATTTATACTTTCCGTATAGACTTGACCGCCCAACCGATCAACCGATCTCATGTTTTCATGTGGCAGTCGCTGGTAGAGTAAAAGAGACACTAAAGGAGGGGGGGGGGGGGGGGGGGTGTTTGGAGAGAGGAGGGGGGGGGGGGGTGTATGAGTTTTGTTGTTGATCCGAATTATTATTAACTTAAATCTATACAATAATTATATTAATATTTCTTATTTATATTACTTTTCTATTATTTATGTACGTAGGTATATAGTAGATATACTAAGGGTCGCTTTATGATGATAAATGTTGCATAAAATTAATTACCTAAAGTAAGTATAGTACGTAACTTTGTATTTATTTATGTATGTATGTATCAATCAGACAGACAAGAATTAACATTATTATTACTTTTTACCTCATTTTATAATTTGATAAACTAATTTTGTTTAATATAGGGGTATAGCAGGAAAGAAAGTTTTGTGGCCCTGAAAAGGGCCTTTTTTTTTGCTTAGCTTCCGAGGTCACAACTCGGCGTGGCGGACGCACACAGCTCTAGGCGCGTTCGCCTCTGATCCTGCGCGCGAGCTGGATATCCTTCGGCATGATGGTGACGCGCTTAGCGTGAATGGCGCAAAGGTTGGTGTCCTCGAAGAGGCCGACCAGGTACGCCTCGCTAGCCTCCTGCAGTGCCATCACGGCGGAGCTCTGGAAGCGCAGATCGGTCTTGAAGTCTTGAGCGATCTCGCGCACCAGCCGCTGGAACGGCAGCTTGCGGATCAGAAGCTCGGTGCTCTTCTGGTAGCGACGGATCTCGCGGAGCGCCACCGTGCCCGGCCTGTAGCGGTGAGGCTTCTTGACGCCGCCGGTGGCCGGAGCGCTCTTGCGCGCGGCCTTCGTGGCCAGCTGCTTGCGAGGCGCCTTACCACCGGTGGACTTGCGGGCGGTCTGCTTCGTGCGGGCCATGCTTCACGATGGAGACAACTTGTATGAGTAAATTAAAAATTGAAATTAATAGAATAAAGGTGCGTCAGGCAGGCGCGAACGCGTCCACACGCAACAGGCACAGTTAGTGAATAAATATTAGCGGTGTCGGGTTCGAAACTTTTATAGGTAAGCGTGCGGGGGGGACGGGGGGCAGGGGGCGAAACTCGCTAGCAGCGGCGGCCGCGGCCGAGCGAGAGAGCGAATACCACGGAAATAAAGAAAAATATAAATTTTACTTGTAACAAGACTTCATCAAGATCGGTTCAGCATTTACTTAGGCCGTAGGTATAATTTTAAATTTTTAACTACATGTACATTAATGCTGTTAAAATTCCATCTAGGTATATCGGTTGGTTCAGCGTTTCCGAAACAAACAAAATATATTAGGTAGGTAGGTAGGTAGGTAGGTAGGTAGGTAGGTAGGTACGTACGTACGTGGATAGGTAGGTAGATTATTATTATTTTTTTTTTTTTTTAATACCTACTTTAAATTTATTATTTTACCATATTAGTAGCTTTTGCTAACTTTGTAACTGTAAACCTGTAATTAATGTATTTTGAATTTAGGTAAGTATTTGGAATGATTTTGTGGCCCTGAAAAGGGCCTTTTTTTTTAAATCCCGTTCAACCTCGACGAGGGCGGGACGGACACCGGCGAGACGCCAAGACCTCCTCACTTCGAGCTGGTGTACTTGGTGACGGCCTTGGTGCCTTCGCTGACCGCGTGCTTGGCCAACTCCCCGGGCAGCAGCAGCCTCACGGACGTCTGCACCTCCCTGGAGGTGATAGTCGACCTCTTATTGTAGTGGGCGAGCCGGGAAGCCTCGGCGGCGATGCGCTCGAAAATGTCATTCACGAACGAGTTCATGATCGACATCGCCTTACTGGAGATACCGGTGTCCGGGTGGACCTGCTTGAGCACTTTGTAGATGTAAATTGCGTAGCTCTCCTTCCTCTTGTGCTTCTTCTTCTTCTTGTCGGACTTGGAGATGTTCTTCTGGGCCTTGCCGGATTTCTTGGCGGCCTTACCGCTGGTCTTTGGTGGCATGTTGTACTACGTATTGAGTGAAGAAACTCAAAACAACAAAAATATTATCAGGTATCAATGCGACCGCACTAGCGCTCGGACGTCAGAGAAATGATACGCCGCCGTGGATTTTTCGCTTTTTGTTAGTTTCTCGACGCTGAACACTACTGACTGCCGACGAGCGGTCTCGTTGAAATCGACCAATCAACGACATCGGCGGGCGGACGGACGGGGAGGGACGGGGAGCGCCCGAGAGGGAGGGAGATAGCGATAGGTGAAGGAAAACATCGTGGAAAACAATCGAGGAAACCTGCACATCTGATGATGAACCAATAAGTAATTATTATTATCATCGATCATCATCAATAAAAAAAAAAATAATAATAATAATAAATAGATAAATAAGAATGAATGAATATTGATAATAATAATTACCTCGATCATCATCGACAATCGACATCGGTCGATGAATTGATAGGTAGGTAGGTAGGTAGGTAGGTAGGTAGGTAGGTAAGTAGGTAAGTATATAGCCTAACTAGCTATTTAAAATAATAATAACAATAATAATATGTAGTAGGTATGATTGGAATAATTTTGTGGCCCTGAAAAGGGCCTTTTGATTTATACTATGAATTAGTATAAATATAATATCCTAAGATCGTTATAAGATTAAGATCTTAGGCCTTCTTCTCGGTCTTCTTGGGCAACAGGACGGCCTGGATGTTCGGAAGCACGCCGCCCTGTGCGATGGTCACACCGGAGAGAAGTTTGTTCAGCTCCTCGTCGTTGCGGATGGCCAGCTGCAGATGTCTGGGTATGATCCTGGTCTTCTTGTTGTCGCGCGCCGCGTTACCGGCCAACTCCAGGACTTCAGCGGCCAGATACTCCATCACGGCCGCTAGGTACACTGGGGCGCCGGCACCGACGCGTTCCGCGTAGTTGCCCTTCCTCAGCAGCCTGTGAATACGTCCGACGGGGAACTGTAGACCGGCACGATTGGAGCGAGACTTGACCTTTCCCTTAACTTTGCCGCCTTTACCACGTCCGGACATTGTTATTGAAGAGTTTAAAAACGATACAAAATGCAAGGGCGCGCGTACGATGTGTACACGCGAGCGTGGATGCTAGAGCGAGAATATATTTTTTTCAATCGCCGTCGTTTTATATATGTATGGTGACCGCGGTCGGCAGTACGGTGGGGATCGCGACGAGCGGTTGTTTAGAAAATGCGACGTTGCATGCGAAGACGGAAAGAGATAGATGACTATGAGTGAGAGAGACACTGTTAGGTGGGTAGGTAAGCGTGGCAACGGCGCATTTTTAGAAAATAAAATTTTACGAAAATGTAGAAAATAATAGATGTATGTACGTAGGTAAATATTAGCTTTGAAACCGATCGCGATCGACGAATGGTGATGGGTGGGGTGCAGGATCGGAGTCGGGATCGGGTTCGTTCGTAGGTGGCCGGCTGTTTATTGTTTTAATTTGTAATTAGCAGCAGATGATGCTCACCGGCCGGGCCGTCGCGTGCGTGTGATACCTAGGTGAAGGTATGCAGGGCCTAGCGTAAAGGTACCTAGCCTAACCTAACCTACATAATAATAGTAGGTAAGTGAAAGTAAGGTGTTGTGTTGTGACTTGTGACGTTTGTGTGTGCATGTTTTTCTTTTATTATTTTTATTTTTTTATTTTTCGTGTGTGTGAGTGAGTGTGTGTGTTCGTTCGTTACGTTGAAACACGTAAGTAATAACAGAACGATAATTTATACTTACCTACCTACTTTTTTAATGATGTGGTGATTCTCCGAAGTAGTAGTTGTAACAGTAGTAGTAGTAGTAGGTACCTATAGGTACTCATAGGTATGTAATGGAAAGTTATGTTAGCCCTGAAAAGGGCTTTTTGTTGTGACGGTTGTTAAGCCGCACGCAGGAATTGCACATTGAACGCACGCATCATCCGTCGGCCGTCGGCGGGCGAATAGCGAGCAGCTCGTCGAGCGAAGGCAGGCAGCCAGCCAGCCTCCTCCAGTGCGCAGCGCAGCTTACTTTTTGGCAGCGGCGGCCTTCTTGGCGGCGGGCTTCGACTTGGGTGCTGCCTTCTTCGGTTTCGGCGCTTTGGGTTTCTTCGTGGGCGGCTTCGCGGTCTTCTTCGCCTTGGAGGCGGCGCCCTTGGCCTTGGCCGGGGAAGCGGCGACGGCGGCGGAGGCTTTCTTCGCGGCGGGCTTCTTCCTCTTGGCGGCCGCGGCGGCCTTCTTCTCCCTGGGGGTCTTCGCCTTGGAGGGGGACGCGGCGGTCGCGGCCGCCGCCTTCTTGCCGGCCTTGGCGCTGGCGGCGGCCGGCGAGGAGGCGGCCTTCTTCGCCCTCGCCGAGGCGGCGGCGGACTTGGCGCCGGCGGGCTTCTTGGACGCGGACGACTTCGACTCCAGCTTGAACGAGCCCGAAGCGCCCTTGCCCTTCGTCTGGATCAACGCGCCGGACTCGACGGCGCTCTTCAGGTACTTCCGTATGAAAGGCGCCATCTTCTCCGCGTCGACCTTGTACTGGGCGGCGATGTACTTCTTGATCGCCTGCAGGGACGAGCCGCTCCTCTCCTTGAGCTCCTTGATGGCGCTGTTCACCATCTCGGACGTCTTGGGGTGGGTGGGCTTCGCCTTCGGCTTCTTGGCCGCGGCGCCAGCGGACGCCTTGGGTTTCTTCGCGGGCGTCGCCGGCGCTGGTGCCTCGGTTGCAACTGCGGTGTCGGACATTTTCTTTATTATTATTTATTAATAATTATTTATAATCAATCACAAAAGACGCGCAATACTGCTAACACGCGCGCGCGGGTCATCTTCACTGGCCATGGCCAGCGGAGGGTGCGGGCTTCGAGGCGTGGCCTCATTACCCGGGCGGGTCGCAGGGAAGAACACTTCCCCGGTGGTGAATTTTCAGCCGTCTTGGCAATCCACGGCGGCTGAGGCTCCTATTCAGCTTGAGTAGGGGCCTTGTGGCTGAATGTCCATTCAGTGGCCCCGTTCGCTGGCGGGCAAGGTTGCCGCCGCGAGCGGAGCGGTGTCAGGTCCAGAGGGTGGGCCCGCGCTACGGGCGATAGAGTCGCTGCCGTGCGCGGGACCGGTGTCGGTCCGGGGGCCCCGCATCGCAGGCGGGCAAGTCGCCGCCGCGAGCGGAGCGGTGTCGTGTTCGGTGAGGGGCCCCGCGCTACTGACGAAAGGGTCGTCATCGAGCGCGGGGCCAGTGTATCGCCAGGGGCCCCGCGTCGCTGGCGGGCAGATAGCCGCCGCGAGCGGGGCGGTGTCAAATCCGGTGGAGTGCTCCGCGCTACGGGCGATGGTGTCGCCACCGTGCGCGGAGCTGAGGTCATGTCCAGTGGGTCTCGCGTCGTCGTCGCTGTGGCCGCCTGCGTGCCTCCTCGGTGGTGGCGATCGCAGGAGCTCACGAGGTAGAGGACGCCCGGTCGGTGGTCGGCTGGCTAGCGGTGCGATGCCGTGGAGGTGTTCGTACGGTCCGTTGTCGGCGCTGGCGAACATGCGCCGCGCCAGTGTACGGACGTACTCCTCCACGGTGGGCGTCTTGAGGTCGCGATGGATCACATCGTTCCTCACGTACCTCGGAGCTCCAACGATCAGGCGGAGGCACTTGTTCTGTTGGACCTGTAGGCGGCGTGCCTGGTACGCTGAGCAGTACGCATACCAGGCTGGGGCCGCGTACGTCAGTCTGGAGCGGACATAGGCTCCATAGATGAGGAGCTTGGTCTTCGGTGATAGACTCGAGGTGAAGACTTGGTACAGCATCGACAGTGCCGCCTTAGCCTGACTCACCACGTGGTTGACCATGGGAATCAGGTTCAGGCTGAGGTCGATGCGGCACCCCAAGTAGCACACCGAAGTTTGCCACTCTATGTCCTGCCCTCGGAAGCGGAGCTGACGTAATGGCTTCCGGATGCCGAACAGGATCGCGGCCGTCTTCCCCACGTTGACGGCCATCCTCCACTTGTCCAGCCACTCCGGAAGCAGGTCCAACATGCGCTGCATCTTATTGCAGGCGGCGGCTTGGTGGAACGACGACGCGAGATACGCGCTGTCGTCGGCGTAGAGCGACAACAGCACGTCTTCCTCCCCCTCGCGCAGGTGTCCGGCGAGGGTAGGGATGTCGTTGGTGTACAACGCGTACAGGCACGGGGAGAGGCAGCTGCCTTGGGGCACTCCCGCACGGATGGGGCGCGGCTGGGAGTCCGCGCCCTCCACGGAGACGTGGAAGGACCGCCCGTCCAGGAAAGAGGCCACCAGCCGCACAATCACGGGTGGCAGGTCGGTGGTGAGGAGCTTTGCCAGCAGACCGGTGTGCCACACACGGTCGAAGGCCTTCTCGATGTCGAGAAAGACCCCGACGGTGCAGTAGCCCTTGTTCGTCTTGCTGGCAATGTGGTGAAGTCCTCTCGCCAGCTGGAGCGTCGTTGAGTGGTTACTGCGAAAGCCGAACTGCTCATCCCGTAAACGGACGTACGGGGTGAGCCTTCGCAGCAACAGACGCTCGAACAGCTTGGCGATGTGCGGCAGTAGGGTGATCGGGCGGTAGCTCCCTGGTAGGCGGCGGTCCTTGCCCGGTTTGGGGATGGTGATCACCTTCCCCCTCTTCCAGGTCTCCGGGAAGTGTGCGGTGCGGAGAATGCCATTGAAGAGCCTCGCTAGCGCTACGAGGGCTCTTCTTGGCAGCTGCTGAAGTGCGGCGATCGGAATTCCGTCGTAGCCTGCCGCCTTCCGTTTGGGGAGACGGATGACGGCTTTCCTCAGCTCAGACGGGGAGATGAACTCGTCCCCCCGGAGCGGAAGAGTCTGGGCCGACAGGAATTCCCGCACTTGATGGTCGAGCTCGGTGTGGTGCCTGTGCGCGTTGTCGTTGGCCGGTGGGTTGGGGGTGAATTGCTTCTCCATATACTCCGCCATGATCTCAGCTCGGTCATGCGCGGAGTATCTTCGCCTACCCTGGTTGTCTAGTAGCGGGTAGACGGGTGAGTCAGATCCGGTGAGTGTCTTGCACAGGTGGTACAGCGATGTTTCTGACTCGGCTGCCGCGTCGATGGTCTTCTCCCAGTCATCATCTTCGCGGGCGCCGAGTGCTAGCCTCACTTCCTGTGCAAGACGGTTGAGGTCACGCTTGACCGTCGGACAGCGAGTGCGCGCCCATAGTTTGCGCAGGGCGCGCTTCCTTCTCAGCATGTCGCGGAGCGAGCTCGAAAGCAGGTCACGTCGACCAGTGGGGGGCATGGTGGTAGTGGCCTCCTGTTTGGCCGTCTGGATGGCCGCCATGATGGTGTTGGCGGCCCGGTCAACGTCCACTGGGGTCGAGATGGGACCTGCGAGCTCAAGCTCCGACAGCGCGGCGGCGAACTTCTCCCAGTTGGTCTTGGCTCTGGGAGGACGCGGTATGGTGAAGTCGCGCTGGAGGTTAAGCGTGACTAGTATTGGCAGGTGTTCAGTGTCGAGGTCATAGAGTGGCTCGACACTGATGGGGTGGTCAATCCGGTGATGCAGCACGATGTCCAGGACGTCCGGGTGGTAGTGGGGGTTTGACGGTATATTGGTCGGTGCTCCAGGACCCAATATACCGTACTGGTGGCGCTCGCTGTCCTCGAGTAAAGCCCTTCCGGCCGGGGTGATGACGCGCGAGCCCCAGGCTTGGTGCTTCGCGTTAAAATCACCCACGACTAGTGTGGGGGCGTGCGATTCGAGGAGTGTGTGGACGTCGGTGCTGCAGAAGGTCGTGGTAGGTGGTCGGTAGGCGGCATACAGGAGGAGCTCCTCCTCACCGGTGTGAACACGCACTCCCTGCGTACGCAGGGATGTGTATGGTGCGTGTTCAACTTCCTCGTGTACGATGTCCCTCCGCACCAGGGCCGCCGTTCCTCTGAAGGCGTGACCCCGGGGAGAGACTTCGTCGCGCCGGTACACGAAGAAGTTCGGGATACGGAGCTCGACGTGTTCCGCGAGCTTGGTCTCGCCCAGGAGGATGACGTGGACATCCTGCGACTGGGCGAGTGTTGTGAGCTCGCGGATGTGGCCTCTGATGCCGCCCGGGTTCCAGTACAGGACCCTCAGCAGGACGGGAGTCGCGCTAAGACCGCCATCCCTGCTGCGATCGCCTGTACTGCGCCCTGTCCTTGTAGATATGTCGTCAGCCCGGTCGTTATTGCCTCCAACACAACCCGGACTATGGCCATGATGTCCGGGCTGTGTCTCGCTTCCCCCTGTTGAGGTGCGGGGGGAGGCGGTTGGGAGGCGGTGTGTTGCTCGGCAGGTGGGGCTGCGCGCCGGGCAGTGCGCGGCGCGGCGCGCGGTGCAGCGCGTGATGGTGCAGGTTGCTCGCGCGCTTGCTGCTGCACGCGAGCTTGCGCCTGCGCCCTCTCAGGAGCAATCCGCTGCGAGCGGCGAGTTTGCTCCCGAGAAGCGGCAGGCGTCGGCGAGTGTGGTCGGGCTGTAGCGGCGGGGGCGGTCGGGGCCGATTGGGTCGGCGCCGATTGGGTCGGCGCCGACTGAGTCGGCGCAGGTTGAGTCGGCGCAGGTGCCTGGGATTGCACCTGCGCGGCCTGTTGTGTGGGCGCCTGCCTCGCTTGCCTCGGTTGAGGCGTGGAGGCGGCGGCTGGCTCGTTGCGAGCGGGGCGGCGGCCGCGGTTGCGCGGTCTGCGCCTACCGCGCAGCGCCTGTCCCCGCTCGGTGGGCGGGTTGGCCGCCGCTGGGAGCGTGGTAGTAGGGCCCCCAGCGGCGTTCGGTGGAGCGGTTCTCGTGGTCGATGGGGGGCGAGGGGCGCGCGGCGCGGCGGTCGCCTGCGCGCCTTCTGCGGGGGCCGACGCAGCGGTCGCTGCGGGCCTGCGTTGCGATTGCGGGCGGGGGCGGCCGGGTGCCTGAGACGGGGGCGGAGGCAAGGCGATGCCTCTCTTCCGCGCCTCTCGCTTATATTGCGAGCATCGGCGGTCATTCGCGGCATGGCTTTGCCCGCAGTTCGCGCAGGTGGGCGTAACTTCGCGCGGGTGCGGGCAGTCTGCGACCGGATGGGCTCCTGCACACCGGATACAGCGGAAGGGCCGGTGGCAGTTGACGGAGGAGTGCCCGTACGCCTGGCACCGGTGGCACTGGGGCGGCTTGGTCCCTCCGCGCCAGGCCTCCACGGTGACCGCGGGCATGCAGAGAAGCTCCGTCACTGCGTACAGCTGACGGAGCTCTTCGGCGGTCATGTGCGCCAGCTGCACAAAGTAGGTGCAGCCGTGCTTGCCGGCTTTTGGCGGGATTGACCGCGCGTTTTCCGCCGGGAAGCCGATGTCGCGCAGGGCGGCGACCACCTCCTCAGGTGGTGTGTCGAGCGGCAGTCCTCGCACCGCTATTTTGGCTGGGCGTTCGGTCGCCGGGCTGTAGCAGTACCATGAGATGGTACTGTCTTGACGCGCCGCCTGGGTCAGGTAGCGCTGTACAGCCCGGAATTCATCGGCAGATTGAGGGAGGAATCGGACTCCTCTGCCCAGTGGTCTGGCGTTTGGCGCGAATCCCAGCTCGCGCCGGATGGCCTGGAAGTGCCTCGTCCAGTTGGGGAGGCATTCGACCACTAGCGGCGGGTATTCGGACCGCGGCGGCTGGGCGGCCGCAGGCGCAGCAGGCGGGGCCGCACGGCCCGCTTGCTGGGTCGAGCGTTGTTCGGCGGGCGGTGGGCTGCGGCGTGGCGCGGGCGGCGCCGCGGCTGTCGCAGCGTAGGAAGTGCTCGGCAGAGGTGAGTGCGGCCGAGTCAAGTCCATAGGGACGGGCGAAGCTAGGCCCGCATAGCTGGTCGAGTCCTTCGGCCAGCTTGCGGACCCCGCTTGAGAGGACGATGCAGTGGTTTGTGTGGATGGGACGGCAATATGTGTCGTCGCATCCATCGTCGGCGAGCGCGCGACAGGGACGGCGATATGTGCCGTCGCGTCGGCGGTAGGTAGGCGCGCGACAGGGACGGCATGACTTGCCGTCTCACCTGCGGGCGCGGGGGCGGAGGGCGGGGGGCGCACCTCCGGCTGCGGTGTGGGGGTGATCCGCGGGGGCGGGGGGAGCACTTCTCGAGCGCGGGGGCGAGCCGCTGGGCTGGGTGACCGCGGCGACTCGTCTGAGGAATGGTACGGCAGCAGGGCGAAGCGGGAAGACAGCTTCGTCCGCTTGTCTTCTTGGCCGTCAGTGTTCCCCGAGGAGGACGAGCTCGGGCGCGCGCGCTTGGCCAACTCACCTACCGGAGCCAATGTTCCGGCTGTGGTGATCGGTTGAGTCGCAGCGTCATCTTCACTGTCCTCGCTGGAGGACGAGGACGGCGGGTCGGACAGGCGCGATGGGGGCGCCGTCATCATTGGCGTTGGGCGTCTTTCCATGGAGAGGGGCGTGACCGATTGGTCAAAGATATTCCGGCGCACGATTGCACGCGGAATACCTTTTCTGCCGCGTCCCGCACGTTGCGGGCGAGGCGGTTCGTCCGACATTATCACATAAGGTCGCGATGATCGCGACGAAGCGGTGGATGCAACACTGCGTCCCTTGCAGGGAGACCGAGCGCAATCGCGTGCTACCCAGCCAGGCGAGACCCCTAAGGGAGACCCAGCTTAGGCGCCCGCGTACACACTCAGTCAACCCCGCTCGGTAAGAGGTCTGACGGTCGGTGTTGGCAATCCGACGGCTTTTTGTCACAAAAAGCGCGGGATTAGGGCCGCGCAGTTTTCGCGGGCGGGGCGCAGGGGCGCCGACGCGGGTCGAACCCGGCCGCTTCCTCAAGCCGCACGAGTGCGGCGAGTACCACTGGCACCGGGGAACGCGACGGGCGGCGGAAGACGCGAGCCGCGAACACTGCGGGATATATTGAAATATACTTGCTCGACGAGGGCTCAACGAGACGGTCTCGGAGCACACTCGGAGATGCAGCGAGTAAGGACGAAAAGACGCGCAATACTGCTAACACGATAAATATTTCAATATGCCGCCGCACGAGGTCGCTGTTGGTAGTAAGGCTCGTGGCTTTACCGTAAGGAGAGCCGCGATGTCGCTAGATATTTTCCCGTACGAATACTTACAACTTTTCACTAGCATGCATCCGATTAAAACAAAATAATATATTCCCATGTTAATTTTCCATAATTTCGTATGTTTGGGTCGTTTCATCTTGAGCCTGTACGTGTTTTGGTACAATTCAAATTCATATCAGCTCAGTGTTCGCGGAGCGATCGATGTTTCATTTCGATACACCGCTAGACGCGTACCTCGGGTCCCGTTTAAAACTCATTTTTCTCTATAAAACATTGCTAAAATCTTTGTATATCTTGCCAAATTAAAAGCTGAGATTCCATTCAATTGAATAGATAACTCACCTAAATACATAACCTGATTTATACATACTTTAAAACGATCAAAGTAGACCCTCGTAAAACACAACTCGATCTCTCGGCGTGTACGAACTGCAGTCTCTCGCCGGCGGTCTGACTATTTCAATAGAGATATGCCGATGTTATGGGAAAAAATATATAAATATATGTTCCTCTTATGTTCACATTCAAATATAAACAAACATGCAAAGACAAATAATAATAAATAAATAAAATATGGACGCGAATACGCGCGCTCGCTCTCTTGTGGCTGGCTCAGAGAGCAGAGTATGCGCCTCGGCTTATCGGCTAGTACTTTAGTAAAAAAAAAATACCTAAGACTTTAAATAATATTATTATTCTTTTCATATAGTTAGAGTCCACATTGCAAGACAACGATGGATCAGATGACGGCTGAGGATCAACTTGTACAATATACAGACCTACCTACCTACCACTTGAATCAGCTCGTCGGGGACTACGAGTACCTATACTAAGGCCCGCTTGCAGAAACGTCGGGTTATCCTTTTAACACAGAGTTAGCTGCCGCTTTGACGAAAGGATTTCGTATACCTACCTAAAGCTTCTGTGTCAAAATTGTTACAAATTTATTAGTGAGTTAAACCTAACAACACGGCGTCTTCTGCATGCGGGCCTAAGCAGTGTACGTAATATCAAAACTAATTTTTATTACTTGCTTGCTTGCTTGCTTGCTTGCTTGCTTGCTTGCTTACTTACTTACTTATTAGGTATTATAAACCTAATTAGAAACAAAACAACACTATTTAGGCATTTTGTTTTATTGAGTAGGTAGGAACTTAGGCACTTCCAAGAATAATGATAAAAATATATACCTAGGTGGTAGGTAGGTATAGGTAGGTAGGTAGGTAGGTAGGTAGGTAGGTAGGTAGGTAGGTAGGTAGGTATCTAGTATAGGTTCAAGGTGGTAAGTAAAAAAATTGTGATTTTATATCTTTTTCTCATGTGTAGTAGGATAAATAGAAATATATGCGGCCCTGAAAAGGGCCTTTTTTTTGTCTCTATAACTATAGTATAGAGTGCTACCACTGTAGCCATCGCTTAACCTCCGAAACCGTACAGGGTGCGACCCTGACGTTTCAGAGCGTACACGACGTCCATAGCGGTGACGGTCTTCCTCTTGGCGTGCTCCGTGTATGTGACGGCGTCGCGGATCACGTTCTCGAGGAACACTTTCAGCACACCGCGGGTCTCCTCGTATATCAGACCGGATATACGCTTGACGCCACCTCTGCGCGCCAGACGACGGATGGCCGGCTTCGTGATACCTTGGATGTTATCACGTAACACTTTCCTGTGACGCTTGGCACCACCTTTCCCCAATCCCTTGCCACCTTTGCCGCGACCGGTCATCTTCTAAACCGGGATGAGATAGTAAGTATTATTTGCTGTAAACTTGAAACTGCGCCGCACCGCACCGCGCACTGCGAACAGAACGAGAATCAACACTGGAATGGTATCAAAATTCTGAAAACGCGTATATTTATACTTTCCGTATAGACTTGACCGCCCAACCGATCAACCGATCTCATGTTTTCATGTGGCAGTCGCTGGTAGAGTAAAAGAGACACTAAAGGAGGGGGGGGGGGGGGGGGGGTGTTTGGAGAGAGGAGGGGGGGGGGGGGTGTATGAGTTTTGTTGTTGATCCGAATTATTATTAACTTAAATCTATACAATAATTATATTAATATTTCTTATTTATATTACTTTTCTATTATTTATGTACGTAGGTATATAGTAGATATACTAAGGGTCGCTTTATGATGATAAATGTTGCATAAAATTAATTACCTAAAGTAAGTATAGTACGTAACTTTGTATTTATTTATGTATGTATGTATCAATCAGACAGACAAGAATTAACATTATTATTACTTTTTACCTCATTTTATAATTTGATAAACTAATTTTGTTTAATATAGGGGTATAGCAGGAAAGAAAGTTTTGTGGCCCTGAAAAGGGCCTTTTTTTTTGCTTAGCTTCCGAGGTCACAACTCGGCGTGGCGGACGCACACAGCTCTAGGCGCGTTCGCCTCTGATCCTGCGCGCGAGCTGGATATCCTTCGGCATGATGGTGACGCGCTTAGCGTGAATGGCGCAAAGGTTGGTGTCCTCGAAGAGGCCGACCAGGTACGCCTCGCTAGCCTCCTGCAGTGCCATCACGGCGGAGCTCTGGAAGCGCAGATCGGTCTTGAAGTCTTGAGCGATCTCGCGCACCAGCCGCTGGAACGGCAGCTTGCGGATCAGAAGCTCGGTGCTCTTCTGGTAGCGACGGATCTCGCGGAGCGCCACCGTGCCCGGCCTGTAGCGGTGAGGCTTCTTGACGCCGCCGGTGGCCGGAGCGCTCTTGCGCGCGGCCTTCGTGGCCAGCTGCTTGCGAGGCGCCTTACCACCGGTGGACTTGCGGGCGGTCTGCTTCGTGCGGGCCATGCTTCACGATGGAGACAACTTGTATGAGTAAATTAAAAATTGAAATTAATAGAATAAAGGTGCGTCAGGCAGGCGCGAACGCGTCCACACGCAACAGGCACAGTTAGTGAATAAATATTAGCGGTGTCGGGTTCGAAACTTTTATAGGTAAGCGTGCGGGGGGGACGGGGGGCAGGGGGCGAAACTCGCTAGCAGCGGCGGCCGCGGCCGAGCGAGAGAGCGAATACCACGGAAATAAAGAAAAATATAAATTTTACTTGTAACAAGACTTCATCAAGATCGGTTCAGCATTTACTTAGGCCGTAGGTATAATTTTAAATTTTTAACTACATGTACATTAATGCTGTTAAAATTCCATCTAGGTATATCGGTTGGTTCAGCGTTTCCGAAACAAACAAAATATATTAGGTAGGTAGGTAGGTAGGTAGGTAGGTAGGTAGGTAGGTACGTACGTACGTGGATAGGTAGGTAGATTATTATTATTTTTTTTTTTTTTTAATACCTACTTTAAATTTATTATTTTACCATATTAGTAGCTTTTGCTAACTTTGTAACTGTAAACCTGTAATTAATGTATTTTGAATTTAGGTAAGTATTTGGAATGATTTTGTGGCCCTGAAAAGGGCCTTTTTTTTTAAATCCCGTTCAACCTCGACGAGGGCGGGACGGACACCGGCGAGACGCCAAGACCTCCTCACTTCGAGCTGGTGTACTTGGTGACGGCCTTGGTGCCTTCGCTGACCGCGTGCTTGGCCAACTCCCCGGGCAGCAGCAGCCTCACGGACGTCTGCACCTCCCTGGAGGTGATAGTCGACCTCTTATTGTAGTGGGCGAGCCGGGAAGCCTCGGCGGCGATGCGCTCGAAAATGTCATTCACGAACGAGTTCATGATCGACATCGCCTTACTGGAGATACCGGTGTCCGGGTGGACCTGCTTGAGCACTTTGTAGATGTAAATTGCGTAGCTCTCCTTCCTCTTGTGCTTCTTCTTCTTCTTGTCGGACTTGGAGATGTTCTTCTGGGCCTTGCCGGATTTCTTGGCGGCCTTACCGCTGGTCTTTGGTGGCATGTTGTACTACGTATTGAGTGAAGAAACTCAAAACAACAAAAATATTATCAGGTATCAATGCGACCGCACTAGCGCTCGGACGTCAGAGAAATGATACGCCGCCGTGGATTTTTCGCTTTTTGTTAGTTTCTCGACGCTGAACACTACTGACTGCCGACGAGCGGTCTCGTTGAAATCGACCAATCAACGACATCGGCGGGCGGACGGACGGGGAGGGACGGGGAGCGCCCGAGAGGGAGGGAGATAGCGATAGGTGAAGGAAAACATCGTGGAAAACAATCGAGGAAACCTGCACATCTGATGATGAACCAATAAGTAATTATTATTATCATCGATCATCATCAATAAAAAAAAAAATAATAATAATAATAAATAGATAAATAAGAATGAATGAATATTGATAATAATAATTACCTCGATCATCATCGACAATCGACATCGGTCGATGAATTGATAGGTAGGTAGGTAGGTAGGTAGGTAGGTAGGTAGGTAAGTAGGTAAGTATATAGCCTAACTAGCTATTTAAAATAATAATAACAATAATAATATGTAGTAGGTATGATTGGAATAATTTTGTGGCCCTGAAAAGGGCCTTTTGATTTATACTATGAATTAGTATAAATATAATATCCTAAGATCGTTATAAGATTAAGATCTTAGGCCTTCTTCTCGGTCTTCTTGGGCAACAGGACGGCCTGGATGTTCGGAAGCACGCCGCCCTGTGCGATGGTCACACCGGAGAGAAGTTTGTTCAGCTCCTCGTCGTTGCGGATGGCCAGCTGCAGATGTCTGGGTATGATCCTGGTCTTCTTGTTGTCGCGCGCCGCGTTACCGGCCAACTCCAGGACTTCAGCGGCCAGATACTCCATCACGGCCGCTAGGTACACTGGGGCGCCGGCACCGACGCGTTCCGCGTAGTTGCCCTTCCTCAGCAGCCTGTGAATACGTCCGACGGGGAACTGTAGACCGGCACGATTGGAGCGAGACTTGACCTTTCCCTTAACTTTGCCGCCTTTACCACGTCCGGACATTGTTATTGAAGAGTTTAAAAACGATACAAAATGCAAGGGCGCGCGTACGATGTGTACACGCGAGCGTGGATGCTAGAGCGAGAATATATTTTTTTCAATCGCCGTCGTTTTATATATGTATGGTGACCGCGGTCGGCAGTACGGTGGGGATCGCGACGAGCGGTTGTTTAGAAAATGCGACGTTGCATGCGAAGACGGAAAGAGATAGATGACTATGAGTGAGAGAGACACTGTTAGGTGGGTAGGTAAGCGTGGCAACGGCGCATTTTTAGAAAATAAAATTTTACGAAAATGTAGAAAATAATAGATGTATGTACGTAGGTAAATATTAGCTTTGAAACCGATCGCGATCGACGAATGGTGATGGGTGGGGTGCAGGATCGGAGTCGGGATCGGGTTCGTTCGTAGGTGGCCGGCTGTTTATTGTTTTAATTTGTAATTAGCAGCAGATGATGCTCACCGGCCGGGCCGTCGCGTGCGTGTGATACCTAGGTGAAGGTATGCAGGGCCTAGCGTAAAGGTACCTAGCCTAACCTAACCTACATAATAATAGTAGGTAAGTGAAAGTAAGGTGTTGTGTTGTGACTTGTGACGTTTGTGTGTGCATGTTTTTCTTTTATTATTTTTATTTTTTTATTTTTCGTGTGTGTGAGTGAGTGTGTGTGTTCGTTCGTTACGTTGAAACACGTAAGTAATAACAGAACGATAATTTATACTTACCTACCTACTTTTTTAATGATGTGGTGATTCTCCGAAGTAGTAGTTGTAACAGTAGTAGTAGTAGTAGGTACCTATAGGTACTCATAGGTATGTAATGGAAAGTTATGTTAGCCCTGAAAAGGGCTTTTTGTTGTGACGGTTGTTAAGCCGCACGCAGGAATTGCACATTGAACGCACGCATCATCCGTCGGCCGTCGGCGGGCGAATAGCGAGCAGCTCGTCGAGCGAAGGCAGGCAGCCAGCCAGCCTCCTCCAGTGCGCAGCGCAGCTTACTTTTTGGCAGCGGCGGCCTTCTTGGCGGCGGGCTTCGACTTGGGTGCTGCCTTCTTCGGTTTCGGCGCTTTGGGTTTCTTCGTGGGCGGCTTCGCGGTCTTCTTCGCCTTGGAGGCGGCGCCCTTGGCCTTGGCCGGGGAAGCGGCGACGGCGGCGGAGGCTTTCTTCGCGGCGGGCTTCTTCCTCTTGGCGGCCGCGGCGGCCTTCTTCTCCCTGGGGGTCTTCGCCTTGGAGGGGGACGCGGCGGTCGCGGCCGCCGCCTTCTTGCCGGCCTTGGCGCTGGCGGCGGCCGGCGAGGAGGCGGCCTTCTTCGCCCTCGCCGAGGCGGCGGCGGACTTGGCGCCGGCGGGCTTCTTGGACGCGGACGACTTCGACTCCAGCTTGAACGAGCCCGAAGCGCCCTTGCCCTTCGTCTGGATCAACGCGCCGGACTCGACGGCGCTCTTCAGGTACTTCCGTATGAAAGGCGCCATCTTCTCCGCGTCGACCTTGTACTGGGCGGCGATGTACTTCTTGATCGCCTGCAGGGACGAGCCGCTCCTCTCCTTGAGCTCCTTGATGGCGCTGTTCACCATCTCGGACGTCTTGGGGTGGGTGGGCTTCGCCTTCGGCTTCTTGGCCGCGGCGCCAGCGGACGCCTTGGGTTTCTTCGCGGGCGTCGCCGGCGCTGGTGCCTCGGTTGCAACTGCGGTGTCGGACATTTTCTTTATTATTATTTATTAATAATTATTTATAATCAATCACAAAAGACGCGCAATACTGCTAACACGATAAATATTTCAATATGCCGCCGCACGAGGTCGCTGTTGGTAGTAAGGCTCGTGGCTTTACCGTAAGGAGAGCCGCGATGTCGCTAGATATTTTCCCGTACGAATACTTACAACTTTTCACTAGCATGCATCCGATTAAAACAAAATAATATATTCCCATGTTAATTTTCCATAATTTCGTATGTTTGGGTCGTTTCATCTTGAGCCTGTACGTGTTTTGGTACAATTCAAATTCATATCAGCTCAGTGTTCGCGGAGCGATCGATGTTTCATTTCGATACACCGCTAGACGCGTACCTCGGGTCCCGTTTAAAACTCATTTTTCTCTATAAAACATTGCTAAAATCTTTGTATATCTTGCCAAATTAAAAGCTGAGATTCCATTCAATTGAATAGATAACTCACCTAAATACATAACCTGATTTATACATACTTTAAAACGATCAAAGTAGACCCTCGTAAAACACAACTCGATCTCTCGGCGTGTACGAACTGCAGTCTCTCGCCGGCGGTCTGACTATTTCAATAGAGATATGCCGATGTTATGGGAAAAAATATATAAATATATGTTCCTCTTATGTTCACATTCAAATATAAACAAACATGCAAAGACAAATAATAATAAATAAATAAAATATGGACGCGAATACGCGCGCTCGCTCTCTTGTGGCTGGCTCAGAGAGCAGAGTATGCGCCTCGGCTTATCGGCTAGTACTTTAGTAAAAAAAAAATACCTAAGACTTTAAATAATATTATTATTCTTTTCATATAGTTAGAGTCCACATTGCAAGACAACGATGGATCAGATGACGGCTGAGGATCAACTTGTACAATATACAGACCTACCTACCTACCACTTGAATCAGCTCGTCGGGGACTACGAGTACCTATACTAAGGCCCGCTTGCAGAAACGTCGGGTTATCCTTTTAACACAGAGTTAGCTGCCGCTTTGACGAAAGGATTTCGTATACCTACCTAAAGCTTCTGTGTCAAAATTGTTACAAATTTATTAGTGAGTTAAACCTAACAACACGGCGTCTTCTGCATGCGGGCCTAAGCAGTGTACGTAATATCAAAACTAATTTTTATTACTTGCTTGCTTGCTTGCTTGCTTGCTTGCTTGCTTGCTTACTTACTTACTTATTAGGTATTATAAACCTAATTAGAAACAAAACAACACTATTTAGGCATTTTGTTTTATTGAGTAGGTAGGAACTTAGGCACTTCCAAGAATAATGATAAAAATATATACCTAGGTGGTAGGTAGGTATAGGTAGGTAGGTAGGTAGGTAGGTAGGTAGGTAGGTAGGTAGGTAGGTAGGTATCTAGTATAGGTTCAAGGTGGTAAGTAAAAAAATTGTGATTTTATATCTTTTTCTCATGTGTAGTAGGATAAATAGAAATATATGCGGCCCTGAAAAGGGCCTTTTTTTTGTCTCTATAACTATAGTATAGAGTGCTACCACTGTAGCCATCGCTTAACCTCCGAAACCGTACAGGGTGCGACCCTGACGTTTCAGAGCGTACACGACGTCCATAGCGGTGACGGTCTTCCTCTTGGCGTGCTCCGTGTATGTGACGGCGTCGCGGATCACGTTCTCGAGGAACACTTTCAGCACACCGCGGGTCTCCTCGTATATCAGACCGGATATACGCTTGACGCCACCTCTGCGCGCCAGACGACGGATGGCCGGCTTCGTGATACCTTGGATGTTATCACGTAACACTTTCCTGTGACGCTTGGCACCACCTTTCCCCAATCCCTTGCCACCTTTGCCGCGACCGGTCATCTTCTAAACCGGGATGAGATAGTAAGTATTATTTGCTGTAAACTTGAAACTGCGCCGCACCGCACCGCGCACTGCGAACAGAACGAGAATCAACACTGGAATGGTATCAAAATTCTGAAAACGCGTATATTTATACTTTCCGTATAGACTTGACCGCCCAACCGATCAACCGATCTCATGTTTTCATGTGGCAGTCGCTGGTAGAGTAAAAGAGACACTAAAGGAGGGGGGGGGGGGGGGGGGGTGTTTGGAGAGAGGAGGGGGGGGGGGGGTGTATGAGTTTTGTTGTTGATCCGAATTATTATTAACTTAAATCTATACAATAATTATATTAATATTTCTTATTTATATTACTTTTCTATTATTTATGTACGTAGGTATATAGTAGATATACTAAGGGTCGCTTTATGATGATAAATGTTGCATAAAATTAATTACCTAAAGTAAGTATAGTACGTAACTTTGTATTTATTTATGTATGTATGTATCAATCAGACAGACAAGAATTAACATTATTATTACTTTTTACCTCATTTTATAATTTGATAAACTAATTTTGTTTAATATAGGGGTATAGCAGGAAAGAAAGTTTTGTGGCCCTGAAAAGGGCCTTTTTTTTTGCTTAGCTTCCGAGGTCACAACTCGGCGTGGCGGACGCACACAGCTCTAGGCGCGTTCGCCTCTGATCCTGCGCGCGAGCTGGATATCCTTCGGCATGATGGTGACGCGCTTAGCGTGAATGGCGCAAAGGTTGGTGTCCTCGAAGAGGCCGACCAGGTACGCCTCGCTAGCCTCCTGCAGTGCCATCACGGCGGAGCTCTGGAAGCGCAGATCGGTCTTGAAGTCTTGAGCGATCTCGCGCACCAGCCGCTGGAACGGCAGCTTGCGGATCAGAAGCTCGGTGCTCTTCTGGTAGCGACGGATCTCGCGGAGCGCCACCGTGCCCGGCCTGTAGCGGTGAGGCTTCTTGACGCCGCCGGTGGCCGGAGCGCTCTTGCGCGCGGCCTTCGTGGCCAGCTGCTTGCGAGGCGCCTTACCACCGGTGGACTTGCGGGCGGTCTGCTTCGTGCGGGCCATGCTTCACGATGGAGACAACTTGTATGAGTAAATTAAAAATTGAAATTAATAGAATAAAGGTGCGTCAGGCAGGCGCGAACGCGTCCACACGCAACAGGCACAGTTAGTGAATAAATATTAGCGGTGTCGGGTTCGAAACTTTTATAGGTAAGCGTGCGGGGGGGACGGGGGGCAGGGGGCGAAACTCGCTAGCAGCGGCGGCCGCGGCCGAGCGAGAGAGCGAATACCACGGAAATAAAGAAAAATATAAATTTTACTTGTAACAAGACTTCATCAAGATCGGTTCAGCATTTACTTAGGCCGTAGGTATAATTTTAAATTTTTAACTACATGTACATTAATGCTGTTAAAATTCCATCTAGGTATATCGGTTGGTTCAGCGTTTCCGAAACAAACAAAATATATTAGGTAGGTAGGTAGGTAGGTAGGTAGGTAGGTAGGTAGGTACGTACGTACGTGGATAGGTAGGTAGATTATTATTATTTTTTTTTTTTTTTAATACCTACTTTAAATTTATTATTTTACCATATTAGTAGCTTTTGCTAACTTTGTAACTGTAAACCTGTAATTAATGTATTTTGAATTTAGGTAAGTATTTGGAATGATTTTGTGGCCCTGAAAAGGGCCTTTTTTTTTAAATCCCGTTCAACCTCGACGAGGGCGGGACGGACACCGGCGAGACGCCAAGACCTCCTCACTTCGAGCTGGTGTACTTGGTGACGGCCTTGGTGCCTTCGCTGACCGCGTGCTTGGCCAACTCCCCGGGCAGCAGCAGCCTCACGGACGTCTGCACCTCCCTGGAGGTGATAGTCGACCTCTTATTGTAGTGGGCGAGCCGGGAAGCCTCGGCGGCGATGCGCTCGAAAATGTCATTCACGAACGAGTTCATGATCGACATCGCCTTACTGGAGATACCGGTGTCCGGGTGGACCTGCTTGAGCACTTTGTAGATGTAAATTGCGTAGCTCTCCTTCCTCTTGTGCTTCTTCTTCTTCTTGTCGGACTTGGAGATGTTCTTCTGGGCCTTGCCGGATTTCTTGGCGGCCTTACCGCTGGTCTTTGGTGGCATGTTGTACTACGTATTGAGTGAAGAAACTCAAAACAACAAAAATATTATCAGGTATCAATGCGACCGCACTAGCGCTCGGACGTCAGAGAAATGATACGCCGCCGTGGATTTTTCGCTTTTTGTTAGTTTCTCGACGCTGAACACTACTGACTGCCGACGAGCGGTCTCGTTGAAATCGACCAATCAACGACATCGGCGGGCGGACGGACGGGGAGGGACGGGGAGCGCCCGAGAGGGAGGGAGATAGCGATAGGTGAAGGAAAACATCGTGGAAAACAATCGAGGAAACCTGCACATCTGATGATGAACCAATAAGTAATTATTATTATCATCGATCATCATCAATAAAAAAAAAAATAATAATAATAATAAATAGATAAATAAGAATGAATGAATATTGATAATAATAATTACCTCGATCATCATCGACAATCGACATCGGTCGATGAATTGATAGGTAGGTAGGTAGGTAGGTAGGTAGGTAGGTAGGTAAGTAGGTAAGTATATAGCCTAACTAGCTATTTAAAATAATAATAACAATAATAATATGTAGTAGGTATGATTGGAATAATTTTGTGGCCCTGAAAAGGGCCTTTTGATTTATACTATGAATTAGTATAAATATAATATCCTAAGATCGTTATAAGATTAAGATCTTAGGCCTTCTTCTCGGTCTTCTTGGGCAACAGGACGGCCTGGATGTTCGGAAGCACGCCGCCCTGTGCGATGGTCACACCGGAGAGAAGTTTGTTCAGCTCCTCGTCGTTGCGGATGGCCAGCTGCAGATGTCTGGGTATGATCCTGGTCTTCTTGTTGTCGCGCGCCGCGTTACCGGCCAACTCCAGGACTTCAGCGGCCAGATACTCCATCACGGCCGCTAGGTACACTGGGGCGCCGGCACCGACGCGTTCCGCGTAGTTGCCCTTCCTCAGCAGCCTGTGAATACGTCCGACGGGGAACTGTAGACCGGCACGATTGGAGCGAGACTTGACCTTTCCCTTAACTTTGCCGCCTTTACCACGTCCGGACATTGTTATTGAAGAGTTTAAAAACGATACAAAATGCAAGGGCGCGCGTACGATGTGTACACGCGAGCGTGGATGCTAGAGCGAGAATATATTTTTTTCAATCGCCGTCGTTTTATATATGTATGGTGACCGCGGTCGGCAGTACGGTGGGGATCGCGACGAGCGGTTGTTTAGAAAATGCGACGTTGCATGCGAAGACGGAAAGAGATAGATGACTATGAGTGAGAGAGACACTGTTAGGTGGGTAGGTAAGCGTGGCAACGGCGCATTTTTAGAAAATAAAATTTTACGAAAATGTAGAAAATAATAGATGTATGTACGTAGGTAAATATTAGCTTTGAAACCGATCGCGATCGACGAATGGTGATGGGTGGGGTGCAGGATCGGAGTCGGGATCGGGTTCGTTCGTAGGTGGCCGGCTGTTTATTGTTTTAATTTGTAATTAGCAGCAGATGATGCTCACCGGCCGGGCCGTCGCGTGCGTGTGATACCTAGGTGAAGGTATGCAGGGCCTAGCGTAAAGGTACCTAGCCTAACCTAACCTACATAATAATAGTAGGTAAGTGAAAGTAAGGTGTTGTGTTGTGACTTGTGACGTTTGTGTGTGCATGTTTTTCTTTTATTATTTTTATTTTTTTATTTTTCGTGTGTGTGAGTGAGTGTGTGTGTTCGTTCGTTACGTTGAAACACGTAAGTAATAACAGAACGATAATTTATACTTACCTACCTACTTTTTTAATGATGTGGTGATTCTCCGAAGTAGTAGTTGTAACAGTAGTAGTAGTAGTAGGTACCTATAGGTACTCATAGGTATGTAATGGAAAGTTATGTTAGCCCTGAAAAGGGCTTTTTGTTGTGACGGTTGTTAAGCCGCACGCAGGAATTGCACATTGAACGCACGCATCATCCGTCGGCCGTCGGCGGGCGAATAGCGAGCAGCTCGTCGAGCGAAGGCAGGCAGCCAGCCAGCCTCCTCCAGTGCGCAGCGCAGCTTACTTTTTGGCAGCGGCGGCCTTCTTGGCGGCGGGCTTCGACTTGGGTGCTGCCTTCTTCGGTTTCGGCGCTTTGGGTTTCTTCGTGGGCGGCTTCGCGGTCTTCTTCGCCTTGGAGGCGGCGCCCTTGGCCTTGGCCGGGGAAGCGGCGACGGCGGCGGAGGCTTTCTTCGCGGCGGGCTTCTTCCTCTTGGCGGCCGCGGCGGCCTTCTTCTCCCTGGGGGTCTTCGCCTTGGAGGGGGACGCGGCGGTCGCGGCCGCCGCCTTCTTGCCGGCCTTGGCGCTGGCGGCGGCCGGCGAGGAGGCGGCCTTCTTCGCCCTCGCCGAGGCGGCGGCGGACTTGGCGCCGGCGGGCTTCTTGGACGCGGACGACTTCGACTCCAGCTTGAACGAGCCCGAAGCGCCCTTGCCCTTCGTCTGGATCAACGCGCCGGACTCGACGGCGCTCTTCAGGTACTTCCGTATGAAAGGCGCCATCTTCTCCGCGTCGACCTTGTACTGGGCGGCGATGTACTTCTTGATCGCCTGCAGGGACGAGCCGCTCCTCTCCTTGAGCTCCTTGATGGCGCTGTTCACCATCTCGGACGTCTTGGGGTGGGTGGGCTTCGCCTTCGGCTTCTTGGCCGCGGCGCCAGCGGACGCCTTGGGTTTCTTCGCGGGCGTCGCCGGCGCTGGTGCCTCGGTTGCAACTGCGGTGTCGGACATTTTCTTTATTATTATTTATTAATAATTATTTATAATCAATCACAAAAGACGCGCAATACTGCTAACACGATAAATATTTCAATATGCCGCCGCACGAGGTCGCTGTTGGTAGTAAGGCTCGTGGCTTTACCGTAAGGAGAGCCGCGATGTCGCTAGATATTTTCCCGTACGAATACTTACAACTTTTCACTAGCATGCATCCGATTAAAACAAAATAATATATTCCCATGTTAATTTTCCATAATTTCGTATGTTTGGGTCGTTTCATCTTGAGCCTGTACGTGTTTTGGTACAATTCAAATTCATATCAGCTCAGTGTTCGCGGAGCGATCGATGTTTCATTTCGATACACCGCTAGACGCGTACCTCGGGTCCCGTTTAAAACTCATTTTTCTCTATAAAACATTGCTAAAATCTTTGTATATCTTGCCAAATTAAAAGCTGAGATTCCATTCAATTGAATAGATAACTCACCTAAATACATAACCTGATTTATACATACTTTAAAACGATCAAAGTAGACCCTCGTAAAACACAACTCGATCTCTCGGCGTGTACGAACTGCAGTCTCTCGCCGGCGGTCTGACTATTTCAATAGAGATATGCCGATGTTATGGGAAAAAATATATAAATATATGTTCCTCTTATGTTCACATTCAAATATAAACAAACATGCAAAGACAAATAATAATAAATAAATAAAATATGGACGCGAATACGCGCGCTCGCTCTCTTGTGGCTGGCTCAGAGAGCAGAGTATGCGCCTCGGCTTATCGGCTAGTACTTTAGTAAAAAAAAAATACCTAAGACTTTAAATAATATTATTATTCTTTTCATATAGTTAGAGTCCACATTGCAAGACAACGATGGATCAGATGACGGCTGAGGATCAACTTGTACAATATACAGACCTACCTACCTACCACTTGAATCAGCTCGTCGGGGACTACGAGTACCTATACTAAGGCCCGCTTGCAGAAACGTCGGGTTATCCTTTTAACACAGAGTTAGCTGCCGCTTTGACGAAAGGATTTCGTATACCTACCTAAAGCTTCTGTGTCAAAATTGTTACAAATTTATTAGTGAGTTAAACCTAACAACACGGCGTCTTCTGCATGCGGGCCTAAGCAGTGTACGTAATATCAAAACTAATTTTTATTACTTGCTTGCTTGCTTGCTTGCTTGCTTGCTTGCTTGCTTACTTACTTACTTATTAGGTATTATAAACCTAATTAGAAACAAAACAACACTATTTAGGCATTTTGTTTTATTGAGTAGGTAGGAACTTAGGCACTTCCAAGAATAATGATAAAAATATATACCTAGGTGGTAGGTAGGTATAGGTAGGTAGGTAGGTAGGTAGGTAGGTAGGTAGGTAGGTAGGTAGGTAGGTATCTAGTATAGGTTCAAGGTGGTAAGTAAAAAAATTGTGATTTTATATCTTTTTCTCATGTGTAGTAGGATAAATAGAAATATATGCGGCCCTGAAAAGGGCCTTTTTTTTGTCTCTATAACTATAGTATAGAGTGCTACCACTGTAGCCATCGCTTAACCTCCGAAACCGTACAGGGTGCGACCCTGACGTTTCAGAGCGTACACGACGTCCATAGCGGTGACGGTCTTCCTCTTGGCGTGCTCCGTGTATGTGACGGCGTCGCGGATCACGTTCTCGAGGAACACTTTCAGCACACCGCGGGTCTCCTCGTATATCAGACCGGATATACGCTTGACGCCACCTCTGCGCGCCAGACGACGGATGGCCGGCTTCGTGATACCTTGGATGTTATCACGTAACACTTTCCTGTGACGCTTGGCACCACCTTTCCCCAATCCCTTGCCACCTTTGCCGCGACCGGTCATCTTCTAAACCGGGATGAGATAGTAAGTATTATTTGCTGTAAACTTGAAACTGCGCCGCACCGCACCGCGCACTGCGAACAGAACGAGAATCAACACTGGAATGGTATCAAAATTCTGAAAACGCGTATATTTATACTTTCCGTATAGACTTGACCGCCCAACCGATCAACCGATCTCATGTTTTCATGTGGCAGTCGCTGGTAGAGTAAAAGAGACACTAAAGGAGGGGGGGGGGGGGGGGGGGTGTTTGGAGAGAGGAGGGGGGGGGGGGGTGTATGAGTTTTGTTGTTGATCCGAATTATTATTAACTTAAATCTATACAATAATTATATTAATATTTCTTATTTATATTACTTTTCTATTATTTATGTACGTAGGTATATAGTAGATATACTAAGGGTCGCTTTATGATGATAAATGTTGCATAAAATTAATTACCTAAAGTAAGTATAGTACGTAACTTTGTATTTATTTATGTATGTATGTATCAATCAGACAGACAAGAATTAACATTATTATTACTTTTTACCTCATTTTATAATTTGATAAACTAATTTTGTTTAATATAGGGGTATAGCAGGAAAGAAAGTTTTGTGGCCCTGAAAAGGGCCTTTTTTTTTGCTTAGCTTCCGAGGTCACAACTCGGCGTGGCGGACGCACACAGCTCTAGGCGCGTTCGCCTCTGATCCTGCGCGCGAGCTGGATATCCTTCGGCATGATGGTGACGCGCTTAGCGTGAATGGCGCAAAGGTTGGTGTCCTCGAAGAGGCCGACCAGGTACGCCTCGCTAGCCTCCTGCAGTGCCATCACGGCGGAGCTCTGGAAGCGCAGATCGGTCTTGAAGTCTTGAGCGATCTCGCGCACCAGCCGCTGGAACGGCAGCTTGCGGATCAGAAGCTCGGTGCTCTTCTGGTAGCGACGGATCTCGCGGAGCGCCACCGTGCCCGGCCTGTAGCGGTGAGGCTTCTTGACGCCGCCGGTGGCCGGAGCGCTCTTGCGCGCGGCCTTCGTGGCCAGCTGCTTGCGAGGCGCCTTACCACCGGTGGACTTGCGGGCGGTCTGCTTCGTGCGGGCCATGCTTCACGATGGAGACAACTTGTATGAGTAAATTAAAAATTGAAATTAATAGAATAAAGGTGCGTCAGGCAGGCGCGAACGCGTCCACACGCAACAGGCACAGTTAGTGAATAAATATTAGCGGTGTCGGGTTCGAAACTTTTATAGGTAAGCGTGCGGGGGGGACGGGGGGCAGGGGGCGAAACTCGCTAGCAGCGGCGGCCGCGGCCGAGCGAGAGAGCGAATACCACGGAAATAAAGAAAAATATAAATTTTACTTGTAACAAGACTTCATCAAGATCGGTTCAGCATTTACTTAGGCCGTAGGTATAATTTTAAATTTTTAACTACATGTACATTAATGCTGTTAAAATTCCATCTAGGTATATCGGTTGGTTCAGCGTTTCCGAAACAAACAAAATATATTAGGTAGGTAGGTAGGTAGGTAGGTAGGTAGGTAGGTAGGTACGTACGTACGTGGATAGGTAGGTAGATTATTATTATTTTTTTTTTTTTTTAATACCTACTTTAAATTTATTATTTTACCATATTAGTAGCTTTTGCTAACTTTGTAACTGTAAACCTGTAATTAATGTATTTTGAATTTAGGTAAGTATTTGGAATGATTTTGTGGCCCTGAAAAGGGCCTTTTTTTTTAAATCCCGTTCAACCTCGACGAGGGCGGGACGGACACCGGCGAGACGCCAAGACCTCCTCACTTCGAGCTGGTGTACTTGGTGACGGCCTTGGTGCCTTCGCTGACCGCGTGCTTGGCCAACTCCCCGGGCAGCAGCAGCCTCACGGACGTCTGCACCTCCCTGGAGGTGATAGTCGACCTCTTATTGTAGTGGGCGAGCCGGGAAGCCTCGGCGGCGATGCGCTCGAAAATGTCATTCACGAACGAGTTCATGATCGACATCGCCTTACTGGAGATACCGGTGTCCGGGTGGACCTGCTTGAGCACTTTGTAGATGTAAATTGCGTAGCTCTCCTTCCTCTTGTGCTTCTTCTTCTTCTTGTCGGACTTGGAGATGTTCTTCTGGGCCTTGCCGGATTTCTTGGCGGCCTTACCGCTGGTCTTTGGTGGCATGTTGTACTACGTATTGAGTGAAGAAACTCAAAACAACAAAAATATTATCAGGTATCAATGCGACCGCACTAGCGCTCGGACGTCAGAGAAATGATACGCCGCCGTGGATTTTTCGCTTTTTGTTAGTTTCTCGACGCTGAACACTACTGACTGCCGACGAGCGGTCTCGTTGAAATCGACCAATCAACGACATCGGCGGGCGGACGGACGGGGAGGGACGGGGAGCGCCCGAGAGGGAGGGAGATAGCGATAGGTGAAGGAAAACATCGTGGAAAACAATCGAGGA
>JARPMR010000095.1:0-39724 GCA_029955525.1 Oeneis ivallda
ATTACTGACGCCCATTAAAAATTAAATAATCTCGTTTCTTTATAATATTCATATAATTTTAGTATTTGTTGTTCAAGTACAGGATATAAGTGACCTAAAAACATAAAATCAGTTTGAAAATCCATAGCGGATTTTTTCTAGAGAGCGTCTTCAAGCGAGCGTATAAAATCGCCACTTTGAAAGCCCCCCATTTCGTCAATTTTAAGGGAAAAATTAAAAAAAATTATTTTTGTACTCAGTTCAAAATTATCTTTAAAATGATACGTAACAATTTTAGTGTAACGCGATATTTTTTTTTTTACTTCGCATTCGCTTCTATGAGAGCCCCCCTGAAATAAAGATTTTTATAACTTTTTAAGCCATTTTCGGCTGGAGGCCATCGGTGTTACATATTATATCTAAATTTGAAGTAATTACGTTCAGTAATTCAAAAGTTTATAAGGCTCTGACAGACGGACGGACGGACGGACGGACGGACGGACAAGTGCAAATCGCCCTAGTTAACTCAAAGACCTTCGCTTCGCTCGGTTCGATAATATATTACACAATTGAAGATTATTTGAATGATAAAAGATCGTTGTCTTGAATGGCTTCCAGCTTTTGGATTTTGCAATTTGGTAATAGTCAGGTAGGTAAACCTAAGGTCGCGTCCACACCAATAACATTTTTCGTCGTGTGTGTTAAATTCGGTTTAAGATTGCCGGCGCAAATTAGAATGTTTTTGCATGTAATCTATTTATTTAGATAGACAATAACGAGTGCATCGAAACAATATTGCCTCCCACCAAGATGCAGCCTTCGATACTTGGCGTAAGAGTGTTAATTCAATTTCACACAATCTGTAACCTAAATTAATTTGACAGGTCTAAATGTAATGCTATCCTCTTGCGCAAAGAGGGATAGCACTATTTTTAGATCTATCAATTTAGTTTAGTAATTGTGTACAGCAGAATAAGCACTAATATCTGCTTTTAGTTTAGGTCCGAAATCAAATTCAGAGCTGGTAAACTGTAACAGTATAAAATTATGCAAGTGAGTTATACATATACGACCTTTTTGACGACCTCCCTGGCTCAGTGGTGAGCGCTGTTGCCTAACTGGGAGGTCTTGGGTTCGATTCCCGGCGGGGGTCAATTGGGAATTTATAATTTCTGAATTGCCTCTGGTTTGGTCTGGTGGGATACTTTGGCCGTGGCTAGTTACCACCCTACCGTCAAAGACGTGCCGCCAAGCGATTTCGCGTTCCGGCACGATGGCGTGTAGAATCCAATTAGGGGTAGGTATGGGTTGAATGTTCACCGCCATACCCCTTCCAAGTTAGCCCGCTAACATCTTAGACTGCATCGTCACTTACCGCAGGTGAGATCGCAGTCAAGGACTAGCTTGTCATCGAATAAAAAAATAAAAAAAAATACCTAAACTTAAAATTCAAGCTACGTGGGTGGGTACCTACCAAACACGCCCGGGTATGAGAAGAATGCACAGCAAACTCAACTCTTTATTACCACCATATCACAATATCAGACAAACACCGAAGTTTTCAGAACTCACCTAGTGTGGACACAGCTTATGTTAAACATCCGTTTGTCTTGGACTTGGAGGATGTTTCTCATAATGGCTTTTTAAAGATTTCTAGGATCTTTTCCAACAACTACTAAAACTAGGAATGTATATTATAATAAGTATATACCTGTTGCATCTCAGCAGTCGCACCTATTTAAAATAGTTGTTAGGTTACTATTAGGTAGGTATTTAGTAGGATTTTACTTTTAGTTTTTTCCATTGCAATATTGGATTTCTATGCACTTATCAGGCTATAATTTATTTTGATGCTACTCATTTCATATACCTTAATCACGAAGTCGTGAGATATAAAAAGAAGTGATTTTATAAAAGGAAGACTTACGTGCGAGATCAGTATCAACATAAGTACCTATCTGTATTATTTATATTAAAAAAAAAGAACAACTATTTTACTGTTATAAATAGATCAATAAGAGGATTTTTATTCGTCTGGTAGGTAATATTTTCCGTTACTAAAAATGAGGAAATGACAAGGCCATTTGTTGTTCTTAAACTAATATAATTTAAATAACAACGAGTACCTATATAACTTTTACGTACTTTACCGTATGTCCAAAGCACTGACTTGTAGACTGTAGTAAATATGACACGTCTCTGACTGACTTCTATTAAACACGCAGGCTGGTTATCTGGACAAGCTATGATGATATGTATAAATTATAGTTTACTGGGACAAGCTATGATGATAAATGTATAAGTTATAGTTTACTGTTTACACCACAGTCCATGGAGTATACTGGGGATTCAAGAGAGTAGCTTCTTTGGCCAAGGAATTAGTCTGGCCATCCAAAGCGGCATTGCTGCCAGCATTTTGGGTAGGTACTCTGTCGCGCTGCGGTGACATCGGTGAGGTATTCGATTCATTCGATTATTTTAGTTTTAACTTTAAAACTAATTTAATATTGATCGTTTACTGGTATCAAAATATGTTTATTTTTATTTCAATAACTAGCTGATGCCCGCGACTTCGTCCGCGTGAATTTAGTTTTTTGTTTTTTTTTTTTGTATTAAAACCTTCCGTGGAACTTCAGGAACATACAAAAAAATAAATTAACCGAATTGGTCCATCCATTCTTGAGTTATGCGCTTACCAACATTCATTTTTATTTATATAGATAACTAGCTGATGCCCGCGACTTCGTCCGCGTGAATTTAGTTTTTTGTTTTTTTTTTGTATTAAAACCTTCCGTGGAACTTCAGAAGATACAAAAAAATAAAATTAACCGAATTGGTCCATCCATTCTTGAGTTATGCGCTTACAACATTCATTTTTATTTATATAGATAAGTATTAATTATATTCAATGTATAGAAAATCTTAAATCTAAATTAATAACCAAACCAGAGAGAACCAAAGTCACCGACATAGCTCAGCGTGTCGCGAAACTGAAGTGGAAATGGTCGGGGCACATAGTTCGAAGAGCTGATGGTCGTTGGGGTCCCAAGGTGCTGGAGTGGCGACCCCGCACCGGGAAACGCAGTATTGGCAGACCCCCCACTAGGTGGACCGACGACATCAAACGAGTCGCAGGGAGCCGCTGGATTCAAGCGGCGCAAGACCGAAGCCTGTGGAAGTCTATGCAGGAGACCTTTGTCCAGCAGTGGACGTCTATAGGTTGATAAAGAAGAAAAGAAGAAGAAGAAATTAAAACTAAAATTAAACACCAAATAAAATCTAAAACCCCATCGAAGTCACCGCAATGTGCATAGTACCTCAAGATGCTGGCAGCATTACCCCTTTGGATGGCCAAAACTAATCCTTTGGCCAAGTTAGCTGCCAGCTCTTGGATCCCCGTAGAATTAAAAATAGTGTTAATCAAAAATCGCCCCTGACATGTGGAATCACTGGCTGTTGCCATATAAAATACCTACCTACACATTATACCCGATATCCTCTTTTCCCATTAAATTTTTGTACTAGTCATCGTTCCAACCCCCAACGAGTCTAGCTTTTTGGGCCTACGGGTCAAGACTTCTTGAATTGAAACCGCTTCTTTGATAGCCCATCTGAAATATTACAATTTATAATGATCGCATATATTGGTTGGAGGAAGTTCTTCCTGCGTTTATTCTGCACTCATTATTTTAATTACAAACGTAAATTAAACGCTAAATACATTTAAATCCTACTAATATTTTATCAATGCGAAAGTTTGTGGAGAGTTTGTTACTCCTTCACGGCACCACGAATGAACCGATTTGGCTGAAAGGAATGGAGAGAGCTCATACCCAGGACAAGAAACATAGAGGCTACATTTTATCTCAGAAAATTAAAGAGTTCTTGCGGGAATTGAAAAACTTCGGATGAAATCACGGAGATCATCTAGTATTTAATATAAAATAAACATTTTTCTTCTTATTTCAGATTCATGTGAAGGTTAAAATTGTAATACTTATTTTTAATTGTTATTATAACTACTGCAAGTCATTAGTAAGTAGGTAACGAATATGTCAATATTGGCTGCTGGATGAAAACTGCTGATAAGGCTCGATAAATATGCCGAGCATTGTGATTCTGGGAGTGCGTAATGGCGTTTAAATATTTGCTTACTCTATGTTACTAGTGAAACTTTGTTCTGCAGAGTTTGAATACCAGTAAGCCGATAGGGTATCTTTATTCGTGATTTAGCCTCTCAAAACGAGCTTTGTTCTCACACCGTACCATTAGGAAGTACATCAACTGCTGCATTTAATTTTCCTTTTGGATGTTCAGCTACAACAGTTCTGTATGTCGTAGTCTTCGAGTTTAAGCTATATAAGGGTTCCTGATTGCTGAGCTATACTTTGATGAAATTATGATGAGGATGGTGTTTAGTCCTCCGTGGAGCACTGGGGGACAGCAGTATATTTCTATACCCGCTTTCTCCTTACAAAAGCTTGGGTCCATGGGTGAGTAACTGAGTACGTTCCTGTCTTTGGTGATTGCCTTCATATTATGGTTCTACGAAAGGCCCTCTAGGCCACTCTATCAATTTCTTTAGATCTCTTCTTGTGACGAATTGATCTCCTTTTCCCTCCTTTTCTCAGGTTGCCTCTGGAACAACACTTCTGCAACGTTTCGTCGTGCTAGGCTCATCACGATCGTCTCTGTGTTATTTTCTTTATAGTGTTGGTGACGTAGTACAAAGGGGAAAATACAATCGATTCGCTAATGCTGTAATATTTTAATTTTAGTACCAAGTTCACTTTGCCTCACAATGTGGATAGAATACTTAATAATTACAACCAATATCGAAGGCCAGTGTTCTATTATGTAAACAGGTCCGAAATATTTTGTGCATTAATCCCCTAAGCAATATTTATTTGCTGTCATTACGCCCACGATTGGCACACAAAAAGGGGATACCATTCTGTCGGTCCCTTTTCTCCGGTTTAATCCTGCCATAACTCTTCGAGACGTTCTTATCTACAATAGAAGAGAAATCTAGGTCAACTATCATGACGCGGGTGTGATCAACATTTATAGTTTATATCATTTTTCTCGGCAAGTTCTTTGGGAGTAAGTGGTCCAAAACCTACTTACTTAAATAGAATAAATTATCACTTTTAACAGAAGCCAAATATTCTAACTTAAATCTGCGCATCATCCCACTTCTGATTTTTCGATTTTTCGTTACTCCTCTTTTTCTATGCTCGTTAAGTATTTCAGTGATACTGAGTACCAAAAAATAGTAAAATGCAAAACTTATTATTTACCTACTTTTTACGTGCAAAACTTATTCTTTAAGACTACCTACTTTTTATAATGGAATAGAAAAGTTATTAATTGTTTTACAAGAAGGTAAGTTTAACAAAGTTGTTTTGAATCCTCGAGTGAATCTAGCACTGGTTTGGAGTGCCTTTTCAATTGAAAGGAATCAGCAAGAAATTCGGTAATTGTTCTTTAAAAAACACAACGCGGCCGCCTCGCGCATTGCTTGAGCGAATTAAATCCTTCTCTCTCAAATGTATCTAACTTAAGCAATTTCTATGAATAAAATTATATAAAAAAAAGCCGGCCAAGTGCGAGTCGGACTCGCGCACCGAGGGTTCCGTACCTACTCCAAAAGTAAAAGTAAAAACGATAATATTATATTAATTTGCTTATTTATCGTTAACTTTGTTTGTAGAGGTTTATTGTTAATATAAAAAAAAACTATGCTAGTTAGAGCGTTGGTTTTATTTTTCCTGTAAAATATACATAAACCTCTATTGACCATAATTATTTCAGATTTTTCGATTGGTAAACTTCGGAGATAAGGGGGGGGGGGGGGGGGGGAACGGTATTTTTTCGACATTTTGGCCGATTACTCAAAAAACTATTATATATAGAAATAAATAAAAAACTGTTTTAGAATGCACAAGTAAAGGCCTTTTCATATGATACCCAATACGGTATAATTATCTTACTTTGAAATTTCAAACCCCTGATTTTCCCCCTTTTTCAATCAAACAAAAATAATTTTCGCGTTGATTTTATTTTTCCTGTAAAATATACATAAACTTCTATTAACTATAATTATTTCAGATTTTTTCGATTGGTAAACTTCGGAGATAAGGGGGGGGGGGGGAACGGTATTTTTTTCGACATTTTGGCCGATTACTCAAAAACTATTATATATAGGAAATAAATAAAAAACTGTTTTAGAATGCACAAGTAAATGTCTTTCATATGATACCCCACTCGGTATAGTTATCTTATTTGAAATTTCAAACCCCTGATTTTCCCCCTTTTTTAATTAAAGTAAAATAATTTTCGCGTTGATTTTATTTTTTCCTGTAAAATATACATAAACTTCTATTAACTTTAATTATTTCAGATTTTTCGATTGGTAAACTTCGGAGATAAGGGGGGGGGAACGGTATTTTTTTTCGATATTTTGGCCGATTACTCAAAAACTATTATATATAGAAATAAATAAAAAACTGTTTAGAATGCACAAGTATAGGCCTTTCATATGATACCCCACTCGGTATAATTATCTTACTTTGAAATTTCAAACCCCTGATTTTCCCCCCTTTTTTAATTAAACTAAAATAATTTTCGCGTTGAATTTTATTTTTTCCTGTAAAATATACATAAACTTCTATTCACTATAATTATTTCAGATTTTTCGATTGGTAAACTTCGGAGATAAGGGGGGGGGGGGGGGGGGGGGGGAACGGTATTTTTTTCGACATTTTGGCGATTACTCAAAAACTATTATATATAGAAATAAATAAAAAAACTGTTTAGAATGCACAAGTAAATGCCTTTCATATGATACCCCACTCGGTATAGTTATCTTATTTGAAATTTCAAACCCCTGATTTTCCCCCTTTTTTAATCAAACTAAAATAATTTTCGCGTTGCTTTTATTCTTCCTGTAAAATAAGTATACATAAACTTCTATTGACCATAATTATTTCAGATTTTTCGATTGGTAAACTTCGGAGATAAGGGGGGGGGGGAACGGTATTTTTTTCGACATTTTGGCCGATTACTCAAAAACTATTATATAAAGAAATAAATAAAAAACTGTTTTAGAATGCACAAGGTAAAGGCCTTTCATATGATACCCCACTCGGTATAGTTATTTTACTTTGAAATTTCAAACCCCCGATTTTCCCCCTTTTTAATAAAACTAAAAATAATTTTCGATTTTTCTTTATTCCAATGATGTTGGGCCACTATTATACCAACTATGCCAAAGGAGAATGGGCACCTTTGTATGAGTTGCGTCCCCAGACTGTATCAAGTTGTGATATATGTCATTTTAAAGGTCATGATAATAGCTTCATTTTATTATATGACACCAAGTATGAGACACGTGCAGGAAAAGAACTAGAAATCATTTAATTTTTTAAGCCCGTGAAAGTCTAAGAACAGTGTTTTTTTAGATTATACGGTTTTTTCATTCCTTATGTCGACCAAGCGGCATATATTCAGCTAGCTGATGCCCGTGACTTCGTACGTGATTCAGTTTTTGAAATCTCGCGGGAATTCTCTGATTTTCCGGGATTAAAAGTAGCCTATGTCACTCTCCAGGTCTCTCAACTATACCCATGCAAAAAATCACGTCGATACGTAGCTCTGTTGCGGCGTGATTAAAGAACAAACACACACTTTCGCATTTATAATATTAGTATGATGATGTCCCTGTGATCCATAGGGTGAAAACCGGGAGCAATCACCGGATGGTAAGAGGCACGTTGAATTTTAATGTAAAGCTGGAAAGGGAAGTCAGCTCTCCGACATTCTCGTGCTCATATCCAAAACCCCGAAACCTTCCAACTCGAACTGCAGAACCGATTCGATTGCCTAGCAGACTGCGTTTCTGGGGCCCATCTAATAAACAACAGGGTTATGAAAACTGTCCATAATCTGGGTCTAATTCTTTGAGACCCATCGGAGGAAAACAACCGAAAAGTTCTCTGAGCATATTCTCAAGCTCATGGAGGAGAGACAAGAGATAAGGCTGCAGTCATCGGCAGACGCGGCTGCTTACCAGAGGATTAAAAGGCAGATCTCTACGGTAAAAACTCGTGACCTTCGGGTCTTTAATACCAAGTGTATTAAAGATACCATCGAGCGAAACAGAGGCTAAGTGTTCGCGAGAGATCAGTTTATCGGACAGTCTTCTCGTCTCTTCTTGACCTGAGATCTTGGGAGAGGTTGAGAGGTTCTATGAACAGATATATACTATGAAACAAAACCCTGTTGAAGATTTGGCCAAAGATCCCAGAGCCAAACTGACCCGACACAATACCGAAAATATCCCGGACGTCAGCGTATATGAGATTAGTATGGAACTCCTGAAAACGGGTAGAAAACCAGTACAAGATTTTAAGCGATTGTTCAATTCCGTTATTCACGAGAGCATAACGGTTCTTCAAAAAGTGATAAAACCTTGTTGAAGAATTATAGACCCATCTCGTTGCTGAGTCAGGTTTATAAGTTGTTCTTGAGAGTCATTACGAATCGCCTTGCTCGTAGGTTTGAAGACTTCCAGCCTCCCGAACAAGCCGGATTACGAAAAGGCTTTGGCATAATAGATCACATTCATACGCTGCGGTAGGTTATTTAACTATATAAAAGACGGAAGAGCATAACCAACCACTTTGCTTAGCGTTTGTGGACTAATAGTCCACAAACGCCAAGCAAAGTGGTTACCACTGAATCGAAGGCTTTCTCATAGTCTATGAGAAAGCCTTCGATTCAGTGGAAACTTGGGCTGTATTGAGGTCACTGCAGAGATGCCGGATTGACTGCCGGTATATCCAAGTGTTGAAGTGCTTGTATGAAAACGCAACTGTGTCATTACGTATACAGGACCAGACTACCAGGCCAATCCACTCACAGCGTGGAGCGCGACAGAGAAAAGTGATCTCCCCGAAGCTCTTTACCGCTGCGTTGGAGGACGTCTTTAAGATTCTGGATTGAAACGGACTTGACATCAACATAAACGGCGATTACATCACTCACCTGCGATTTGCCGATGACATAGTAGTCATAACAGAGACTCTGAGAGACCTCAATACAATGCTCAATGATCTCAGCAGGGTTTTACAATAGGTGGGCCTGAAAATGAACATGATCAAGACGAAAATCATGTCCAATGCTCATGCTCCACTCCACCCAGTATTCGTTGAGAATTCTGCAATCGAAATTGTGGACGAGTGTATATACCTGGGACACAGTCCAGCTAGGTAGGTCCAATTCCGAAAAAGAGATCAACTGCCGAATCCAATTCGGCTGGGCAGCGTTGGGGAAGCTCCGAGATATCTTCTAGTTCAAAATCCCTGAGTGCCCTAATACTAAAGTCTTCGAACAGTACGTGTTGCCAGTGATGACTTACGGATCAGAGACATGGTCGCTAACTGTGGCCTTCATAAGAAGGCTCAGGGTCACTCAGCGGGTGATGGAGAGAGCTATGATCGGAGTATCCTCGCTAGATCAAATCAGAAATGAGGAGATCCATAGGAGAACCAAAGTCACCGACATATCACAGCGAGTCGCGAAACTGTAGTGGAAATGGATGGAGCACATAGTTCGAAGAGTGATGGTCGTTGGGGTCCCAAGGGGCTGGAGTGGCGACCCCGCTCCGGGAAGTGCAGTGTGGGCAGAATCACATCAATTAGTCGTAGAGAGCCGCTGGATTCAGGCGGTGCTAGACCGAGGAGGCCTGTGAAAGTCCATGCAAGAGACTAAACGTCTAGACTAGACGTCTATCGGTTGATAAAGAAGAAGATAATAAAAAATTAAAAAGTAACATAGTTCTTTCCCTGCACGAGTCTCACAGTTGGTGTCATACAATAAAATGAAGCTATTATCATGACCTTTCAAATGACATATATCACAACTTGATACAACACTGGGGACGAAACCGCCCATTCTCCTTTCATGTCGATAGCTTTAATAGTTACTGAAATAATCGACTGTGACAGACGGCCGGACGGACGGAGAAAGTCTCACCATAAGGGTTCCATTTTTACCATTTTGGTACGGAACCCTAAAAACTAACGTAGATTAGTCATTTTTTGCTTCGTTTATAAAATATTATACTTTTACAATTCAGAATTTAAATTTTTTGTTCCTAGAACTTACAAAAGCTTAATAATATAGCATTATGGCGGAACAATTACCCTTTCCGCATTTCAATATGTACCAACATGTAGCACTATTGCACTTAAGGTATACATGTTTCTATAGTCTCATAACCTTGAGTAGAGACTGTACCTTTGTAACCGTTATGTTGAATGGGAATAATTAAATTTACAGTTACTGCCTATTAGCTATCATTGTTGTGAATTTAAATCGGAATTTAATTCTGATGTAATAATTCAATAACTTTGCAAAAATTGAACTGAACTGGGCTAAGCAGAAATACAAATGTCCAAATGTATGTAATTTCAGTTTCTCGTCCCTTTATTTATAGAATAGAGTTATGTGAATTATCTCAAGATTCTTCTAAAACAATGTACCTACTGGTACTTGTTATTGATAATAATGTATGGCACTGTTATTAAAACTGAATTTGAGGCAGTAATGGGGTGTCAGACTATCGGAACAATAATTGAGATTAATAAAACACATATGCTAGAGAAGTTTCAAGACCTGCCCAATGATTAAGAGCTTATCTATTTAAAACAACCAATCAGATCGCGTTCTTGTACTTGTTGCATAAAATTTAACAAAGATTAATGCTTAGTGCTCAAGAGAGGAAACCCTACTTTATCAAATCAATCAGTACTTAAAATGATTGAATGATTTTCCGCGGTAGTTACTTAAAAAGTAATTGGGTCACAACCTAATTAGGTCGCCTGACACCATCCACTGGCTTCTTATGGCTGCCATCGGCGTAATGGTACCACCGGGAATTCAGTTAACGACGTATTAAAATGGGGCAATTATTGCACGATATCTTTGGCAGACCACGACTATTTTTAACGACCACATCTTTTTGCCCATATTATCATGTCTTTATTGAGACTTGTCGACGGTCGCGCTTTTCTGCTTTCCCAATATAAATGTGCGTTGCCAGGTTTTCTTAGGGCTTAGTTATTTCTAGTAGTAAGTGATTTCTCTTGTAGCTTCCAGACTCCAGTCAGCTTAGGAAATAAAATCCAAAATTTAGCCAATCCATTTCTATTTGCGACGTCGTTTTAGGTGTTACTTTGATCTACTTGGCACTTTGCATTTTGCTCGAAGGACCAAAACGTGTCTACGTTTTGGTCCTTCGAGCCGGATATGTTGAGGTGTTTGCTTACAGCCCTAAATGTGATCCGAATCCGACCATATAGAACTGTAAAATAACAGCAACTACATTAAAAATAACTAATGGCTATATTTTAAACAATTCGCCACATTGTCCTATTTTGCTGTTACAATTATATGTAATAGATAAGTCCGTATTGCAACAGGTTTTATAATAGTTGTTTGTTTGGTTTGTAATTTATAATTAAATCATACTAAGGTAAAACATAAAATCTTTGGTATGATCAATCCGTAGATTGATCATACCAAAGATTTTATGTTTCAAAGATTATTGTCCTTGTAACTTCCTGCACAATTCACATTGCACTCGTATCTTTATCGTAAGCCGACAAGAATGTTATAATACACCTGGGACAAAATAACCTCGAACCGTTGCTAGCAAGGTGGTAGTGTTGATGGTCATATTCGCGATTATTTAGAAATCGGTCTTTCAGCGTAATTTTTAGGCAATCATCAACAAGCTGAATTTTATAATGGTTGAGTAATCTTACTAATATTATAAATGCGTTTGTATGTTTTTTGGTTTGTCCTTCAATCACGCTGCAACAGAGCTATGGATCGACGTGATTTTTGCATAGGTAGTTGACATAGGCTACATTTTATCCCGGCAAATTACCCGCGTGATTTTTGCATGGGTATAGTTGACATAGGCTACATTTTATCCCGGAAAATTAAAGAATACCCGCGGGATTGTAAAAACGAAATCCACGCGGACGGAGTCGCATTCATCAGCTATTAAAATATATGACACTAGCTGAAGCCCGCGGCTTCGTCCGCATGGATTTAGATTTTAAAATCCCTCGGGAATTCTTTGATTTTCCGGGATAAAAAGTAGCCTAATATGTCACCCGCCAGGTCCTCAACTATACCCATTATATCACGTCGATCCCTAGCTCTGTTGCGGCGTAATTGAAGGACAAACCAACAAATAAACAAACACACTTTCGCATTTATAATATTAAGTATGAAGCATGATGATACATTGAACAATTTTTTGTCAGCAGTAGATTTTTTGTCGTTTCGATAGAGAGAATTTTCATGATTTTTCCGCACCGGGATGGACATGCAGAAACTTTTTGTTGAACGACATGTTGTAAGGGTGATTAATAATTGCGACTGAATTTTATCCAAGAATGGCCGTTATAATGAAGATTATGATTGCGATAGCGGCAAATGGCATAGGTAAAAGCAATATTGGTTTTATTGCCTGTCCACAACGTGCGGTTAAAGGTTTATCGGCGCACCATTGAGAAAATGTAAGTTTATATATAGCATTTAGCAAAGTAGATCCAATTAACAAAGTAGGTATTTCACTATAATATTAAAATTATGTCCTATTGTCTGGCTGGTAAACCTGATTTGACCGTTTATTTCATAACTCTCACTAATTACGATGAATTTATGATGTCTATTGTCAGTTATAGATTGCATGGTACCTACTGTAGAATCATCATCTTTTCCAAATCACCGTACGGAAAAGAATTTAGACCTGTCTAATATTTTAGAGATTGTGTACAGTGTAGGAAGCAGTGATAGCCTAGTGGTTAGGACTGTGGTCTCCTATTCGGGGGGTCGCAGGTTCGATCCCGGGTACGCACCTCTGACTTTTCGATGTCAAGTGCGTTTAAGCAATTAACTATCACTTGCTTCAACGGTGATGGAAAACATCGTGAGGAAACCTGCACATCTGAGAGTTCTTCATAATGTTCTCGAAGGTGTGTGAAGTCCACCAATTCGCACTGGGCCAGCATGGTCGACTATGGCCTATTACCCTTCTCTGAGAGGAGACCTGCGCTCAGTAGTGAACGTTGATGGGTTGCTAATGATGATGATTATGATGTATGTGTACTACAGAATTATAGGACCATCAATGATTATGGCGGCAGTGCCAAATCTAGCAGCGGATTTGTTTTCGTTACGCTAAAGAGATATTGATCTTTAGTAAAAATTCTTTTCGAAAAACCGACTTCAAACGCCACTACAAAGTATAATAGCTATTTATGCAACTGCATCGTAATGAGGGTCATTTTAATTCGAGTGCTGTTTTTTGATACGAGGCTTGCCGAGTATCAAAATAGGATAGTACGAGAATTAAAATGACTAATTATGTTCAGTTGCATACAAGATTTTATCTACGACAAGGAAAATAAAATCATTAACAAAATACGCCGTAGGCTCAATAAAGTAACAAAAAGTAACTCCGTAAGCCGCCACCAGCCGCCTGTGGCGCCTCTGTCGTATGAACGGTACAAAAGTGCCAGAACTCAGAGCCTTAGCTTTAGGTATCCTATTTTAAGAAGATAACCATTTCGATTCAGCTCCCATACAACGAGCTGCATCGAAATGAGAAGCAAAACTGAAAGAGGATTCATTTCGATTCAGCTGTCAAATTCGAAATTGGAACTTTTCGATGCTGGAGTAGATAATAGCTATTTGTGCAACTGCATCGTAATGAGGGTCATTTTAATTCGAGTGCTGTTTTTTGATACGAGGCTTGCCGAGTATCAAAATAGGATAGTACGAGAATTAAAATGACTAATTACGATCAGTTGCATACAAGATTTTATCTACGACAAGGAAAATAATAGCTATTTATGCAACTGCATCGTAATGAGGGTCATTTTAATTCGAGTGCTGTTTTTTGATACGAGGCTTGCCGAGTATCAAAATAGGATAGTACGAGAATTAAAATGACTAATTACGTTCAGTTGCATACAAGATTTTATCTACGACAATTAAGTAAAATCATTAACAAAATACGCCGTAGGCTCAATAAAGTAACAAAAAGTAACTCCGTAAGCCGCCACCAGCCGCCTGTGGCGCCTCTGTCAACAAAAAGTAACTCCGTAAGCCGCCACCAGCCGCCTGTGGCGCCTCTGTCATATGAACGGTACAAAAGTGCCAGAACTCAGAGCCTTAGCTTTAGGTACTATTTTAAGAAGATAACCATTTCGATTCAGCTCCCATACAACGAGCTGCATCGAAATGAGAAGCAAAACCGAAAGAGGGTTCATTTCGATTCAGCTGTCAAACTTGAAATTGGAACTTTTCGATGCTGGAGTAGATAAAATCATTAACAAAACAATATACGCCGTAGTAAAAAGTAACTCCGTAAGCCACCACCAGCCGCCTGTGGCGCCTCTGTCAACAAAAAGTAACTCCGTAAGCCGCCACCAGCCGCCTGTGGCGCCTCTGTCGTATGAACGGTACAAAAGTGCCAGAACTCAGAGCCTTAGCTTTAGGTATCCTATTTTAAGAAGATAACCATTTCGATTCAGCTCCCATACAACGAGCTGCATCGAAATGAGAAGCAAAACTGAAAGAGGATTCATTTCGATTCAGCTGTCAAATTCGAAATTGGAACTTTTCGATGCTGGAGTAGATAAAAATAATTTACGTTTGTACATGTTTGTTGTTGGGCGGGCCTAAATAGAAACAATGAAACCGATGCGACTTGTGATGACACAACATGAGAGACTCGTTTGTTGAAGTCAAGCAAGCATCGCGAATCGGTTTCATCGTTTCTATTTAGGCCTGCCCGACTTCAACAAGCCTGTAAAAACTAAAATTATGTTTATATTTTATAGTGGCCTTTGAAGTAGGTTTTTGAAAAGAATTTCTATTGTAACCTTTTTAGTGTAGACAGCTTATCCCTGCTCCTTTTCGCTCCCTCCAACGCTACGCGGCTAATGTAAGTAGTCTATACTTGGTACCTACTGTGCTTATTGACAATCCACAATTCCTAAATCACCGCAATATATAGGTGGTCAGTACCTTGAAGTATCCGGATTGAGGAGCTAGGTCCTCAATGCTGCTTATGCTTCTTACTTACAATATCAATTCGTAATCGTTTAAAGTCAGTTTTAAATGGTTGGAACGTAAATTCCTTATCGCGCGGTGCGGAAGGGGGCTAGACGGAAAAAATTAAGGAACCGACACTCGACACATTTTTGAAACCGACACTTTTTTGTTGAATGTGAATTTTGCATTGTGTTCGGTATTTTCGCGGTACAACATTGGGTCTCCGTAGCCTAGTGGCTCCGGCAGTCTCTTGACAGTTCAAAGTCGATGGATCGAATCCCAGCTCGACAGACCGAATTTTCCATTTTCAATTTTATTTTAAACCATTTCTACATGTGAAACCTTTCCTTATTTTTTTATAACTTATAAGTTATAAAACTTGTAACTTATAAGTTATAAAAAATTAGGGAAAAATTGTAGAAATTGTAGAAATTATTGTAGAAATTATTTAAAATAAAATTGAAAATGGAAAAGTCAGTCTGTCGAGCTGGGATTCGAAAAATCGACTTTGAACTGTTAAGCGACTGCCGGAGCCACTAGGCTACGGAGACCCAATGTTGTACCGCGAAAATACCGAACACAATGTAATCGAAAGGAACTACGTTTCATCCGGGTGTCCCTTGACACCTCTCAAGTTTTTTTTTTTCACAAGGCTGACACTTATGGACCATATCTTAGCCATGACGCCGTGCTGAGAATACCGTGAATCGTTCATTCGTCAGAAAGAAAAATTATTCAAAGCCTGATGTACCTAATGTAAATGCAAACGTATGGTAGGTAGGTACGTGTCGCAAGCGGTAGCCGTGAATCGAACAAAGGAATTGGCAGAATAAACCATTGCGAGAACCAGTACAATAATTATTTTCTACCTAAGTAGGTAGGTACACGCGTACTACGAATGAAAAATCGGCCAAGTGCGAGTCGGGCCTCGCTCTTTTAGGGTTCCGTACATATAACCAAATCATTTTTTAATACTTTATACATATTTAGATATCTTAGTTCTTATAAAGTACTAAATTAGCATATGGGGAAAAAATGCTCGTTTGTTTTGGTCACAACTTACAAACCGCATTATAAATCGGTGTTTTTAGTATTTTTTGTTTAAATACACAATATAGTACATAATATACCAAAATTTCAAATTGCTAACTAGTTTAGTTTTTGAGATAGACCCCCTAACAAAATTGGTCTAAAACCGAAAACTTTGACGTACCCCCATTTCTTCATTTTTGTAGCTAAAAAATAAAAAAATATATACTTGAACTCCACTTAAAGAGCTCTAGACAATGACACCCCACATGCCAGGGTAAAAAAATAAAATTTTATTTCGAATCCTTTTCCATGTATGGGAGCCCCTTATTTTTAATTTAATTTAATTTTATTTTTATTATTTGTTATTATAGCGGCAATAGAAATACACAATGTCTGAAAGTTTCAACTGTCTATCTATTACGGTTTACGAGATACAGCCCGCTGACAGACGGACGGACGGACGGACAGCGGAGGCTTAGTAATAGGGTCCCGTTGGCACCCTTTGGGTACTGAACCCTAAAAAGTATATAAATAAACAAAAAAACTACTATTTATTTACGTACTGGAACTGGAAATGAAAATGCATTCAATTTAATATCTAGTCATATGGATTTCATACATTACTTAACAGAAAAACTATGGAAAAGAATGGAAACCAAAATAAAATTTTGTTCTCTGGTTACCCTATTCGGAAATTGAAAAAAACAAAAGAAGTTAAGTAGCTACCTACATAAATACTTAAATAGGAAAAAAACAGGAAAAACGTAAAGTTCTTTTGCGTTAAACATTTTGTGCGAATTACAAAGAGCAACAGTGTTTACATTTACAAAACATTTGTACTTGTAGAATACTTGCCTTGAGGACTTAAAAACTTCTATTGTGTTATTCAGATTAAACAACTCTGACGAATATTTTAAATAAGTATGCTACCTATTGACGGCTATCCGACTTCAAAAAAAAGAAGCAGGTTCTCAATTCGACGCATATTTTTTTGTCGATGTTCCTCCATACTAATAAAAAGCTTAAAATAATAATTATAAGTATAAAAATTATTTTTAAAAAAACCGACTTCAAACGCCACTACAAAGTATAAAATAATTTTAGTTTATACAGGTATGTTGAAAGTGTTGAAACTATGAAACCGCAACGCTAGCTCGACTTCAACATACCTACCTGTACAAACTAAAAATATGGCTAGCGTGGCGCATTCGTTTCATCGTTTCTATTGAGGCCTGCCCGACTTCAAACTTATTTTTTGTCAAATTGCCAGCTTAGCTGAACACAACACAGCGCAGCATAGCTTAATATTGAATGGTCACCCATGCTTGACCAGTGGCGTTTCGGGCCAATTAATGAGATAGTTTACGCGTGCAGTGAGATGAGCAAGAGCAAAGTAAATGACAAACTACAAAGATAAATGAATCTCACATGCCGATCTCAACGTTTGAATGGCCCTTGGATTCACATTCACGTACGATCTATTGCATTTAAACAAACGTCCATTATCAACTTTGTTTACCTACGAGTATTACGGTATCAACTTCACACGGTGTCTGTTGCATATTTGCTGCTACAACTGAGCTTTATTTGCAATTTTGCATGCTTATTTTTAACCGACTTCAAAAAAGGAGGAGGTTATCAATTCGTCGGAATCTTTTTTTTTATGTATGTTCACCGATTACTCGAAGACGCCTGAACCGATCTGGAAAATACTTTTTGTTTGAAAGGTGGTCCCATATAAATTTTATCGAAATCGGTCGAGTGGTTTTTAAAATATTAACTATGAATTAAATGCATTGTATAGTGTGTGTGTAATGTAGTAAAGTGAGAGTTTGAAGTCGGTTGTTTGAAAAGAATTTTTTTATATTAAATTATTAGTCTACTATCTACATAATATGTATGTACCTACCTACCTAAATTTTTTTTCTAAGTGCAACCGCTGTGTTCATTGCTGGCTCTTTTTGGTTGGAAATGGGAACCGACACGGCTTTTTCGACCCAGTGCGTGTTAAATACACTTGACGATTTAAAAGCTTTTCTACGTAGATTGAATACTCATAGATCGGAAGTTTCTAACAAAGTTCCGCTCCAAACTTAGACTCAAAACAAGCAATGAATGTGTGAGTGCTATGTAATTATTTTCTGTACTAGTACTGCTTATTACGTTTTTGATGTATATTGTGATGAATTATGACACACTTTCACAGTACAGCACGTTATTTAAAAAAAAAATCTGCGAGCTCGTCGTTCTAACGCTACGGCCTACGATACTGCGTAGGAATATGCTTTCGGCTTACTATAAAATGGCATCACTTGCTTATCAGTTATCACCGATTCACCGCGTCGACTATTGCGTTTCTAGGAGTATTTATTCTAAGCTTTTCTATTATATTCTATAGATGTATGAATAAATATACTAAATACTTATATTGTACACAATATTTATAATAGAGAACAAACACAAAAACAACAATGTATCTAAGTAGGTGACCTTATTTATTAGATGAACCTAATCAGACAAAAATTTTGGTCTAGTAGGTAGTACGGAAATATATCAAGATATTTTTCTGTTTCTGGCACATTATATTAGCCACTAAGATCCATATTATGATTTATGAGCCATTAAAGACTAATCCTAATCCTCAATATCCCTGATATTCTAGATAGGCGATATCAAATTGAAAATATTATTATCTGTATAAAAACAAGTTTTCCTAAATGTCTGTAATATGTCGTCTCTCTACTGATAAGATCAATCTACAGTAATCTCTTGTTACAGTCGGAACAATTTTTATTTAGGTCGTAGGTAGGTAGGTATGCTAAAATTAAAGAAATATTGCCAATTCCCATGCTACAAAACTGAAAATAGCATTTAGTAAAGATAGATCAGTGAAATAGCTTAGGTACTTACTTATTATTAAATTATTTGTATATAACTTTGATTTTTGACGTTAATAGTAATAAAAAGTGAAGCGACGAACATAACTTATCTTCTCTTGTCTTTTATTCTGTATTGTATTACTGAATTTTATGATGCTGGAATCTTCTGGAATGCATTTTAAGTTAAGACGATCTTGATTGACACGAGAGTTTAACACATTAACTTTATTGCTTAACGCAGTACAAAACAAAACCTTTTACCACAGAATATATAATAGTACTTGCTTTTACTTACCTACTACATAGTACGTGACTAGTAGTAGGTAATAAAAATTCTTTTAAAAAAACCGACGACTTCAAATGCTCCTACAAAATATAAAATAATTTTAGTTTTTACACGTAAGTTGAAGTTGGGCGGGCCTAAGTAGAAACAATGAAACCGATGCGCGACATATAACTACCATTTTTATCTCGACGCAACCCATGAAAAAACCTAAAAGTTAAGAAGGAAGCCTTGTGACTTCTTCACAATAAAATTATAACAATATTTTAATTAATTGTTTATTTATACGTTTAAACTTTCAAGCCGCCGCGCCCCCAGGCAGGTCCGATTTTATTGCAACAGTAAGATCCTTATACAAAACGTACTAAGAAATTAGATTAAATACTCACTAAGGGCTCGTTTCTGGAGGCGCGGCGCGTGGTGCGTCGCGTCACGCGGTTAAGAGTGGGTGTGCGCTCGTTAACAGTAAACAGATTTGATTTTTACAGTAGTAGATCAAGTTTCAAGTATCCGAAAAAAACACGCAAGAATTACATCATACTGCCAAGGGACGTGTTTGGGCAAAAACATAAAATGATGAAATTTGTTCGATAATAAAAAATCGCGAAGTTAGGTCTAATTCTTAACCAATATTCATTTATTTTCAATGTGTTGCATATTACAGAGCCAAAATTTTTACATTAAATTCCGATTGATATTATCAAGAGAGTAGCTTAGTGAATTGAAAAGAAAATGAATATTTTACGAGTTACAAAGTATTTGGCGCTTACTACACTCCTATTCCGCGCAAAACGCTTTCTTTTGTCGCGCCTCACATGAGGTTGTGGCTGTTTTATCTCATTGCGAAATCTGATTTTTTTTGGGGTTACACGCGCTCTTAACTCAAACATATTAATATGACCAAGTATGAGAGCGTTCAGATTGCAGAAGCGTTCTGGGCTCTGGCGTATAGGTACGCGGCGACGGCTCGCGCGACGCGGCGCACCACGCGCCGCGCAACGCACCGCGTACGCGTGTCCAGAAACGAGCCCTATAAGAACAGTAATAGAATCTTTATACCACAGATGATGATGAGCCCTAGCCCCTAGGTATCAGCTTCTCAGCTACGTCAAAGTCAACATCTCTGATTGATTTTGAAAGGTGAATTGAATGTTATTTTAAGAATTTAACCAATTATTGTACAATTAAACGACTGCCACATACAAAAATTATGAGAGCGTAACGCGGAAAATAACCATGACATTTTTAAGCTTTTATATTGCTCAAGTTGCAAGAAAATGAAGTTCTATTACCAAGTGTTAAGGTCGATGATAAATAATTAATCGTGTTCCAATCAAGTTGTACAGTGGCCTTATTTTCACTGATTTTCTCTTAGTTTTAATATCGTGTACTGACGCGATACAGTGTTGCATTCCTTGGGATTTTTTTCTTTTATGTACACAATTTTTCAATTGGATTTTAAATTTAATTAGTTACGGTATTCTCCTACGGCATGGAAACCATGGAAACTATGGTATTAACACAAATGCAAGAGAGTTCTAACAACTTTATGATAGAAAGGTAAGGTAATTTTTCAATAGCTTTACCTACCTGTGATTTCGTTCATTAAATGTTGAGTAAGGATTTTAGAAATCCCTTGGGGACCCTTAGTTTGGAATCGTCCTTTGTGGTTAGAGCACGTAAAAAATTAAGTTGATCCGTAGATCTGTTCCGGCGTTATTGAAGAACAAACCAACAAGAAAAAAACAATTTTTGCAATAAGAATTCTTCAGAGGCAATAAGTTTTAATATTATTTTTGTACCTATTTAAAGTAGAGGCTACAACTTTTTAACCCACTTTAAAATCAGGAGGAGTTCTTGACAATTGTGACGAGTTTTTTTTAAAAGTGGGGTGTACATTTTGTGGAAAAAAACTAATAGATAGTAAACTTGTGGCAGTTAGTTTAAATTAAGGGAAACGCTATAACGTTTTTATTGAAAATCGATTGATTAGGACAGATAAGTACCATGGCCGCTTCAGCGGAGTGATGTCAGTGAATTATATTTTTTAACCCCCGACGCAAATGTAATATTTGGATATTTTTATATAATTTTGTAGCTGAATGTACATTTTAAGATACGTGAGTAATAAGATGTTTTTGTAACCGATTGTACTTTAATGAGATGTTTAACATTTAGAATCGTTTGGAAATTACCAATAATTATTAACGAGTGCAGAGTCCACGGATCTGTTGTTTACCATTCCCAGCAATTGTGTTTACTTTGTATTAGTTTATAATGTCCTCCACTCGAAATAATAGTTAGTTCTCAGTTCTCAGTTCTCAGTTCTAAGTTGTCAGCTCCAAGTCGCAGTAGTAGTTCAGAAGCTACAGTAAAGTGTTACATCGCAAGTAAGAACTTTATAATTTAATACATTTATTGTGTATAAATAAACGTCTACAACGTCACGTTGCTGCTGTTTCTCTTCAAGACCCCTTCTGACCGCCGAACATTACATTTTTGGTGTCAGAAGTGTGGGATATTAAGAAGGCTCTTGAAATATTAGAGTCCTTTGTTCCTGACAAGCACTTGGACGGCGAATCTCCGGTTTTAAGACGTTTAGAAAAACGTACTGGGGAAACAAACAACCTTAAGGAGTCTAAAGAAACACCGAGGCATCGCAAACAGTCGGCAATCCTCGGCAGCGACGAAGTTGAAGACAATAATCGGCGAGCACATCAGCTGAGCACGACGTGGTTGTGGTTCTTCACTGGTGCAGGCCAGTACCCCAGCTTCGAGCCAGTTGACCTTCGGCAGCGTTCGCGCTACCACGTGCACCGCTACGCGACGACGGACGAGCAGACCGGACCAGGAACTCCGCAGTATACCAATTACTAACTCAAGTGAGTAGTATAATTGTTGTTATATTGTGTAAAATTTATTTATTGTGTGTTATATGGAATAATAGAATTTTATAGATATTTTATAGGAATTTATAAAGAGATTTTAGAAACTTGAGAAATTATAGGATTTTATACGATTATTACAGATTATTATTAATTATTTTTTTTATTTTATCGGAATATCAAGTAAATAATTATTTAAAATGTATAGTTCGGAGGATAAAGTTTCTGGTGGATTTATAGATATCAACCTAGCTAAAAGAATGATTAATAAATATGATGGCGATAAGGCAAACTTACACGTGTTCATAGATAATTGCAATAATGCATACGCTCTATTAAATCCAGTTTATAAATTAGCATTCGTGTCAGTAGTTTTATCAAAAATTGAAGGAAATATGAGATCAACATTATTGAATAGGTCATTTTCATCATGGGAAAGTTTAAAAGAACATTTATTAGAAAATTATTCGGAAAAACGAACATTTGCACAATGGCAACTCGAATTAAATTCTTGTAGACAGGGTCAAAATGAATCTATTTAAAAATACTCTAGTAGGGTTGAAAATTGCTATATTAAATTAATTAAATCTTTGGATCCAAAATTATCAAAAGAAGCTCGCGAAGCGAACATAGAGTTATTAAAAAATCAGACTTTAAACATTTTTATTAGTGGTCTTCTACCACAACTCCATATTTTGTTAAAATCGCAAAAACCGTCAACCTTTGAGGATGCGGTATCTATAGCAATTTCGGAAGAACAAGAAATAAAATCTAGACAGGAAATGAATGCAAAACAAAATTTCAATTCAGGTATTAAAAGATGTACAAATTGTAACAAATTAAATCATTTAGCTCATCAGTGTAGATATCCACCGATGATTAGACATATACAACCAAATCAATCAAATAATAATATACCTACTTGTTTTTTTTGTCATAAACGAGGACATCTAGCCAAAGAATGTTGGAATAATCCAAACAAAAATAATCATAATAATAATCGTAACCGTAACAACAACCAACCTCATCAAAATAAAAATAACCATTTCAATCGTCCAAATAATAATTGGAATAATCATAATAACAGGCAAACGAACAATAGGAGCAATGAAAACAAGCTTTTAAACTCCAACGGTCTGAGGCCCGCGGCCAACCCAAGGACCACCAATTTGATCCAGGCCGAATAAGATTCATAGACACGCGTATTTCGTCCTATGTATATTTAGAATCAGATAACATATTAGAGAACAAAAATAAGTTTTTAATCGATACAGGGGCAGAGGTCACATTAATAAAAATAACTTCGTTGGAAGGAGAAACGTTAATATACGAGGATAAAAAGATAAAACTAAAAGGAATCGATAAGGACGCTAGTCCAACCGAAACGATCGGTTGTACCTATTTAACATTCAATATAGGAGACAAAAGAGTTTATCAAACACTTCACGTGGTACCTGATAGCTTTCCTATAAAATGTAATGGAGTGCTAGGTAGCGATTTCTTGTCGAAAACTGACTCAATAATAAGTTATAAGGAGAATAAAATTAAAATATGTGGTACAGAGTTTAAAATTGAGCATGATGAAATAAAAATTTCTAGTGAAAAAATGAACGAGAGTAAGTTGAAAAATGATATGTGTGATGAGAAAAATGAAAGTGATATGTGTTATGATGATTTGGAAAGTAATACGTCTGAGAGCGACTGTGAGGTTTATCCACAAAATATGTTGAAAAAAGAGATGAGTAATGAAAGAAATATGTATGAAAGAAGCTGTGAAGTTCATCCACAGGAATTCAAAAGTAATAAAAGTTGTGAAAATAATTGTTCTCAAAGAAGTTGTGAAGTTAATCCACAAAAACTGAATAAAAGTATGAATAATGAAAGGGAAGTTTGTGTGATAGAACCAAGATGTGAAAAGGTTATTTCTATTTGTATAGAGAACCCTAATTTGAAAGAAGGAATAATATCGGAACCAATTAAGATATCAGAAGGTGTTTATTTATGTCCGAGTATAGTTAAAGTTCATGAAAACAAAGCATTAACAATGTGTTTGAATACGACAGATAAGGAAGTCAAAATAAATAAGTGGTTTGTGAAGTTAGAACCGTTTACTAACGAGCTTCGAGAAACAAACGAGATAATTAGCGTAAACAAATTTAATAATGACACAGCGTACCCAGGAAATCGTTTGAGTAGATTAGAACAAACTTTAAGAACCGATCATTTAAACAAAGAAGAAAAAGAGTCGTTAGTAGATTTGTGTAAACAATATAATCATATATTTCATTTAGAGGGCGATACATTAACGTCAACAAATACGGTGATGCACGAGATACCAACAAATAATAACGTTCCGATCAATACAAAGTCGTATAGGTATCCAGAAGCTCTAAAGGAAGAAGTTAACGAACAAATAGGGAAATTATTAAGGGATGGAATTATTCAACCATCGAATAGTCCTTGGAACTCACCCGTATGGGTGGTACCTAAAAAATTGGACGAGTCTGGTAAAAAGAAATGGCGACTTGTAATCGATTTTAGGAAATTGAACGAAATAAGTATAGGAGATGTCTATCCCATACCTCAAATAAATGATATACTAGATCAGTTAGGTCATAGTAAGTATTTCACGACCTTAGACTTAGCGTCAGGTTTTCATCAAATAAAAATGAGTCCTAAAGATCAGGCCAAAACAGCTTTTAGTGTACCATTAGAACATTACATTTTATGGAGACTTTTATTAGAGGAATACGATTATGAAATAGTGTATAAACAAGGAAAGTTAAATCAAAACGCTGATGCTTTAAGTAGAATAAAACCAGAAAAATCAGAAACAGGCGAAATTATTAAAATTCACTGTGTCACGAGAAATAGAGAAAGTTATTCGTCATTTTTAAAAGAAATGGAAAGGAAACCTATTTTATATAATAAACTCGAAGAACACAATGACAAACTTCCAAATAACAAAAATAAGATTATCTTTACGTCAACCGATTTAGACATTGAGAATGATAAGAAGTTGTTAGAATATGAATCTTATGTTAATGAATTAAAGTCAAAGAAACCGGTTCAATATGAAGTTTTAAGTATATAAGATAATAGTAATAAAGTATATTTTACATTCCCAAAACTAAACTATTGGGATAGCGTAACATATGAAGACATATTTGAATGCTTCAAAAATTTAAAACAAGCATTACTACAAGAAAATATAAAAGAAATAAATTTAACTAGTTTTTGTCACTTTCATCTTAAATGGCATAAAGTCAGAACTATAATTAGATACATATTTAAAGATACAGAAATATCAATCAATGTTTTTCACGACAGAGTTCAAACGTCAAAAAGGGAGGATATACCGTCTATTTTAGAAGAAAATCATTTAAATGTTGTGTCAGGTCATACAGGATTTCATAAAACTTATAAGAAAATTAAAGCTAACTATAAATGGGACACTATGAAAAAAGATATTAAAGAATACATTAAAAAGTGCGAATCTTGTCAGAAGAATAAAATAAATAGAAAAAAAAATAAAAAACCTATGGAAATTACTTCAACATCTACAGAGGCATTGCAAAAAGTAGCTCTTGATGTTGTAGGTCCATTGCCTGTATCCGAAAATGGTAATAAATATATTTTAACATTGCAAAATGACTTAACAAAATACTCTCAGGCATATCCACTACCTAAACATGATGCTGAAACAATTGCAGATTGTTTTGTTCGTAATTTTATATGTAAATTTGGAATACCTGAAATATTATTAACTGATCAAGGTGCAGATTTTACTTCTAATTTAATAAAAGAAATTTCTAAATTATTCAAAATAAAAAAGATAAATACTAGTGCTTATCATCCACAATCCAATGGTGCATTAGAACGTAGTCATTCGACATTAGCAGATTACTTGAAACATTACGTTAACGAAGATCAAACTAATTGGGACAAATGGATTGATTTCGCTATGTTTTCATATAATACAAGTGTTCACACATCAACGCAGTTCACACCATTTGAATTAATATTTGGCTTTAAAGCTAATTTACCAAGTTCTATAATTAAAGAACCAGAGTTTAAATATTATTACGATAATTATTTAGACGAACTTATTTTAAAATTACAAAAATCAAGAGAAATAGCTAGAAAGAAATTGATTGATTCAAAAGAATATAATAAACAAATATATGATAAGAAATGTAAGGACATAGAATTTAAAGTAGGAGATTCAGTTTATTTAAGCAATGAGGCAATTAAGCCAGGAAGGTCTCGTAAGTTATCACCTAGGTCCTAACCAATAGACCTTATAAAATAATTAAAATAAATGTGGGAGGAACTCAAAGTAAAATAGCAGAAGTTTAAATAACTTATTTATTTTTCAACTTAAGACAGCGCTAAGCGTACACACTCCGGTTATCGTCGTTCTGCCATCTTGCCTCGTATATCCTTCGTCTCTTTCTTTCACATACATTTATCCCTTTCACTCACTCTTACATTCCATTTCCCACATTCGGTCATCCTGCAACTATGTCTGTCCCCAGACATACTTAATTCTCCATTCATACATCATAATATCATACAACATTCATCTTCTACAACAAACTTTATACTTACTTATCAATAATACACCTAATGTTATTAATTTAAAATTCAATAAAACAATACTTACAGGCTAGGTACAGTTATAGGTAATACAACAAATACAACTTTACTTTTTTGATATAAACATCAATCATAACTTTCGTTAACAAAATCATACTTAATGTTCTAAGTTATCACCTAGGTCCTAACCAATAGACCTTATAAAATAATTAAAATAAATGTGGGAGGAACTCAAAGTAAAATAGCAGAAGTTTAAATAACTTATTTATTTTTCAACTTAAGACAGCGCTAAGCGTACACACTCCGGTTATCGTCGTTCTGCCATCTTGCCTCGTATATCCTTCGTCTCTTTCTTTCACATACATTTATCCCTTTCACTCACTCTTACATTCCATTTCCCACATTCGGTCATCCTGCAACTATGTCTGTCCCCAGACATACTTAATTCTCCATTCATACATCATAATATCTTACAACATTCATCTTCTACAACAAACTTTATACTTACTTATCAATAATACACCTAATGTTATTAATTTAAAATTCAATAAAACAATACTTACAGGCTAGGTACAGTTATAGGTAATACAACAAATACAACTTTACTTTTTTGATATAAACATCAATCATAACTTTCGTTAACAAAATCATACTTACACTAGCGGCACGCTATGAAGGCCGGTTTGACGTTTGTCCGCTCATGAAGTTCCGTATTAATTGATAACGACTTTGAAGGAAATAATTGTATTACTTTATTGACGATAGTGATGTGCAGAGATTCATAAATTTTATCGAATGTAGTTTTAGGTTTAGGACTCAAAATTTATTTATTAAATTGATTTCTAAAATGTATACAAGTGTAGAAAAATCAGTTTGCACCATTTAAGGGGTGAATGTACTTGTGAATATGAACAATTTTCACTATGTGGACAAACCTCTGAAATCGCAAAAAAATATCAGCTGTTTCATACAAAAGGTAAAATTTTTATTTTTATATGATATATACCACAACTCGGCATTTGGTTTTCTAAATTGAAAATTTTTAAAAATGGAATCTAATACGATCGTCACATAGGATCGCTGGCTAGCACAACTACTACCTCCGGCAAACTCGCGTCAATGCTCAATGCAAAACAAAGCAGTTTCGAATTGACGTTGCTTCGAAAAGTATAAACTGTCAGTGCAATGCGATTGTGATATAGTTTTGACCTGGCTTTGGATTTCAAATATTGATACTGCATTACTGTTGACCCTTGCTCGTTAATTTGGACTCTGTTCAAGCCCTTTGTTGTGGATTTCGTCGATATGACCGAACGTACGCAGAGAACTGTTCTAAATAGTCAGACACGTGAGTTCGTAATACGCCTTCGTAACTATTTCGATCGTGAAGCTCAAAATGGAGGGCCAATTTTACCTATAACGTCAGTGGTTGAACGCGTAGCTGATGCGCTTAATATTGGACAACGAACTGTTAGACGGATAACTAAAAAAAAATATGGCGAGACTGGCACAGAAGAAAATAAACTTCACACACCAAAAAAGAGAAAACGAGCAAAACCAGTCGTAGGCATCGATAGCTTTGAGGCCGATGCTATCCGAAGACATGTTTACGGCTACTATTTACAGAAGGAGTATCCAACAAGAAAAAAGTTGGTGCATTCACTGAAGGAAGCTGGATTATTCTTCGGTGGGGAAAGTTCTTTAGGGAAAGATTATGAAAGAGATGTGAAAATAGATAATATTATAGAAAACGAACATATAATTATTAATGTAGGTGATGATAGCAGTGACGACAGTGAAAATAGTAGTATGGACGAATCTGATTAATTATGGCCTTTTGTGGCACCTTTTTTGGTATCTTTTGTATTCATATGTTTCTTGTGTGCATATAAAGTATGTATATTCATTTTCATTCAAATATTCAGTTCGTTCAAATAAATTAAATAAACATATACATTTTTGTTTTATTAAACCTATTTAATCAGGTACAAAAACAAAACTTAATTGTTTTTTGTTCGAGAATAAATTGACATTCCACATCACTATTGTAATGTGTCAAACCGGCCATCATAGCGTGCCGCTAGTGTAATGTTCTTTAATTCATAAAAACATGTACCTAAGTCGTTAGTAACAAAACCGTTTACAAAATAAGAAATACAAACAAAATATATTTCAAGATACAAAGTCATATTTTTCACAAAATAGTCTTGTACCTACTATCCGAACTCAGTGCAATACCTAATATTATCTATAGAACATAACACATAACCTAGTAAATAGAACATACTTGGCAGTGTTGTAGACACCGCTAACTACACACATGTATAATATGCACAAACATTCATTCCTATCAGTCACACTTCATACTTACCTCTTAGTTAATTTAAGTATTCTACTCTGGCCATTTCTTCATATGGTCGGCTGAGCTGGAGGTGCGGTTGGGACCTTCTGCAGCAGTGTCTGCCTTCTCCACGTCATAACGGTCATATGAGTGAACCTGTATAACTCGATAAGGCCCTAGGTACTTTGCCTTCAGCTTCAGACCTTTACCAAATTGGGTTCGTTTTATGGCCACTAAGTCACCTATCTCATACTTCCGACTCTCCTTTCTCCTTCTGTTGAAGTATTTTCTGTTTTCTTCTTGCACAGCCAGGATTTGTTCTTTTGCCTTTTCACGTAACTTTTCTCTATTTTCATCGTACTGTCTAGCCGTTTCTTCTTGCAGTAATTCTAGAATTTCGATGTCTTCTTTACACCTCATCTTTGTGCCAATTAATAAGTTATAGGGTGTGGTATTAATACTCATCTGAAAGGTACTATTCAGTGCCCTTTGGACTCTACTCACATGTTTATACCACACACCTGAGTTTTCAATACAAAGCTTGGTCAGCATAGGTACTATTATTCTGTGAACTCTCTCTACCTGTCCATTACCTCTAGGTACCCCTGTGGTGATGGTAATATGCTGAATATTTTCCTCTTTACAATATTCTTCAAACTCATGGCTTGTAAATGCCGTTCCTCTATCTGTTATCAGCCTATTGGCATTCCCAAAGGTTTGCTGGTGTATTCTCAGTTTACTCAGTGTCTCTGCACTTGATGTACTCTTAGTGGGAAACAACCACACAAACTTGGTGAAGGCGTCAATCACTGTAAGGATGTAATTGTACTGCTTCCGAGTTTCAGTCAGTGGTCCTACGTGATCTAGGTGTAAGGTATCCAATGGCAAGCATTCTTTTCCAATAGGGTTTAGAAACCCTTCCTGCTTACCCTCTTTCCGTGTAGCCAATAAACATGGTATGCATGTGACCACAAATTCTTCTAACTTCCTGTCTATGTCTTTTATATAGTAATCTCGATTTATTAACTCTTTCATTTTTCTCTTTGAAAAATGTCCATTGCCATGGATTCTCATTATTATTTCTTTTTCTAATTGCTTAGGTATAACTAACAATCTTTCTGAACCCTTGTATAGTATATCCCCATCTGCTGAGTAATCCTTGTATGACTTCTCTTTAAGTATCTCCTTGATTGCTCGGATGCCATCGTCCTGATCCTGCGCTTGCTTAATCTGATCCCTTAAGGATGTTATCGTAGCCGCATATGGATGTCGGCTGAGAGCATCGGCATGACGCATCTTCTCACCAGCTCGGTGCTCCACTTCAAAGTCATATTCATTAAGCATCAGCACCCACCTTGCTACTTTAGCTGTCAGATCTTTCTTCATCAGGGTTTGCTGAAAAGCTTTACAATCGGTTACTAACTTGAAGTGTTTTCCATACAAATAATGACGGAACTTCTTAACACCTTCTATAATAGCCATGGCTTCAAGCTCATAACTCGAATACCTACTTTGAGCTTCATTAGTCTTACGGCTCATATACTGAACCGGATGTAGTCCAGTATTAGGATGATACTGCATGAGAACAGCTGAGATAGCTATACTTGAGGCGTCTGTATGCAATTCAGTTTTAAGATTAGGATCAAATATCTTTAAGACTGGACCTGTAGACAACTTTTCTTTTAAGAGATAAAAGGCCTCTCGTTGCTCTTTATCAAAGACAAAATCAACACCTTTCCTTAACAAGTCATGCAGTGGTTTTGCACTCACAGCATATTGCTCTATATATTTCCTAAAGTAGGAGGTTAGTCCTAAAAAACTTTGAAGCTCCTTACTTGTTTTGGGTTCTGGAAATTTCATAACTGCATCCGTCTTCTCTGTAGTTGGACGTACCTCACCATTCTTGATCACATGGCCCAAATACTCAATTTCTCGCTGTATTAACTTTGCCTTCTTCCAGTTAATCCTCAACCCATATTGTGAAGCAATTTCCAGAACTTGCTTGAGACGTTGCAACGCCTGCTCTTCGTCCACTGCTGGAATTATAATATCATCTATAAAAATCATCATTATCTTCTGGGCTAGCAGCTCGCGGAAGATCACATTGACAAACCTCATAAAATATTTAGGACTGATTGAAAGACCAAATGGTGCTCGTAGAAACTCGAACTGCCCATGATGAGTAACAAAGGAGGTATACGGAATAGATTCCGCACTAATTTTTAAATGGAAGAACCCATTTTTTAAATCAAGCACGCTAAACACTTTTGCATGAGATAACCTATCAATGAGGTCATCAATAATTGGCAGTGGATATTCATCTTTCACTATTTTTGTGTTGAGCTGCCTATAATCCACACATACTCGGGTAGTGCCATCTTTCTTCTTCACCAACACAAGTGGACTAGAGTATTCAGAAAAACTTACCCGTATGATTCCATCTTTCAACCACTCCTCAATTTGTTTTTCTACAATACCCTGCTCCATATGTGACAATCGCCTTGGCCGCTGCGCTATGGGCACATCATCTTTCAGCACAATCTTGAGCTCCAGAGGTGCTTCTTTAACTTGGACTGGATGGTAGTTACCTATACACCGGTAAACCTCCTGTTTAATTATGGGATTTTTGACATGTTCCACCAGAGATTCCACTTCACCTGTAATGCAATTTACATTAGATAACCACTCATTCTCATCTTTAAATATGGTCACGCATCCCTCACTCATTAACATTGTTACACCTTTCAAAAACTCCTGACCTATAATTATATCATAAGGCATACAGTCTCTAGGTATCATATGAAACGTGACGCCGTCGTAACACTGTCCATCGATCGTAATTAACGTCGTAATTTTACCTAAAGATCGCACTTGCGAACGTCCAAGTCCCGTCAATGTTAAACCGCTAACATTGAATTGAACATTAAATAATTTCGAACACAGCTCCGCCGAAATCAAGTTTACATCACTGCCCGAATCTATTAACGCGGTGGAGCTTGTTTACAACTTGCATGACCTCGGAATGATCCATCAAGTTTGACTTATGCTTGTCAATGACATTTGCACTGTCATCGCCACTCGTACTCTCATTGGTACAGTTGCACCCGAACATAGCCGTATGCTGTTTGATCGACTGTGAAGTCGCCGCTGCTCCACGACCCGGAACCGCACGAAGTTGCGACGAACCCGCCGCCGACTGCTTTACCGATGACTCGAGGTTTCGTGTTCCAAACTTTGCGTTTGCGCCGACAGAGGCGCCACCACCGACCTCGTTGTGACCAATCAGCGGGCACCGAGATGCAATATGGTTGCCAAATCGATTGCACCGGAAACACTTTACGCCATTTTTACACTGACTTGCTACATGATTCTCTCCACAATTTTATAGCACCGACGTATGAATGATGATGATCCTTCCGTTTTTCTCCTTGTAGTTGAATCGATCCGCGTTTCTTTCTTCCTTTCTGTCTGCATCTTTTCGTAAATAATAAGCTTTTCTTTCAGGACGCTGTAGCTTGTTACGCCATATAATATAACCTTATTTACTTGGAGGTCTTCGATGCCGTCAATTATGTACTGAATAGCCACATAATCGGGAAATTTCGCTCTTTTCCCCAATTCCTTCATGGCGAGCATATATTGATAAAAACTCTCGTCCTTCCGTTTTTTTCTCGCTGCCATCAACTCGTGCATCTCTTTAGTGTTAATGACCTCGGGAAACTCCTTTTGTAATGCCGCTTTCAGGTCATCGTACGTCTTAAATACCTTTTCAGATTTCAGCCAAAGACCTGCCGTGCCACATAATGATCGACGTGCTATGATTAGCTTTTGCTGTGGGCTCCAATTAAATATTTCGGCGTTATCCTCGATGTCTTGAGCCCATTTAATCGACGAGTAGGATTTGTCCTCCCCATTGAATTGAGCCACGGTCCCTTCAAAGCTGTTGTAAAACATGGCGGACGCCGCCGCCGCTTGCGTACCTGCCACGCCTTCCTTCTTACTTCCGTCGTCTTTCTTGCTGCTGTCGTCCATCGTCTACGTTTTAAATCTTCGTCTTTTCGTCTTCTGTCGTTCGAACTTTAACGTCCGCGTCGTAATACAAGACCGCTGCTTAGCACGCGCACCGCACCGCCTCGTGGGACGCCCACGCCGGTCACTACTTCTTTCGTTTTTCGTCTTCACGTCGTTGCGTCTTTTATTTTACTTTTTCGTTCATCCCGGACGAGCCCCCATTTGTGGGAGGAACTCAAAGTAAAATAGCAGAAGTTTAAATAACTTATTTATTTTTCAACTTAAGACAGCGCTAAGCGTACACACTCCGGTTATCGTCGTTCTGCCATCTTGCCTCGTATATCCTTCGTCTCTTTCTTTCACATACATTTATCCCTTTCACTCACTCTTACATTCCATTTCCCACATAAATTCTTCAACTAACGTTACAATTAAAATTAAAAATAAGAAACTTAAAGTACATACTAATAGGTTGAAACATGCGTTTGTTTCAGAATGAACCTGATTTTTGTTACGATATTCCTGACATGGATACCGTATGTAATAAGTAGCGATAAGTTATATAATATAAGTGTGATAGATAAAGGAGGTATTTACTTTGAAAACTTAGGAAAAGTTAATCATTTTGATAGTGAATGGAATTTAATAACATATTTAGATATAGCTGATATACATAGAAAAATAAATTTAATTCATGATACCTATATTAAAACGAAAGATCTTTGTAATCATGAAACTTTCACAAAGTTTTCACTTTGCCAAACATCACTTCTAATTTTAGAACAAATAATTCCTCAATTGAATATTCAAGAAAACATTCTTAGAGAATTAACAGGTTTTCATAGTCATAGAGTAAAACGGTCTTATATTGATGGAGTCGGAAGTATTTTTAAAGTTCTCTTCGGTACTCTAGATGCCGATGACGCAAAAAGATATAACGATGCAATTGAACATCTAGATAAAAATGAACATGAAGTTTTAAGCTTACTTAAAACTCAATCAAACATTGTTAAATCGACGATTTCTAATTTCAAAACAACCATTACAGATTTAAATAATAACGAAAAAATATTTAATGAAAACTTAAATTTATTATCAAACTATACTAAAGATATAGGAGATAAAATATTTAGCATTAAAATGAAGCAAGATATTGATGAACATATGTCTTTATTAACTTTAATTACTACCGAAGTAAACAATGAAATTTCTACTATTATTAATGCAATTTTATTTGCGAAGAATAATGCCATTCATCCAGTTATCATTACTCCAGAACAATACGGAGTAGAGTTAAAGAAAACATTATCATATTTGCCATCACAAACGAAATATCCTCTAGAACTGAACGAGAAAGATATTCCAGAATTGTTATCGTTAGCAACCTTAGTGTCATATGTAACAAATGAAAAACTTGTATTTGTAATTAAGACGCCTTTAATCACTCAAGTCAGTTATGATTTATATCATGTTCTTCCAGTACCTATCAAAAGTAACGATAATACATTTATATTTGTTTTACCTAATTTCAAATATTTTTTAATATCAAATAATAAGATTCATTATACTAGTTTAGATAATCTAAACCAATGTAAAATTCTTAAGAATAATCAAAGATACATATGTAAGTTAGAAACCGCCTTATATTCAGTACATACAAGCAAAACATGTGAAACTGAATTGATGTACAGCAATACAAAATTGCCTGCTGAATGTGATACAAGAGTAGGCTATATACAATCCGAACAATGGTATAAATTACACCATAATAATAATTGGTTATTTGTAATGCCTAGAAAAACTATAGGTACGTTGAATTGTAAAAATAAAGAACCTATTGACATTGAATTAATGAATACTGGTATAATTAAAATTTCAGATAGTTGTAAATTGTATACCACTAATATTATGTTACAAACTCAAACATTAAGTTTAGAAAGTCATTATAATTCAATTTTACCTCAAATAGATATTGTATCAGATGAATGTTGTAAAAAGTTGAAAAATAAGAATATTACTAAAATTAATTTTGTACCAATGAAAATTCATGAGAAATTAGATTTAGAAAGTTTGAATTTAGCAAGTCACAAAATAGATAAGATTAATGATATAATTGATCAAATGGAAAATGAAACAATGTTTGATAAAGTGGTTAATAATGTTTATTTTGCATATATATTCTTTTCTATTTTAAAAATGATTTCAATTTATGTACTTTATCGTCTAGCTAAATATTTATGGAGAAGACATTTCTTTTGCAATAGAAATGATAGATTATTAGCATTAGAAGATACTAGAACTTGTTGTGCAAGAATTACAAATTGTATAACTTTCAAAGTTAACAATGATAATAGAGACAGAGACATTGAACTTGAAGAAATGCCTTCTGCATCAGAAAACTCTGAAATACCTTTAAGACGTAGTGCGCGAATTGCACAATTAAAAGTAAATTAATTAAGTTTAAGATTTTGTATACTTTGATATTTGATAAAATATATAATCATTATTATTTAGTTAAGAAAATATTATTCTTTTGATTATACTATGATTTGTATCGAAATATTTTAGAATAACTTTGTTTAATATTGTTTTAAAATAAACTGTGTTTATTTTCTTAAAGGGGGAGGATTGTAATATTTGGATATTTTTATATAATTTTGTAGCTGAATGTACATTTTAAGATACGTGAGTAATAAGATGTTTTTGTAACCGATTGTACTTTAATGAGATGTTTAACATTTAGAATCGTTTGGAAATTACCAATAATTATTAACGAGTGCAGAGTCCACGGATCTGTTGTTTACCATTCCCAGCAATTGTGTTTACTTTGTATTAGTTTATAATGTCCTCCACTCGAAATAATAGTTAGTTCTCAGTTCTCAGTTCTCAGTTCTCAGTTCTCAGTTCTCAGTTCTAAGTTGTCAGCTCCAAGTCGCAGTAGTAGTTCAGAAGCTACAGTAAAGTGTTACATCGCAAGTAAGAACTTTATAATTTAATACATTTATTGTGTATAAATAAACGTCTACAACGTCACGTTGCTGCTGTTTCTCTTCAAGACCCCTTCTGACCGCCGAACATTACACAAAAAGAGAGGGGTGTTATAAGTTTAACGTGTCTGTCTGTGTATCTGTGTATCTGTGTATCTGTCTGTGGTAGCGTAGCCGCCAAACGGATGAACTGATTTTCGTTTAGTTTTTTTTGTGTCATAGATAATTTTATCCCGAGTGTTCTTAGCCATGTTTCAAGAAAATCTGTTCAGCCGTTTGAAGATTATCAGCTCTTTTCTAGTTGATTTGGGGATCTGACTAACTTCCTTATGTCCGATCGATTCGAATTTATGGTACCGTGTTACTTCAATGATATTGAAAGTATATGGTAAGGTAACCATGACCTGATCAGCCGTTTGAAGATCATCAACTCTTTAATAGTTGATGAGGGGATCTGACTACCTTCCTTATGTCCTATCGATTCGAAATTTGGTACCGTGTTACTTCAATGATATTGAAAGTATATGGTAAGGTAACCATGACCTGATCAGCCGTTTGAAGATCATCAACTCTTTAATAGTTAATGAGGGGATCTGACTACCTTCCATATGTCCTGTCGATTCGAAATTTGGTACCTTGTTACTTCAATGATATTGAAAGTATATGGTAAGGTAACCATGGCCTGATCAGCCCTTTGAAGATCATCAGCTCTTTAATAGTTGATGAGGGGATCTGACTACCTTTCATAATTATGTCCTATCGATTCGAAATTTGGTACCGTGTTACTTCAATGATATTGAAAGTATATGGTAAGGTAACCATGACCTGATCAGCCGTTTGAAGATCATCAGCTCTTTAATAGTTGATGAGGTGATCTGACTACCTTCCATATGTCCTATCGATTCGAAAGGTACCGTATTACTTCAATAATATTGAAAGAACATGGTAAGGTAACCATGACTTTAAATATGACATGTTAGAGTAAGGTTTAGATTTCGAAGGTGGGTAATTAAATGGGATCAATTAGGCTCAATTACCACTGCGCTAACAAATCACTACTTCACTACACATAAATACTTCCTAATATTTATACCTACTTTAAAAAGGACTAAATAAAAGTAAAATTAAAAATTTTAAAAACCCCCCGACACAAAAAATAATCTCTAAAAACTAACAAATAATATTTTATACCTATATATTATTATTATCGTCACATATATATTATGTAAGTTCAAATATTTTTATTTTCCAAGTGTCGTCGTCACGTCGGGGGACCGCTAAGTGAGAAAAACAGGTGTAGTCGCAGATTGCAACAAAAGAATTTACTCCGAAAAATTCGCAAAATCGACACAACCGTCAACGTCGTCTGCCCTCACGTGTCGCGCGCGGCATTACGTAGAGCGTAGACTATATTATATGCATGAAACTTAAGATCTCTCGTACCTAAATGTAATTCGTAATAATTAATTAGCTGTTGGAAAAATACTTTATAAACTTTAGCGGTCCCGCGACGCGACGACGACACTTGGAAAATAAAAATATTTGAACTTACATAATATATGTGACGATAATAATTATATATAGGTATAAAATATTATTTGTTAGTTTTTAGAGATTATTTTTTGTGTCGGGGGGTTTTTAAAATTTTTAATTTTACTTTTACTCGACTATGGCTAACTCAAAAGGAAGGGTTACGATTTGACATTATTGATAAAAAGTCTATGTATGTATGTGACTATTCACGAATGTTTCACCGTAGCAAATAATCTACTGAGCTCATTTTTAACAGACTTCAAAAAAAGGAGGAGAAGTTATCAGAAATACCGTTATGTTGGTCCCATTTAAATTTGGTGAAGATCTGATGAATATTTTCGGTGATGGAAGACGGAACTCCTCAATGAGTAAGAGCAAATCGCTCGCGATCAGAGAAATTATGAAGATTGATCCTATGAAGCTACATTAAAAAGTATAAAATAATAATATATAAAAATTATTTAAAAAAACCCGACTTCTAACACCACTACAAGGTATAAAATAATTTTAGTTTAGTTAGTATGTTGAAGTCGGGCTAGCGTTGCGATTTCATCCTTTCTATTTAGGCCCGACAAACTAAAATTATTTTATACTTTGTAGTGGCGTTTGAAGTCAGTTTTTTAAAAAGAATTTATATATATTAATATATTATGATTAATGAAGTGTCAATCGATATTATAAAATGTATGTTAAGGAACCGGATCATCATAACGAAACCCTGTTCGTGTAAAGACGGAATCAATAGATGAATAATTGTTTCTTTTATTTCCTTTAAATTTGTGAATTCTCTCGAGGTTCTAAGTAAGCAGGCAGTAGAATATCACCAAATGCGTTTCTTGTTGCTATATTACTCTCTGAACACAAAACCTTTTTACCATCATAGTAGGTATAAGGGCAAGTCCTATGGACGCTTGTACCTGTAGACACAATCGATTCCGTCGAAACTAGCAACCCTAAAACTCTATCTTGAACGCGACTGTAAAGCTTTGTCTATGGTTGACAGTTCGAGTTCAAATTAGAATTTTAGGGTTGCTAGTTTCGACGGATTCGATTGTGTCCACAGGTACAAGCGTCCATAGGAACAGCACTTGCCCCTACCTACCTACTGCTTGCATCACTGATCGCGGAACTATTGCCGCTTTCTGAAAAGCTAGTAAGTTCCTATCACAATCTTAAAGTAAGACAGTTACGAGGAAATATAAATCCCTCGGTAATCGGATGCGTCGTGTAGTCTATAAATTACCATCCTTGGGGATGTTTCGAACTGTCAACGTCTACACTACGTAGGTAATTCCACAGTTTAGCTATCCTATAGAAAGGCAGCTAGCTGGCAACGAATAATAATTTGTGTCATGAACCGCGATGCATTAACTACCCACATTTACAGCGGGCTTCGTGACATATATATGATCCTCCATGACGTGTCCGTCAACGGCGGTCTTGGCTAGAGCCGGTTATTCCCATAACCGGCGGCGAATGTGGCTCGCAAATCCAAATTTTGTCTGAAAAATCCTATTGCACGGCGCGCATTGTAACTGGCCCGATGCATTATACGTGTAGAGGTAGGAGATCTTTGGCTGGGTCTTTTTGTTATGGCATTTGGCGTCGAGGTCCTTTAGTCGACGCTCCTCAAAGGACGCCACAGCCTTATCTACAGACTTGCGCCACTCTTGCCTCTGCTGCGCAAGTCCCTCCCACCTCTCACTAGGTATATGACAAAAAATGAGATGGCGCTTCAATACGTCTTTGTACCGTAGGAATTAACCGCCAGACTTGCGTTTTCCCTCCTTTAAATCCCAACGATATGTCCACACCACCTCAGCTGACATTTCATGAGCATGTCCCGAGTTGGGTATTCGGTCCTGCCACTTTACGTGCATAATTGAGCGTTAAGCACCTCATGTGAGCGCCTCAAGGCGCTTTATGTCTCCTTTATAGAGACACCAAGTCTCAGTGGCAGCTTAGACGGCAGCGTGTAAACGCAGCTGCTTCTATAGATGTAAGTCTTACAACGAATTAGGAACTGTATGTAAACTTCTACCCGTGAATCAACC
>JARPMR010000096.1:5000-25000 GCA_029955525.1 Oeneis ivallda
AACCTAACCTAACCTAACCTAACCTAACCTAACCTAACCTAACCTAACCTAACCTAACCTAACCTAACCTAACCTAACCTAACCTAACCTAACCTAACCTAACCTAACCTAACCTAACCTAACCTAACCTAACCTAACCTAACCTAACCTAACCTAACCTAACCTAACCTAACCTAACCTAACCTAACCTAACCTAACCTAACCTAACCTAACCTAACCTAACCTAACCTAACCTAACCTAACCTAACCTAACCTAACCTAACCTAACCTAACCTAACCTAACCTAACCTAACCTAACCTAACCTAACCTAACCTAACCTAACCTAACCTAACCTAACCTAACCTAACCTAACCTAACCTAACCTAACCTAACCTAACCTAACCTAACCTAACCTAACCTAACCTAACCTAACCTAACCTAACCTAACCTAACCTAACCTAACCTAACCTAACCTAACCTAACCTAACCTAACCTAACCTAACCTAACCTAACCTAACCTAACCTAACCTAACCTAACCTAACCTAACCTAACCTAACCTAACCTAACCTAACCTAACCTAACCTAACCTAACCTAACCTAACCTAACCTAACCTAACCTAACCTAACCTAACCTAACCTAACCTAACCTAACCTAACCTAACCTAACCTAACCTAACCTAACCTAACCTAACCTAACCTAACCTAACCTAACCTAACCTAACCTAACCTAACCTAACCTAACCTAACCTAACCTAACCTAACCTAACCTAACCTAACCTAACCTAACCTAACCTAACCTAACCTAACCTAACCTAACCTAACCTAACCTAACCTAACCTAACCTAACCTAACCTAACCTAACCTAACCTAACCTAACCTAACCTAACCTAACCTAACCTAACCTAACCTAACCTAACCTAACCTAACCTAACCTAACCTAACCTAACCTAACCTAACCTAACCTAACCTAACCTAACCTAACCTAACCTAACCTAACCTAACCTAACCTAACCTAACCTAACCTAACCTAACCTAACCTAACCTAACCTAACCTAACCTAACCTAACCTAACCTAACCTAACCTAACCTAACCTAACCTAACCTAACCTAACCTAACCTAACCTAACCTAACCTAACCTAACCTAACCTAACCTAACCTAACCTAACCTAACCTAACCTAACCTAACCTAACCTAACCTAACCTAACCTAACCTAACCTAACCTAACCTAACCTAACCTAACCTAACCTAACCTAACCTAACCTAACCTAACCTAACCTAACCTAACCTAACCTAACCTAACCTAACCTAACCTAACCTAACCTAACCTAACCTAACCTAACCTAACCTAACCTAACCTAACCTAACCTAACCTAACCTAACCTAACCTAACCTAACCTAACCTAACCTAACCTAACCTAACCTAACCTAACCTAACCTAACCTAACCTAACCTAACCTAACCTAACCTAACCTAACCTAACCTAACCTAACCTAACCTAACCTAACCTAACCTAACCTAACCTAACCTAACCTAACCTAACCTAACCTAACCTAACCTAACCTAACCTAACCTAACCTAACCTAACCTAACCTAACCTAACCTAACCTAACCTAACCTAACCTAACCTAACCTAACCTAACCTAACCTAACCTAACCTAACCTAACCTAACCTAACCTAACCTAACCTAACCTAACCTAACCTAACCTAACCTAACCTAACCTAACCTAACCTAACCTAACCTAACCTAACCTAACCTAACCTAACCTAACCTAACCTAACCTAACCTAACCTAACCTAACCTAACCTAACCTAACCTAACCTAACCTAACCTAACCTAACCTAACCTAACCTAACCTAACCTAACCTAACCTAACCTAACCTAACCTAACCTAACCTAACCTAACCTAACCTAACCTAACCTAACCTAACCTAACCTAACCTAACCTAACCTAACCTAACCTAACCTAACCTAACCTAACCTAACCTAACCTAACCTAACCTAACCTAACCTAACCTAACCTAACCTAACCTAACCTAACCTAACCTAACCTAACCTAACCTAACCTAACCTAACCTAACCTAACCTAACCTAACCTAACCTAACCTAACCTAACCTAACCTAACCTAACCTAACCTAACCTAACCTAACCTAACCTAACCTAACCTAACCTAACCTAACCTAACCTAACCTAACCTAACCTAACCTAACCTAACCTAACCTAACCTAACCTAACCTAACCTAACCTAACCTAACCTAACCTAACCTAACCTAACCTAACCTAACCTAACCTAACCTAACCTAACCTAACCTAACCTAACCTAACCTAACCTAACCTAACCTAACCTAACCTAACCTAACCTAACCTAACCTAACCTAACCTAACCTAACCTAACCTAACCTAACCTAACCTAACCTAACCTAACCTAACCTAACCTAACCTAACCTAACCTAACCTAACCTAACCTAACCTAACCTAACCTAACCTAACCTAACCTAACCTAACCTAACCTAACCTAACCTAACCTAACCTAACCTAACCTAACCTAACCTAACCTAACCTAACCTAACCTAACCTAACCTAACCTAACCTAACCTAACCTAACCTAACCTAACCTAACCTAACCTAACCTAACCTAACCTAACCTAACCTAACCTAACCTAACCTAACCTAACCTAACCTAACCTAACCTAACCTAACCTAACCTAACCTAACCTAACCTAACCTAACCTAACCTAACCTAACCTAACCTAACCTAACCTAACCTAACCTAACCTAACCTAACCTAACCTAACCTAACCTAACCTAACCTAACCTAACCTAACCTAACCTAACCTAACCTAACCTAACCTAACCTAACCTAACCTAACCTAACCTAACCTAACCTAACCTAACCTAACCTAACCTAACCTAACCTAACCTAACCTAACCTAACCTAACCTAACCTAACCTAACCTAACCTAACCTAACCTAACCTAACCTAACCTAACCTAACCTAACCTAACCTAACCTAACCTAACCTAACCTAACCTAACCTAACCTAACCTAACCTAACCTAACCTAACCTAACCTAACCTAACCTAACCTAACCTAACCTAACCTAACCTAACCTAACCTAACCTAACCTAACCTAACCTAACCTAACCTAACCTAACCTAACCTAACCTAACCTAACCTAACCTAACCTAACCTAACCTAACCTAACCTAACCTAACCTAACCTAACCTAACCTAACCTAACCTAACCTAACCTAACCTAACCTAACCTAACCTAACCTAACCTAACCTAACCTAACCTAACCTAACCTAACCTAACCTAACCTAACCTAACCTAACCTAACCTAACCTAACCTAACCTAACCTAACCTAACCTAACCTAACCTAACCTAACCTAACCTAACCTAACCTAACCTAACCTAACCTAACCTAACCTAACCTAACCTAACCTAACCTAACCTAACCTAACCTAACCTAACCTAACCTAACCTAACCTAACCTAACCTAACCTAACCTAACCTAACCTAACCTAACCTAACCTAACCTAACCTAACCTAACCTAACCTAACCTAACCTAACCTAACCTAACCTAACCTAACCTAACCTAACCTAACCTAACCTAACCTAACCTAACCTAACCTAACCTAACCTAACCTAACCTAACCTAACCTAACCTAACCTAACCTAACCTAACCTAACCTAACCTAACCTAACCTAACCTAACCTAACCTAACCTAACCTAACCTAACCTAACCTAACCTAACCTAACCTAACCTAACCTAACCTAACCTAACCTAACCTAACCTAACCTAACCTAACCTAACCTAACCTAACCTAACCTAACCTAACCTAACCTAACCTAACCTAACCTAACCTAACCTAACCTAACCTAACCTAACCTAACCTAACCTAACCTAACCTAACCTAACCTAACCTAACCTAACCTAACCTAACCTAACCTAACCTAACCTAACCTAACCTAACCTAACCTAACCTAACCTAACCTAACCTAACCTAACCTAACCTAACCTAACCTAACCTAACCTAACCTAACCTAACCTAACCTAACCTAACCTAACCTAACCTAACCTAACCTAACCTAACCTAACCTAACCTAACCTAACCTAACCTAACCTAACCTAACCTAACCTAACCTAACCTAACCTAACCTAACCTAACCTAACCTAACCTAACCTAACCTAACCTAACCTAACCTAACCTAACCTAACCTAACCTAACCTAACCTAACCTAACCTAACCTAACCTAACCTAACCTAACCTAACCTAACCTAACCTAACCTAACCTAACCTAACCTAACCTAACCTAACCTAACCTAACCTAACCTAACCTAACCTAACCTAACCTAACCTAACCTAACCTAACCTAACCTAACCTAACCTAACCTAACCTAACCTAACCTAACCTAACCTAACCTAACCTAACCTAACCTAACCTAACCTAACCTAACCTAACCTAACCTAACCTAACCTAACCTAACCTAACCTAACCTAACCTAACCTAACCTAACCTAACCTAACCTAACCTAACCTAACCTAACCTAACCTAACCTAACCTAACCTAACCTAACCTAACCTAACCTAACCTAACCTAACCTAACCTAACCTAACCTAACCTAACCTAACCTAACCTAACCTAACCTAACCTAACCTAACCTAACCTAACCTAACCAGTCACGCGCGGCCCCCCGGAGCGAGCGGATCGTTTTTGAGCCGCTCCGCGCTCGAAAAATCGAAGTTGCGGGTCAGTTATGGAAAATCAACTAGTGAAATACACTAAAAGTTGCGCGCTGTCGAGCGCTATGCGGATGTGAAAAAATTTTTGAAATTGGACAAGTTTTGTGGGAGATATGACAATTTTTGTGTTTTTAAAAAAAGTGAAAAGTGTTTTTCGCGTGCGGCTTACGATTTTCCGCGGTGCGACTCAGTTTCGAGAGTGCATTTAGGTGCGCCTTGATGAGGCGCATCTTTTAAGACCTTTTGGACATTTTTAGCATAGTGCGCCAGGGAGTTAGGCCCCAATAACTGTGATTTTCGGACACAAAAACTGGTTTTTCGTTAATAACTTTTTAGATAGATCGAGGACATGTTATTATTATTATTTCGTTGTATTAGTGTATAAGTGCTCTACCTGTGTGCCAAACCTCAGATTTCTCTGATAGATAGTTTAAAAGTTATAAGTGTTTTTATAAAAATGACCGTTATGCGAAAACCTGGTTGTACAGCAGCTGGACAGTTTCTTGTTAGAGGCCCAGGTGTGGGATATCCTAACTAAGAAAACGACACTAGGTGCACTCACGGGACATTAAAAACCAGGGGTATTGATAAGAGACAATATTGGCCATGACTCCCACTAGGATCCCAAAACCTAGCGGGGATAAGTCTCCTGCGCCCCTTCATGTTACTGCGGATACGGTTAAGGACCTTGAGACCTACATGACGGTGGTCACTACCTTGACCGCTAAAATAGTGAAGGCCGTACAAGACGGCAAGAGTGTAACCGCGGTTAACAAGCGGGTGATCATCACTGCGGCCGAGGAGATCCGCCGGGCTTCCCATGCCCTGGCTGCGGTCTCTCGGCGTACACCTGCGGAATCTTCGCGCGAGGTCTCTAGCCCCGCTCCCTCCACCCCCGCCCCTGCTGGAGGGCAGGCTGCCCCAGCTGACTCTAGGGATGCGTCGCCGGCGGCGGTGGCGACTCCAGTGAGCGTCGTTGGGGAGCTCCGCATGGAACTCAACGCCTGCACGGAGGAGGTGAGGAGGTTGCGCAGCGATCTCGCTGCGAAACCACCCATTGCTGCTGCACAGAAGCAGATTACAAAGTGTATTCGCGAGGAGATGAGCAAGCTTGCCCCCGCCGCGGCGGCAACGGCGCGGCCCTCGTACGCGCAGGTGGCGCGAGCGAGACCGGCGCCGGCCGCTGCGGCCGTCTCCACCCCCCCCTCTACGGTCGCTTCTCCTCCTTCGCGGCCGGCAATAATTGTCTCCGCGAAGGCGCCAGTTGAAACAAAGGAAGAATTGATAAAGGTGTGGCGCAGATCTATTAGCTTTAGAGACTCTACCTACGGTCCGGCGGCGATTCGCCCTATCTCTAATAAGAAAATTAGGGTTGAGTTTGAGAGTGTGCAACACAGGGACGACGCGATAGGGCGCCTCAGTAAGTCGGAGCTCGTGAGTGTGGAGCCGGCTCGCAGGCGCAACCCTATGCTGATACTAAAAGGTGTCGCGAAAGATGTTGCTTCGGAGGACCTCGTCGAGCTTCTCATCAAGCAAAACCAGGGCTTATGCGTTCCGCAGGGGGAGATTAAGTTGCGTTTCCTCCGCAACAACCGTAACGCCGAACTATACAACGCCGTCCTGGAGGCTGACCCCGGCACCTGGCGTGGGGCAATAGAGATGGGAAGACTGAGCGTGGACCATCAGAAGGTCCACGTTCAGGACTTTTCACCTTTTCTGCAGTGTTACGCGTGTCTGCAGTTCGGCCACACGAGGAAGAACTGTAGGGACGCGGCACACATTCTCTGCGCCTTCTGTGCGGGGACGGCCCACCGGGAGGGGGATTGCCCGGAAAAGTCTAAACCTACCGCGGTGCCCAAATGCGTGAACTGTGTCGATCGAAACAGCAAATTCAATCTACAAGCGTCCGTGGCTCATAAAGCTACATCCGATGTGTGCCCAGTACTGCGAGCCATGAGGAAGAGGGTGGAGTCCAACATCAATTATGGATAAGTACAGATCACTGAATATAGTACAGTGCAACTTAGATAGATCTAAGAACTGTCTACAGGACTTCATTCGCTTTTTCATGGCGAGTAGTCATTCCTTTGCGCTGGTTTCGGAACCATACGTCGGCACATCTAACGAAGTGAGACAAATTCGTGGCCTTGACATCTTTCAGTTTCCGGGAACTGACGCAGGTAGAGTCAAGGCCTGCATACTGGCAAAGACCGGCTCTCCACCTTGTCTGGGTCTCTCTCAATACTCGACGCCAAACCTCTGTGTCGTCCAAGTTTGTGTAGGCGCGCGGAGGCTGTATCTTGCGTCAGTGTACGTCCCTCCTGGAAGCGAGGACGACGACAACGCGGCTACAATCGGGTGCGTCGAACAATTTGTAAGGGACGTCGGGGGGACGCGATGTATCGTTGGGGGGGACTTTAACGGGTGGCACCCCATTTGGGGTAGCGATAGGGCTAACAGTAGGGGTAAGGCGGTTGCGGACCTAATGTACGGCAACGACCTTTTCTGCTGTAATACTGGAAATGTACCGACATTTGAAACTGTGACTCACGGACGGGACAGGTCCTCTATAATTGACCTAACATTGGCTTCCTCAGACCTTTATGACGACATTAGGAACTGGACTGTCAACTTGGAGGCTTGCGTATCATCCCAGCACAATGCTGTGGAATTCACCATCTGCTTGGATGATCCTGCTGGTCCATCACAACACAGCACCACGACATTTAGGTATAAGAATGATAAAGCTCGTTGGGCGGACTTTAAAGAAGCTTTACATCTGCACTTTTCTGAATCCGATATACTGGACCGAGACGTCACCGACATGAATGAGAACCAACTTGACGACTTCATTGACCTAGTGACAGAGACTATTCACTCCGCTTGCAAGGACACAATGCGGCTCAAATCAGCTGGGAACGGCCACAAGCCCCCCTGGTGGTCTGATCAGCTGGAAGCCTGCAAGAGAGAGGTAGTTGAGCTGCATCGGCGCCTACATGCGTCAAAACATAGGGGACTTCCACTAGAGACGCTAGTTGAAGAACTAGGGACTAAAAGAGCCAAATATGCCGAGGAGCTGAAGGCTGCATCAACCAACAGCTTCAGGGAATTTTGTGCGTTGCAAACCAAAGAGAATGTCTGGTCTCTCACTAATAGATTATTAAAAGATATTAACCCCCGCAGGCCCCCCATAACAGTTAAAACAGGTGACATTTACTCGACTGACTCTCTTGAGACTGCCCGAGCTCTACTGCATCACTTTTACCCGGACGATAGACCCGACTCTGTTCAAAGACATTACAGCCTCAGACAGAAACTCAATGACACACCCGACACACTAGATGATCCCCCTTTCACGGTTGGGGAGTTGCTGGAGGTACTTCGGTACATGAGCCCCAAAAAGGCACCAGGGATGGATGGGCTAACGGCGGACATATGCCTGGCGTTCGCGTCAGAGTATGGCCAGTTGCTCACGGGCATCATGAATAGATGCTTGGACCTCCAGCACTTCCCCTCCCAGTGGAAGAGGGCGTATGTTAAAATCATCCCCAAACCCAACAAAAGTGACCGCTCCTCTCTTGACTCTTACAGACCAATAGGACTAATTCCAGTTTTTGGCAAACTACTGGAAAAACTCTTCATTAAAAGAGTCACATACGCGGCCGAAAGGGCGGGAAGGATCAGTGTTTCGCAGTACGGGTTCAGAGAGCAAACCAGCACCACGATGGCCATTGATAAGGCCCTCGGCATCATCCGTCAAGCTAAGGGTGCTGGTGAGCTCGTCGTGGCTGTCTCCCTGGACATTAAAGCCGCTTTTGACAGCGCTTGGTGGCCGGCGCTTTTCAGCCAACTTCGAAATGTGGAGTGCCCACGGAACATCTTTGGGCTTATTCGTAGCTACCTACAAAACAGAGAAGTTGTGCTGGATCATGCCAATGTGCGGGTCACCAAGGGTATGTCCAGGGGTTGTGTGCAGGGGTCCGCGTGCGGGCCTGTGTTGTGGAACCTGATCCTTGACGAACTTTTGAAACTGGAGTTGCCGGCGGGCTGCCATATCCAGGCATTCGCGGACGATGTTCTTATCGTCGTCCAAGCAAAACACATCGAGGAGTTACAGAATAGAACCAATAGGGCACTGGACTCCATTGTTGACTGGGGGAGGGGAGTGAAGCTCGAGTTCGGGTCGCACAAGACCAAGGCAATAGCCTTTACTAAGAGAGCTAAGGCCGCCGTAATTAGCATGGAAGGGAAGAGTCTGCAATTCGAGAGAGAAATAAAATATTTGGGAGTCATTATAGACGAGAAGCTTCTTTTTAACAGCCACGTGCGGCATGTCCTGGCAAAGGCGACACGTATTTTCAATAAACTCTGCCTATATAGTAGACCAACATGGGGAGCTCACCCGGAGAATATTCAGAGCATGTATAGGCAAGTTATTGAACCTACTGTCACCTATGCTGCCGGGGTATGGGGGCACGTGGCTGCTAAGAAGGGCATTAGGAGGAAACTGTTAAGCGTGCAGAGAGGCTTCGCCATCAAGGCCATTAGGGCCTTTAGGACGGTCTCTACTACGGCGGCCATAGCTCTAGCTCGCTTCACTCCTCTCGATCTCAAGATTCGGGAGGTCCACATGATTGAGAATGTCAAATTGACGGGCACGACTCATTTCCTCCCTCACGATGTAACACTGGAGCGAGCTACTCCCCCGCATCAGTTGCTCCACCCGGCACAAAGAGTTACAGTCATGGCTTCCGAATTTACTGAGCACACACAGATTATAAAACATTGTACACCTAAAACTATTCAAATTTACACCGATGGAAGCAAACAGGAGGATGGCAGGGTGGGGGCAGCCTATGTTTGTTTCCAAGGAGAGATTGGGCTCGCGGCTAGTAAACTCAAACTACATGACAGCTGTTCTGTCTTTCAGGCAGAACTGCTGGCAATTCTCAAGGCGTGCCTATGGGTAATAAACCATAGGCACAAAAACAATAATCTGAACTACAACTACATCATTTTTACCGACTCCATGGCCTCATTACTAGCAATCAGGAATCGCAGTAACACAAATCCAATAGTAGCACAGATACATAGACTTACCTATGAAATTATTGACATAAACACACTTCGTTTCGCCTGGGTTAGGAGCCACGTCGGTATCCCAGGCAACGAGGCGGCGGACGCCGCGGCCAAAAGGGCCACGGAGTTGCACAAACCCCCCGACTATTGCTTCTTCCCCATCAGCTACGTCAAGCATTCCATCCGTACGGAGAACCGCCGGATATGGCAGGCCCGGTACGACAGTGAACAGCACGGACGACGGACTAAGACACTCCTCCCCAATTTGACCGACATTGTTGAACTTTTCAACTTGACTAAAACTACTTTCTTTTTAACACAATTTTTGACTGGACATGGATTCCACCGACAGTATCTTCTCCGCTTCCACATTGTAAATAACGACACTTGCCCTTGCGATAACGCATCATCCCAAACCATGGAGCATCTTATAGAAACATGCTCTAGGTTTGGCCGCTCTAGGTTGAACCATAAGATGCTTTGCGAGCATCTTGGGGTCCCACCCTTCAATATCAGGGAACTCATGGGGAAACATGCTGCGCTGGAGTCCTTTGTTCTATTATTGGAAAATATACTGAAGCAGCTTAAACAGTTTAACGAAGATGCTAATTAAAATATACTTGGTCTGCTAACCTTGTCATTTAGCATAAACATTAGTTATTAGTAGTTGATTTTAATTTGATACTTAAACTTAATGTGTGTTGTTAATTTAAGTGGAAGTTGTTTCCATTGAAACACTATATGTGTGTAACTAGATTTAAAGATTTATATAAATTTTGAAATTTGTAAAGTATTGTATATTGATTAGTTTCAGTATATATTGTGTGTATAGGTTCATATTATATTATAAATTTAAACGTTTAAATTTGTTTTGCATTCTATTGTTTAGTTTTAGTATATATATAGGTACATATTATATTATTATCAATATAATATATATATTAGAAGCACTATACGTTACTGTGTTAAGAATAGCTGTAAGGTGTGTGACTAGATTATAACATTTATATATACTTTGAAATTGTGTACATTCTATAGTTTTAGTATATTTTGTATACGTACATATTGTATACTTAAATTTTTATTGGTTTGTGTAACAAAACTAAAATAAGAAGTATTATGCGCTCTAGCGCGGGGCGTATGGAGCTCCTGATCAATGTATCAAATCGCAGAAATCAGGAACTACCTGCGTACCCACTTAGTGGTAAAATCGTTACCGGTAATACCGTTTGCACCATGCGTATTATTTAAGAATATGAGAACAACATATAATTAGATTTAAACGATAGTTTGGAAGAGCGGACGCATCACATTGCGGACGCTCTCCTTCTATTACGATATGCTTGCGTTAATAATAAAGAAACATTTGTGGCTAAATTAGTTGTAAGAAAAAAAAAAAAAAAAAAAAAAAAAAAAACCTAACCTAACCTAACCTAACCTAACCTAACCTAACCTAACCTAACCTAACCTAACCTAACCTAACCTAACCTAACCTAACCTAACCTAACCTAACCTAACCTAACCTAACCTAACCTAACCTAACCTAACCTAACCTAACCTAACCTAACCTAACCTAACCTAACCTAACCTAACCTAACCTAACCTAACCTAACCTAACCTAACCTAACCTAACCTAACCTAACCTAACCTAACCTAACCTAACCTAACCTAACCTAACCTAACCTAACCTAACCTAACCTAACCTAACCTAACCTAACCTAACCTAACCTAACCTAACCTAACCTAACCTAACCTAACCTAACCTAACCTAACCTAACCTAACCTAACCTAACCTAACCTAACCTAACCTAACCTAACCTAACCTAACCTAACCTAACCTAACCTAACCTAACCTAACCTAACCTAACCTAACCTAACCTAACCTAACCTAACCTAACCTAACCTAACCTAACCTAACCTAACCTAACCTAACCTAACCTAACCTAACCTAACCTAACCTAACCTAACCTAACCTAACCTAACCTAACCTAACCTAACCTAACCTAACCTAACCTAACCTAACCTAACCTAACCTAACCTAACCTAACCTAACCTAACCTAACCTAACCTAACCTAACCTAACCTAACCTAACCTAACCTAACCTAACCTAACCTAACCTAACCTAACCTAACCTAACCTAACCTAACCTAACCTAACCTAACCTAACCTAACCTAACCTAACCTAACCTAACCTAACCTAACCTAACCTAACCTAACCTAACCTAACCTAACCTAACCTAACCTAACCTAACCTAACCTAACCTAACCTAACCTAACCTAACCTAACCTAACCTAACCTAACCTAACCTAACCTAACCTAACCTAACCTAACCTAACCTAACCTAACCTAACCTAACCTAACCTAACCTAACCTAACCTAACCTAACCTAACCTAACCTAACCTAACCTAACCTAACCTAACCTAACCTAACCTAACCTAACCTAACCTAACCTAACCTAACCTAACCTAACCTAACCTAACCTAACCTAACCTAACCTAACCTAACCTAACCTAACCTAACCTAACCTAACCTAACCTAACCTAACCTAACCTAACCTAACCTAACCTAACCTAACCTAACCTAACCTAACCTAACCTAACCTAACCTAACCTAACCTAACCTAACCTAACCTAACCTAACCTAACCTAACCTAACCTAACCTAACCTAACCTAACCTAACCTAACCTAACCTAACCTAACCTAACCTAACCTAACCTAACCTAACCTAACCTAACCTAACCTAACCTAACCTAACCTAACCTAACCTAACCTAACCTAACCTAACCTAACCTAACCTAACCTAACCTAACCTAACCTAACCTAACCTAACCTAACCTAACCTAACCTAACCTAACCTAACCTAACCTAACCTAACCTAACCTAACCTAACCTAACCTAACCTAACCTAACCTAACCTAACCTAACCTAACCTAACCTAACCTAACCTAACCTAACCTAACCTAACCTAACCTAACCTAACCTAACCTAACCTAACCTAACCTAACCTAACCTAACCTAACCTAACCTAACCTAACCTAACCTAACCTAACCTAACCTAACCTAACCTAACCTAACCTAACCTAACCTAACCTAACCTAACCTAACCTAACCTAACCTAACCTAACCTAACCTAACCTAACCTAACCTAACCTAACCTAACCTAACCTAACCTAACCTAACCTAACCTAACCTAACCTAACCTAACCTAACCTAACCTAACCTAACCTAACCTAACCTAACCTAACCTAACCTAACCTAACCTAACCTAACCTAACCTAACCTAACCTAACCTAACCTAACCTAACCTAACCTAACCTAACCTAACCTAACCTAACCTAACCTAACCTAACCTAACCTAACCTAACCTAACCTAACCTAACCTAACCTAACCTAACCTAACCTAACCTAACCTAACCTAACCTAACCTAACCTAACCTAACCTAACCTAACCTAACCTAACCTAACCTAACCTAACCTAACCTAACCTAACCTAACCTAACCTAACCTAACCTAACCTAACCTAACCTAACCTAACCTAACCTAACCTAACCTAACCTAACCTAACCTAACCTAACCTAACCTAACCTAACCTAACCTAACCTAACCTAACCTAACCTAACCTAACCTAACCTAACCTAACCTAACCTAACCTAACCTAACCTAACCTAACCTAACCTAACCTAACCTAACCTAACCTAACCTAACCTAACCTAACCTAACCTAACCTAACCTAACCTAACCTAACCTAACCTAACCTAACCTAACCTAACCTAACCTAACCTAACCTAACCTAACCTAACCTAACCTAACCTAACCTAACCTAACCTAACCTAACCTAACCTAACCTAACCTAACCTAACCTAACCTAACCTAACCTAACCTAACCTAACCTAACCTAACCTAACCTAACCTAACCTAACCTAACCTAACCTAACCTAACCTAACCTAACCTAACCTAACCTAACCTAACCTAACCTAACCTAACCTAACCTAACCTAACCTAACCTAACCTAACCTAACCTAACCTAACCTAACCTAACCTAACCTAACCTAACCTAACCTAACCTAACCTAACCTAACCTAACCTAACCTAACCTAACCTAACCTAACCTAACCTAACCTAACCTAACCTAACCTAACCTAACCTAACCTAACCTAACCTAACCTAACCTAACCTAACCTAACCTAACCTAACCTAACCTAACCTAACCTAACCTAACCTAACCTAACCTAACCTAACCTAACCTAACCTAACCTAACCTAACCTAACCTAACCTAACCTAACCTAACCTAACCTAACCTAACCTAACCTAACCTAACCTAACCTAACCTAACCTAACCTAACCTAACCTAACCTAACCTAACCTAACCTAACCTAACCTAACCTAACCTAACCTAACCTAACCTAACCCATTCCGCGGCTCCCCGCTACCGAAAGCGCGCGTGTACAGAGTGTTTTTACCGAGGCTCCGCGCATTTTAAAGTTTATAAAAATCTAAAAAGTGGTTTTTTCGCAACATATCACTAAGTGCTGCATATCAAAAGTTGCGTAATCGTTAGATCTACGTTCTGGTGAAAAGTTTTCAAAAATCGGTGCAGAATTGGAAGTGCAGTGACCAAAAAACCGTAAAGTTTGAGAATTTTCAAACTTTGACGACGTACGCCGTCGTTTAAAGATCGATAACCTATTTATTTTATTACGCTGTTCGACGCGCCTCAGTGAGCTCTTCAACTGGACACCTCATCCGGATTTTTTCCGTGCATACGCACGGAGATATTCCAGAAAAACCAGATACCACGTGCCCACGTGGTCCAAGTTCCCGGCTACAGAGGGCGCTGTTTTTGGTCTCATTCGACGGGATACTACGCGAGCTGCACGGAGACACCTCGTTTATTAAAATAAGTTAAGTGGTTGCGGAGTTATAGCATCCTAAAAATTTGTCAAAATTTCAAAATTTTTTATTTCGAAATTTAAAGCGGTACCCCCTAATTATTTTTTGTTCATTAAATAGTATTCAACTAGTTCTACAACCATTCCAAATTTCATAATTTTCGGCCCAATAGTTTTTTAGTTATAAATTTTTGAATATTAGAGGTTAGGTACCACGTGGCACGTGGTACTTAAAATAAGGGTGCAATAACTCCGCGACACATCGCTAAAATTAGCCCCATGGTAGGTTAGGCCCGCGATAATTTTATTTTAATTTTATTGTATTTTAAAAATTTATTATTGAAATTTTTGTGTAAAAATTTATGTTTTTCGACCCCCATAAATCGGGGGTAAGTATATTATTTAATTCGTTAGTAAATTCAAACAGCTCTTCAAAAACCCTATCCAACGAGCCCAAACTCGGGCGGATTAAACCAAATATTGACTAAGTTAGGGTTTTCATTTAAAGTGGCGGCCATATTGGCGGCCATCTTTAAAAATTATATAGGGCCATAACTCAGCTTGGAGTTGTCACAGAAAGCTGCGGTTTCTTTTGTCAACAAATTAGCGGTGAACTCTATCGTCTAAGCCTGTCTACGACCCCGGATAGAGTCGACCCCCAAACGTCAAAACTGAGACGGGGAGCAGATAGCTCACAGATAGACAAACACGACGAGCCGTCGCACTCTTTCCTGCGACGACTGGTTCCCGAGTTATAAATTTTTCAAAATCGGTCTAGACCTAGGCAACTTTTTGGTCGGCCATTTTGAATAATTTCAAACAAGAATATCTCGGGAACCACTGCTCGTAGCGCAGTGCGGTTTTCTTTGCCGACAAGCCCACGGTAAGGGCTACAAAGAGACGTATAAGGGCGACTCTATCTGGAGTTTTCGGTAGAGTCGCGGTAGAGTCGAGCTCTACTGAGCTGCGGGATATAGTTTAAGTAGTTTTAATTATTATTTTATTAATTTTCGACATTTACGAACTGCTATTGCAGTAATAACAAAGACAAAATACTTTATTTAGAGCTATTGCTCAATCCTTGACCCTTAAATTATTATTTTATATATATTATTTTACTTTACTTGACGCAGCCCTCTAAACAGTAAACATGTTCCGGACCCCCAAAAGATTATCAGGGGAATCCAGCCCACCTTCTGGCTCCCCCCCAATATCACCTCCAAAAGTGGAGAAAAAACTAATCAGACGGAGCCTGGAGAAGTGGGAGGCAACAATAGCGGGGCCTTCCACCTCCAAGCCACAAATGACACAGGCTGTAACCACAGCAGCAAAATTAACTACGCAAAAAGGGGGGAAAAGCCCTAAGAAAGTAGAGACCACCGCTCGCCCACCAGTGACGACCACACATAAGGATAGATTAAAAGAAGCTGAAGCGTGGATCGCAAAGGCAAGATCCTCGCTGGACCTGTCCAGGAACTTAAAAAAGGAGTATAAAGACTCCATACTAGGTGCCCTGGACAGGCTCAGGGAGCTGCTGGCAGCCTCTGAGGCGGCGCTGGGGGCCGGGAGGGCCCGAATGGGGCCCGCGAGCGCCGGGAGTGCGGAGTCGCTCCATAAGGATGCCGACTCCACATTCACGGTGGCCCCGGATCTCGGCTTGAGTAGTAAGCTCGAGGAGCACTCTCGGCTTCTAGCGGAGAACTCGAGGAGGCTGGTGGATCTTAAGGACCAGCTCACGAGGTGCCAGGACGTAATAGACCAGAGATCATACGCCAACGTGGCTGCATCCGAGCCACCGCGACCACTGCAAGGCACCGTACACTCGGTGGTGGTCACATCGAAAAATGTTGCCGAAACAGGCGAACAAGTGCTGGATAGGGTGAGGCGGACCATTGACGCCAAGGAAGGCTGGGTAAAAATCGAGAAAGTCCGGAAGGCTCGAGACCGGAAAGTAATAATGGGTTTCCGTACCGAGGAAGATCGGTGTAAAGCAAAAGAGAGATTGACAGGGGAAGGGACAGGCCTCGCTGTCGAGGAAGTCAAGAACAGGGACCCTCTTCTGGTCCTCAAGGGAGTCTTATCAGTGAATACTGACGAGGACATTACAAAAGCCTTGAGGAACCAGAATAGGGAGCTGTTTGGCAGCCTCGACAGTGGGGATGACCGGATCCTTATTAAATACAGAAAACCAACCCGTAACCCACACTTGGCCAACGTAGTCCTAAGTACCTCTCCTACCCTCTGGAGACGGATCACAGGGATGGGCAGTGTCCATATAGATCTCCAGAGGGTCAGGGCGGAGGACCAGTCACCACTGGTCCAATGCTCGAGGTGCTTGGGATATGGACATAGTAAAAAATTCTGCAAAGAATCCGTGGATGGATGCAGCCATTGTGGAGGGCCACACCTTAAAGCAAATTGTGACGAGTGGGCCGTGGCAGCCCCACCTTCGTGCAGAAACTGCCTGAGGGCAAAGCTCGACAACCGGGAGCACAATGCCTTCAGCAGCGACTGCCCGATCAGGCGGAGGTGGGACGAGCTGGCCCGCTCCACCGTAGCATATTGCTAAGGTTGCGCCGGTTGACACAATGGCCATTAAATTCGTGCAGGCAAATCTTCAACGCAAGAAACTTGCACTTACCGAACTTCTACTTGAGGCCAGAAAACGCGAAATTCAAGTCGCATTGGTGCAGGAACCGTACGTCGGCAGGGAGGGCAGGATATCGGGTCGAAGTGGGGTCAGGGTCTTCCAGTGCGCGGACAACGGGGAGTGCAATGTCAAGGCAGCAATAATTATTTTCAATGCTGACCTCCACGTCATACAATACCCAAAACTCACCACGAACAACATCTCAGTGGTGGGGATCCGAACCAACGCCTGGGAGATTGCCCTGGTCTCGTTCTACTTCGAGCCTGACCAGCCAATGGACCTGTACCTTGCACACTTGCGTAAGATCCGGCTTGAGTTGGGAGCCCAGAGATGGGTGGTCGCAGGCGACTGCAACGCCAAGAATGTGTGGTGGGGAAGTCCCACGACGGATCGCCGTGGCGAGGAACTACGTGGCACCTTAGAAGATCTTGGTCTGGTTATACTTAATAAAGGAGAAATTCCTACCTTCGACGTTATAAGAGGCGGACAAAGGTACTGCAGTTATGTGGACATTACGACGGCATCACTGGACCTCCTCGACCTGGTGGACGACTGGCGCGTATGCGAGGACCTAACTACCTCGGACCACAATGGCATCACTTTTAAGCTAAACCTCAAACGCGTCAGACACAACTACATCAAACGTACAACACGAACATACAACACACGGAAAGCCAACTGGACCCGGTTTCATGAGAAACTGGGCCAAGTTTTGCAATCCAACAATATCACAGCCACTAACATTACACACATAGAAACAGTAACACAATTAGAAGAGACCATACACAAACTCATACATGCAATGATTGACGCGAGTGAGCATGCAATTCCAAAAATTAAAAAGAAAGAAACACTTTCGGTGCCATGGTGGTCCGACGAGCTGGCGACGCTAAAGCGCGAGGTGGCTACCAAGAAGAGAAGGATCCGGTGTGCGGCACCGATTCGTCGCGCCAAAGTGGTCGATGAGTACCTGGAGGCAAAAACCAGGTACGAGGCCGAGGAAAAGGAAGCACAGACCAGATCTTGGAAAAACTTTTGCGAGAAGCAAGACCGGGAATCTCTCTGGGGGGGGATTTACAGGGTGCTGGGCAGGACAACCAAACGGGAGGAGGACCCACCACTGATAGTGGATGGCATAGAATTCGATGCCAAAAGTTCGGCCCGTCTCATGGCTGAGACTTTCTACCCTGGGGACTCCGAAGAGCACGACTCCGAGGAGCACCGGCGGGTGAGAGTCCTGGCCGAATCCATAGATATTGAGACTACCTCAGACACGCGGGACCCTCCCTTTACTCTCCTGGAATTAAAATTGGCAAGCTCCTCCTTTAATCCGAAGAAGGCTCCAGGTGCGGATGGCCTCACCGCTGATATATGTCTGCGCACCATAAACCTAGACCCGGAGCTCTTCCTGTGCCTGTTTAACCGGTGCCTGGCACTCCACTACTTTCCCAGGGCCTGGAAGGAGGCCACGGTGATCTTCCTCCGGAAGCCGGGGAAGCCCACCTATACGGCTCCCAAGTCATATCGTCCCATTGGACTCCTTCCTGTACTTGGCAAGGTGCTGGAAAAGATGCTTGTCGCCAGGCTGCAATATCACCTTGCACCCAACCTTAGCACCCGCCAGTTTGGCTTTATGCCCCAGCGTAGCACCGAAGATGCCCTCTATACCTTAGTGAAGCACATAAGACAAAACTTGGAGAGAAAGAAAATAGTTGTCCTGATTTCATTGGATATAGAGGGCGCCTTCGACAACGCTTGGTGGCCAAAAATAAAAGTCAGATTGGTGGAAGAGAAATGCCCCATAAATATCCGGCGACTTATGAGCAGTTACCTGAGCGACAGGCGAGTTAGAGTTAGATACTGTGGAGAAGAGCATGTGATAGGTACTGGGAAGGGGTGTGTGCAGGGATCTATCGGTGGACCAATATTATGGAACTTACTCTTGGACCCATTGCTTCGAGACCTGGAAACCAGTGGAGAGTATGTACAGGCTTTTGCTGATGATGTGGTGATGGTATTTGAAGGTGACACGGCCCTCGAGATCGAGCAGCGGGCCAATGCCGCCCTAGAACGTGTCGCGGCGTGGGGAACAGCTAATAAACTTCGTTTTGCGCCTCAAAAGACCAATGCAATGGTTATGACGCGCAGACTGAAGTACGACAACCCACGCCTTCACATGGGCGGGGTCGACATTGTCTTGACCGATGAAATTAAGCTATTGGGAGTTACCATAGACCGAAAACTAACATTCAACTCCCATGTTGCGAACGTCTGTAGACGCGCGGTCGCCTTTTATCATCAACTGGCACGAGCAGCCAAGATAAGCTGGGGCCTTCACTCCGGAATAATCCGCATTATTTACACAGCGGTGGTCGAACCGGTAATCCTGTATGCCGCCGGCGTATGGGCGCCTGCGGTGGATAAGCTTGGAATCCAAAAGCAGCTGAACGTGGTCCAGCGCGGCTTCGCACAGAAGCTTTGTAGGGCATACCGCACGGTCTCCCTAAACTCGGCACTGTTACTGGCTGGGATACTCCCCCTGGACCTCCGCGTCCGCGAAGCTGCGGAGCTATATGAAGCGAAGAGGGGGGTGCCCCAGCCAGGGATAGGAGATCGTGAGGTCGAGCGGATGTCCTCAGCCCT
>JARPMR010000096.1:30000-39430 GCA_029955525.1 Oeneis ivallda
CTAACCTAACCTAACCTAACCTAACCTAACCTAACCTAACCTAACCTAACCTAACCTAACCTAACCTAACCTAACCTAACCTAACCTAACCTAACCTAACCTAACCTAACCTAACCTAACCTAACCTAACCTAACCTAACCTAACCTAACCTAACCTAACCTAACCTAACCTAACCTAACCTAACCTAACCTAACCTAACCTAACCTAACCTAACCTAACCTAACCTAACCTAACCTAACCTAACCTAACCTAACCTAACCTAACCTAACCTAACCTAACCTAACCTAACCTAACCTAACCTAACCTAACCTAACCTAACCTAACCTAACCTAACCTAACCTAACCTAACCTAACCTAACCTAACCTAACCTAACCTAACCTAACCTAACCTAACCTAACCTAACCTAACCTAACCTAACCTAACCTAACCTAACCTAACCTAACCTAACCTAACCTAACCTAACCTAACCTAACCTAACCTAACCTAACCTAACCTAACCTAACCTAACCTAACCTAACCTAACCTAACCTAACCTAACCTAACCTAACCTAACCTAACCTAACCTAACCTAACCTAACCTAACCTAACCTAACCTAACCTAACCTAACCTAACCTAACCTAACCTAACCTAACCTAACCTAACCTAACCTAACCTAACCTAACCTAACCTAACCTAACCTAACCTAACCTAACCTAACCTAACCTAACCTAACCTAACCTAACCTAACCTAACCTAACCTAACCTAACCTAACCTAACCTAACCTAACCTAACCTAACCTAACCTAACCTAACCTAACCTAACCTAACCTAACCTAACCTAACCTAACCTAACCTAACCTAACCTAACCTAACCTAACCTAACCTAACCTAACCTAACCTAACCTAACCTAACCTAACCTAACCTAACCTAACCTAACCTAACCTAACCTAACCTAACCTAACCTAACCTAACCTAACCTAACCTAACCTAACCTAACCTAACCTAACCTAACCTAACCTAACCTAACCTAACCTAACCTAACCTAACCTAACCTAACCTAACCTAACCTAACCTAACCTAACCTAACCTAACCTAACCTAACCTAACCTAACCTAACCTAACCTAACCTAACCTAACCTAACCTAACCTAACCTAACCTAACCTAACCTAACCTAACCTAACCTAACCTAACCTAACCTAACCTAACCTAACCTAACCTAACCTAACCTAACCTAACCTAACCTAACCTAACCTAACCTAACCTAACCTAACCTAACCTAACCTAACCTAACCTAACCTAACCTAACCTAACCTAACCTAACCTAACCTAACCTAACCTAACCTAACCTAACCTAACCTAACCTAACCTAACCTAACCTAACCTAACCTAACCTAACCTAACCTAACCTAACCTAACCTAACCTAACCTAACCTAACCTAACCTAACCTAACCTAACCTAACCTAACCTAACCTAACCTAACCTAACCTAACCTAACCTAACCTAACCTAACCTAACCTAACCTAACCTAACCTAACCTAACCTAACCTAACCTAACCTAACCTAACCTAACCTAACCTAACCTAACCTAACCTAACCTAACCTAACCTAACCTAACCTAACCTAACCTAACCTAACCTAACCTAACCTAACCTAACCTAACCTAACCTAACCTAACCTAACCTAACCTAACCTAACCTAACCTAACCTAACCTAACCTAACCTAACCTAACCTAACCTAACCTAACCTAACCTAACCTAACCTAACCTAACCTAACCTAACCTAACCTAACCTAACCTAACCTAACCTAACCTAACCTAACCTAACCTAACCTAACCTAACCTAACCTAACCTAACCTAACCTAACCTAACCTAACCTAACCTAACCTAACCTAACCTAACCTAACCTAACCTAACCTAACCTAACCTAACCTAACCTAACCTAACCTAACCTAACCTAACCTAACCTAACCTAACCTAACCTAACCTAACCTAACCTAACCTAACCTAACCTAACCTAACCTAACCTAACCTAACCTAACCTAACCTAACCTAACCTAACCTAACCTAACCTAACCTAACCTAACCTAACCTAACCTAACCTAACCTAACCTAACCTAACCTAACCTAACCTAACCTAACCTAACCTAACCTAACCTAACCTAACCTAACCTAACCTAACCTAACCTAACCTAACCTAACCTAACCTAACCTAACCTAACCTAACCTAACCTAACCTAACCTAACCTAACCTAACCTAACCTAACCTAACCTAACCTAACCTAACCTAACCTAACCTAACCTAACCTAACCTAACCTAACCTAACCTAACCTAACCTAACCTAACCTAACCTAACCTAACCTAACCTAACCTAACCTAACCTAACCTAACCTAACCTAACCTAACCTAACCTAACCTAACCTAACCTAACCTAACCTAACCTAACCTAACCTAACCTAACCTAACCTAACCTAACCTAACCTAACCTAACCTAACCTAACCTAACCTAACCTAACCTAACCTAACCTAACCTAACCTAACCTAACCTAACCTAACCTAACCTAACCTAACCTAACCTAACCTAACCTAACCTAACCTAACCTAACCTAACCTAACCTAACCTAACCTAACCTAACCTAACCTAACCTAACCTAACCTAACCTAACCTAACCTAACCTAACCTAACCTAACCTAACCTAACCTAACCTAACCTAACCTAACCTAACCTAACCTAACCTAACCTAACCTAACCTAACCTAACCTAACCTAACCTAACCTAACCTAACCTAACCTAACCTAACCTAACCTAACCTAACCTAACCTAACCTAACCTAACCTAACCTAACCTAACCTAACCTAACCTAACCTAACCTAACCTAACCTAACCTAACCTAACCTAACCTAACCTAACCTAACCTAACCTAACCTAACCTAACCTAACCTAACCTAACCTAACCTAACCTAACCTAACCTAACCTAACCTAACCTAACCTAACCTAACCTAACCTAACCTAACCTAACCTAACCTAACCTAACCTAACCTAACCTAACCTAACCTAACCTAACCTAACCTAACCTAACCTAACCTAACCTAACCTAACCTAACCTAACCTAACCTAACCTAACCTAACCTAACCTAACCTAACCTAACCTAACCTAACCTAACCTAACCTAACCTAACCTAACCTAACCTAACCTAACCTAACCTAACCTAACCTAACCTAACCTAACCTAACCTAACCTAACCTAACCTAACCTAACCTAACCTAACCTAACCTAACCTAACCTAACCTAACCTAACCTAACCTAACCTAACCTAACCTAACCTAACCTAACCTAACCTAACCTAACCTAACCTAACCTAACCTAACCTAACCTAACCTAACCTAACCTAACCTAACCTAACCTAACCTAACCTAACCTAACCTAACCTAACCTAACCTAACCTAACCTAACCTAACCTAACCTAACCTAACCTAACCTAACCTAACCTAACCTAACCTAACCTAACCTAACCTAACCTAACCTAACCTAACCTAACCTAACCTAACCTAACCTAACCTAACCTAACCTAACCTAACCTAACCTAACCTAACCTAACCTAACCTAACCTAACCTAACCTAACCTAACCTAACCTAACCTAACCTAACCTAACCTAACCTAACCTAACCTAACCTAACCTAACCTAACCTAACCTAACCTAACCTAACCTAACCTAACCTAACCTAACCTAACCTAACCTAACCTAACCTAACCTAACCTAACCTAACCTAACCTAACCTAACCTAACCTAACCTAACCTAACCTAACCTAACCTAACCTAACCTAACCTAACCTAACCTAACCTAACCTAACCTAACCTAACCTAACCTAACCTAACCTAACCTAACCTAACCTAACCTAACCTAACCTAACCTAACCTAACCTAACCTAACCTAACCTAACCTAACCTAACCTAACCTAACCTAACCTAACCTAACCTAACCTAACCTAACCTAACCTAACCTAACCTAACCTAACCTAACCTAACCTAACCTAACCTAACCTAACCTAACCTAACCTAACCTAACCTAACCTAACCTAACCTAACCTAACCTAACCTAACCTAACCTAACCTAACCTAACCTAACCTAACCTAACCTAACCTAACCTAACCTAACCTAACCTAACCTAACCTAACCTAACCTAACCTAACCTAACCTAACCTAACCTAACCTAACCTAACCTAACCTAACCTAACCTAACCTAACCTAACCTAACCTAACCTAACCTAACCTAACCTAACCTAACCTAACCTAACCTAACCTAACCTAACCTAACCTAACCTAACCTAACCTAACCTAACCTAACCTAACCTAACCTAACCTAACCTAACCTAACCTAACCTAACCTAACCTAACCTAACCTAACCTAACCTAACCTAACCTAACCTAACCTAACCTAACCTAACCTAACCTAACCTAACCTAACCTAACCTAACCTAACCTAACCTAACCTAACCTAACCTAACCTAACCTAACCTAACCTAACCTAACCTAACCTAACCTAACCTAACCTAACCTAACCTAACCTAACCTAACCTAACCTAACCTAACCTAACCTAACCTAACCTAACCTAACCTAACCTAACCTAACCTAACCTAACCTAACCTAACCTAACCTAACCTAACCTAACCTAACCTAACCTAACCTAACCTAACCTAACCTAACCTAACCTAACCTAACCTAACCTAACCTAACCTAACCTAACCTAACCTAACCTAACCTAACCTAACCTAACCTAACCTAACCTAACCTAACCTAACCTAACCTAACCTAACCTAACCTAACCTAACCTAACCTAACCTAACCTAACCTAACCTAACCTAACCTAACCTAACCTAACCTAACCTAACCTAACCTAACCTAACCTAACCTAACCTAACCTAACCTAACCTAACCTAACCTAACCTAACCTAACCTAACCTAACCTAACCTAACCTAACCTAACCTAACCTAACCTAACCTAACCTAACCTAACCTAACCTAACCTAACCTAACCTAACCTAACCTAACCTAACCTAACCTAACCTAACCTAACCTAACCTAACCTAACCTAACCTAACCTAACCTAACCTAACCTAACCTAACCTAACCTAACCTAACCTAACCTAACCTAACCTAACCTAACCTAACCTAACCTAACCTAACCTAACCTAACCTAACCTAACCTAACCTAACCTAACCTAACCTAACCTAACCTAACCTAACCTAACCTAACCTAACCTAACCTAACCTAACCTAACCTAACCTAACCTAACCTAACCTAACCTAACCTAACCTAACCTAACCTAACCTAACCTAACCTAACCTAACCTAACCTAACCTAACCTAACCTAACCTAACCTAACCTAACCTAACCTAACCTAACCTAACCTAACCTAACCTAACCTAACCTAACCTAACCTAACCTAACCTAACCTAACCTAACCTAACCTAACCTAACCTAACCTAACCTAACCTAACCTAACCTAACCTAACCTAACCTAACCTAACCTAACCTAACCTAACCTAACCTAACCTAACCTAACCTAACCTAACCTAACCTAACCTAACCTAACCTAACCTAACCTAACCTAACCTAACCTAACCTAACCTAACCTAACCTAACCTAACCTAACCTAACCTAACCTAACCTAACCTAACCTAACCTAACCTAACCTAACCTAACCTAACCTAACCTAACCTAACCTAACCTAACCTAACCTAACCTAACCTAACCTAACCTAACCTAACCTAACCTAACCTAACCTAACCTAACCTAACCTAACCTAACCTAACCTAACCTAACCTAACCTAACCTAACCTAACCTAACCTAACCTAACCTAACCTAACCTAACCTAACCTAACCTAACCTAACCTAACCTAACCTAACCTAACCTAACCTAACCTAACCTAACCTAACCTAACCTAACCTAACCTAACCTAACCTAACCTAACCTAACCTAACCTAACCTAACCTAACCTAACCTAACCTAACCTAACCTAACCTAACCTAACCTAACCTAACCTAACCTAACCTAACCTAACCTAACCTAACCTAACCTAACCTAACCTAACCTAACCTAACCTAACCTAACCTAACCTAACCTAACCTAACCTAACCTAACCTAACCTAACCTAACCTAACCTAACCTAACCTAACCTAACCTAACCTAACCTAACCTAACCTAACCTAACCTAACCTAACCTAACCTAACCTAACCTAACCTAACCTAACCTAACCTAACCTAACCTAACCTAACCTAACCTAACCTAACCTAACCTAACCTAACCTAACCTAACCTAACCTAACCTAACCTAACCTAACCTAACCTAACCTAACCTAACCTAACCTAACCTAACCTAACCTAACCTAACCTAACCTAACCTAACCTAACCTAACCTAACCTAACCTAACCTAACCTAACCTAACCTAACCTAACCTAACCTAACCTAACCTAACCTAACCTAACCTAACCTAACCTAACCTAACCTAACCTAACCTAACCTAACCTAACCTAACCTAACCTAACCTAACCTAACCTAACCTAACCTAACCTAACCTAACCTAACCTAACCTAACCTAACCTAACCTAACCTAACCTAACCTAACCTAACCTAACCTAACCTAACCTAACCTAACCTAACCTAACCTAACCTAACCTAACCTAACCTAACCTAACCTAACCTAACCTAACCTAACCTAACCTAACCTAACCTAACCTAACCTAACCTAACCTAACCTAACCTAACCTAACCTAACCTAACCTAACCTAACCTAACCTAACCTAACCTAACCTAACCTAACCTAACCTAACCTAACCTAACCTAACCTAACCTAACCTAACCTAACCTAACCTAACCTAACCTAACCTAACCTAACCTAACCTAACCTAACCTAACCTAACCTAACCTAACCTAACCTAACCTAACCTAACCTAACCTAACCTAACCTAACCTAACCTAACCTAACCTAACCTAACCTAACCTAACCTAACCTAACCTAACCTAACCTAACCTAACCTAACCTAACCTAACCTAACCTAACCTAACCTAACCTAACCTAACCTAACCTAACCTAACCTAACCTAACCTAACCTAACCTAACCTAACCTAACCTAACCTAACCTAACCTAACCTAACCAGTCACGCGCGGCCCCCCGGAGCGAGCGGATCGTTTTTGAGCCGCTCCGCGCTCGAAAAATCGAAGTTGCGGGTCAGTTATGGAAAATCAACTAGTGAAATACACTAAAAGTTGCGCGCTGTCGAGCGCTATGCGGATGTGAAAAAATTTTTGAAATTGGACAAGTTTTGTGGGAGATATGACAATTTTTGTGTTTTTAAAAAAAGTGAAAAGTGTTTTTCGCGTGCGGCTTACGATTTTCCGCGGTGCGACTCAGTTTCGAGAGTGCATTTAGGTGCGCCTTGATGAGGCGCATCTTTTAAGACCTTTTGGACATTTTTAGCATAGTGCGCCAGGGAGTTAGGCCCCAATAACTGTGATTTTCGGACACAAAAACTGGTTTTTCGTTAATAACTTTTTAGATAGATCGAGGACATGTTATTATTATTATTTCGTTGTATTAGTGTATAAGTGCTCTACCTGTGTGCCAAACCTCAGATTTCTCTGATAGATAGTTTAAAAGTTATAAGTGTTTTTATAAAAATGACCGTTATGCGAAAACCTGGTTGTACAGCAGCTGGACAGTTTCTTGTTAGAGGCCCAGGTGTGGGATATCCTAACTAAGAAAACGACATTAGGTGCACTCACGGGACATTAAAAACCAGGGGGTGAGGCCACTTTTCCTTCCGCTTTCCCCAATTTTTTTTTTCAATTGTCCATATTTCCAAGCGCTTTATATATATAATTATATAGTTTATTAATATATATTCAGTATCTATCATAGTATATTGCCTGAAAATCTCAGGCCCCTATCTCTTGTAGTTTCTTAGATATTTAACTTTTTGTGGGCGGAGATATTTGTAGAATCCGGTGCTAACTTCACGAGTCGATTTGGAGGGGTTCCCGTGGGGGGATCTTCTCCAAGTTTAGCCTATTTTTAGTTTCTCGGCAATAGCTTTCATATCCACTTTTCAAAATTCTTAATTTCCTTAAAACAAAAAAGTCAATTTCAGTTTCAAATTACGTAACCGAAATAAATAAAAATTTTCAAAAATCCATATCTCCGCCAATATTGCTCCTATCTTCTTCCGGTCTTCTTATATATTCTTAATTTACCGTCGTGCTTCCGACTCCGAAGGCAAAATTTATCTTTTTTATGTATTTCTATTTTTCTTGATTTTTCAAGTTTTGAAAATTGGAGAATAGTTTTAATTAAATAACTCCCCCGTTTTTCCACTAAATTCACCCCGGTTTCTTTACTTATTCATGATTTTTGGTCTGTTACTTAAATCCGAAGTAACATTTTAAAAATTTTCATTAGTTTAATTTTTCGTGTCTTTCCCATTTTTAGAATTTGAGAAAATTTCTTAAAATCCATAACTCTCTTGTTTATTTGTATTTTTCGGCGCGGTTTTCGTATAAATATGTATTTTATGTATCTTTATCATATCCCCCCATAAAACCCCCCTACCCCCCCCTTACCCCCCTTGACCCCCCCAACTTAAATTGCGATTCGGACACTCTGTGCCTCGCCCGGACTATTTAGTATTGATAAGAGACAATATTGGCCATGACTCCCACTAGGATCCCAAAACCTAGCGGGGATAAGTCTCCTGCGCCCCTTGATGTTACTGCGGATACGGTTAAGGACCTTGAGACCTACATGACGGTGGTCACTACCTTGACCGCTAAAATAGTGAAGGCCGTACAAGACGGCAAGAGTGTAACCGCGGTTAACAAGCGGGTGATCATCACTGCGGCCGAGGAGATCCGCCGGGCTTCCCATGCCCTGGCTGCGGTCTCCCGGCGCACACAAGACGGAGCGGGACCCTCACACGGGGCCCCCGGCAGTGGCACTGACGGCGGCGCTGTCGCGCATCCTCCCGCCCCCACCGGAGAGGCCAGGCTGGCTGGCTCGGCGGGCTCCCCCATCGGCGATGAACAACTGCGCGCTGAGATTAAGGTTTGTGTCGGCGAGGTGCGCGGGCTACGCAGAGACCTCGCGGCTGCGACAACTAAGATCGCCGCCGCGGCCGCTGCGACTCGACCTACGTATGCGTCGCTGGCCGGCAAATCAAAACCGACACCGCCGACGGCAGCGGGCGTGACATCGGAGACGGCTGCGACGGTTTCTGCGTCGCCCCCCCTGCGGACCTCGCCCACCACCACAGTGCCTACACCTACAACCAGCTATGCGGCGATCGTGACGGCCAAGGGACCTATCAGCAGCAGGCAGGAGGCGGTGACTGCGTTCCGGCAGGCCATCACCTACAAGAAGTCGAGCTATGCACCTGTCAAAG
>JARPMR010000097.1:5000-10000 GCA_029955525.1 Oeneis ivallda
TTTATTTTGGGTTATGTTGGGTTATGTTAGGTTATGTTTGGCTACGTTGGGCTATTTTGGGTTTTGTTGGGTTATGTTGGGTTATTGTGGGGTATTGTGGGTTACGTCGGGTTTTGTTGGGTTATGTTGGTTTATTTTGGGTAATATTGGGTAACTTTGGGTTATGTTGGGTTATTTTGGGTTTTGTTGGGTTATGTTAGGTTATGTTGGGTTATGTTGGGCTATTTTGGGTTATGTCAGGTTTTGTTGGGATATGTTGGGTTATTTTGGGTTATGTTGGGTTATGTTAGGTTATGTTGGGTTATGTTGGGCTATTTTGGGTTATGTCAGGTTTTGTTGGGTGATGTTGGGTAATTTTGGATTTTGTTGGGTTATGTTAGGTTATGTTGTATTAGGTTTGGCTATTTTGGGTTATGTCAGGTTGTGTTGGGATATGTTGGGTTATTTTATGTTGTGTTGGGTTATTGTGGGGTATTTTGGGTTACTTCGGGTTTTGTTGGTTTATTTTGGGTAACTTTGGGTTATGTTTGGTTATTTTGGGTTATGTTGGGTTATGTTAGGTTATGTTGGGTTATGTTGGGCTATTTTGGGTTATGTCAGGTTTTGTTGGGTTATGTTGGGTTATGTTAGGTTATGCTGGGCTATTTTGTGTTATGTCAGGTTGTGTTGGGATATGTTGGGTTATTTTATGTTGTGTTGGGTTATTGTGGGGTATTTTGGGTTACTTCGGGTTTTGTTGGTTTATTTTGGGTAACTTTGGGTTATGTTGGGTAATGTTTGCTTTATGTTCGGTTACGTTAGGTTATGTTCGGTTATGTTGGGCTATTTTGGGTTATGACAGGTTTTGATGGGTTATGTTGGTTTATGTTGGGTTATTTTAGGTTATTTTGGATAATTTTGGGTAACTTTAGGTTATTTTGGGTTATGTTTGGCTATTTTGGGTTCTGTTAGGTCATGTTAGGATATGTTAGGTTATTTTGGGTTATGTTGGGTAATGTTTCCTTTATGTACGGTTATGTTGGGTTATGTTGGATTATGTTGGGTTGTGTTGGGTTATTTTGGGTAATTCTGGGTTATGTTGGGTTATGTTAGGTTATGTTGGACTATGTTGGGCTATTTTGGATTTTGTTGGGTTATGTCAGGTTTGTTGGGTTATGTTAGCTTATAGTTGTTCATTTTGGGCTATGTTGGGTTTTGTTGGGTAACGTTAGGATATGTTGGGTTATTTTGGGTTATGTTGGGTTTTGTTGTGTTATGTTATGTTATTTTCTCGTTTATGTCAGGTTTTGTTGGGTGATGTTGGGTTCTGTTGGGTCATGTTAGGATATGTTAGTTTTTTTCGGTTATGTTGGGTTATGTTGGGTTATGTTAGGTTATGCCCCCCCCCCCCCCCCCCCCCATACTCAATACATAGTAAAATTTTTAAACATAATTAAATACAATCTTTGTTCTAATATCCATTTTGACGTTGACGCTATTCTGTTGAACGGTATAATATGTGGGAACGTGTCGACGTTGAGCGCGACGTGATGCAAGACGTGCAAGTCGAAAGCGCGGAAGGGCGAGTAGAGACTTGCTGCTCCCGGATCGTAACGCGATGCGCGCATGCAGTGTATGCGTGCGCGTGTCTGTGATTGTCTCCGGTTGCCGCGCCTCTCCCGCCCGATGGTTTTTTAACTGCAACGTCTGTGACTGCGTCCGCAGCGTCGCGTCGTTCTTACGCGATTGAAGTTTAATAACATAACATAATAACATAACATAATCATAGAACGTTGTCGGCCGACGGAATCGCGTCCGATGAGTCTTTGGCGGCGCCGAGACCTCTACTTTTCGCGTTCTGCGCGTTGGAGGGGTGTTTCGAGTCGCTCGATTTCTCATCTAAATGCGTAGTTCCGTAGTTTTGTACAGTCTATGTATTGTGCAATAGCAGCGGTCGTTAAAAGTGTTCAAAGCGTGCAAAATAAGCGCACATGATAATTAAACCTGGGGACGTTTTACGTGATCCACTTACAAGTGCCAATCTCTACGAGGTGAGCGCTTGAATGTGTTTTTTTACGTATAACGCGTGGGTTATCGGTATACAGTCTCTCTAACACCGGGCGACGGTCATAATATTGTGCACGCGTCTGTTGCTTCAACAGACGTGGACACTAATTGTAGCACCTTGGCGTGCTTGTGTTCGCTGTCTCGTTAACGAACTTTCGAACTTGGGACCGAGTCTACCCTGCACTGGGAGACGAGGGTCCTCTTTTGGCGGCGGAGTTCTCTCCACCGATCCATTTTTGTGTTGTCGGGCACCACGTCGCTCCAGTTGACCTTGGAGCGCACGCGAGTCGCTACGATCTCCGTCGTGTGTTGTGCGCGCTGCGCTCGTGTGTAATTGCGCACGCGTGGCGCTGGCGCGCGCGCGCGCACGCGCGGATGGGCTATGTACCGTTGAAACGGATAGCTCCCTGGTTGATCCTGCCAGTAGTTATATGCTTGTCTCAAAGATTAAGCCATGCATGTCTCAGTGCAAGCCGTATTAAGGCGATACCGCGAATGGCTCAATATATCAGTTTTGGTTCCTTAGATCTTACTCAGTTACTTGGATAACTGTGGTAATTCTAGAGCTAATACATGCAATCAGAACTCTGACCAGTGATGGGACGAGTGCTTTTATTAGATCAAAACCAATCGACGGAGGGCCTCGCGTCCGAAGTCGTTACTTTTGATGAATCTGGATAACTTTTGCCGATCGCATGGTCCAGTACCGGCGACGCATCTTTCAAATGTCTGCCTTATCAACTTTCGATGGTAGTTTCTGCGACTACCATGGTTGTCACGGGTAACGGGGAATCAGGGTTCGATTCCGGAGAGGGAGCCTGAGAAACGGCTACCACATCCAAGGAAGGCAGCAGGCGCGCAAATTACCCACTCCCGGCACGGGGAGGTAGTGACGAAAAATAACGATACGGGACTCTTACGAGGCCTCGTAATCGGAATGAGTACACTTTAAATATTTTAACGAGGAACAATTGGAGGGCAAGTCTGGTGCCAGCAGCCGCGGTAATTCCAGCTCCAATAGCGTATACTAAAATTGTTGCGGTTAAAAAGCTCGTAGTTGCATTTGTGCGCCGCGCTGTCGGTGCACCGCTTCCGCGGTGATACTGACACGTCTGCGGAGCATATCGTCGGTGAGCCGGCGGTAAAACGCCGGTTCAATATCAAAATCCTATCGCGGTGCTCTTCGTTGAGTGTCGAGATGGGCCGACAATTTTACTTTGAACAAATTAGAGTGCTCAAAGCGGGCTCAAAATGCCGCTTGAATATTTCGTGCATGGAATAATAGAATATGATCTCGGTTCTATTTTGTTGGTTTTCAGAACTCCGAGGTAATGATTAATAGGGATAACTGGGGGCATTCGTATTGCGACGTTAGAGGTGAAATTCTTGGATCGTCGCAAGACGAACATCAGCGAAAGCATTTGCCAAAGGTGTTTTCATCAATCAAGAACGAAAGTTAGAGGTTCGAAGGCGATTAGATACCGCCCTAGTTCTAACCGTAAATATGTCATCTAGCGATCCGCCGACGTTACTACAATGGCTCGGCGGGCAGCTTCCGGGAAACCAAAGATTTTGGACTCCGGGGGGAGTATGGTTGCAAAGCTGAAACTTAAAGGAATTGACGGAAGGGCACCACCAGGAGTGGAGCCTGCGGCTTAATTTGACTCAACACGGGAAATCTCACCAGGCCCGGACACCGGAAGGATTGACAGATTAACAGCTCTTTCTTGATTCGGTGGGTGGTGGTGCATGGCCGTTCTTAGTTGGTGGAGCGATTTGTCTGGTTAATTCCGGTAACGAACGAGACTCTAGCCTGCTAAATAGGCGTCGTCATTTAGGTGTGCGCGATTTCGGTCGCGCAACTCACTGGCGGCGTATTAAAATTCTTCTTAGAGGGACCGGCGTCTTCGAGGCGCACGAGATTGAGCAATAACAGGTCTGTGATGCCCTTAGATGTCCTGGGCCGCACGCGCGCTACACTGAAGGAATCAGCATGTTCTCCCTGGCCTAGAGGCCCGGGCAACCCGTTGAAACTCCTTCGTGCTGGGGATTGGGGTTTGCAATTATCCCCCATAAACGAGGAATTCCTAGTAAGCGCGAGTCATAAGCTCGCGTTGATTACGTCCCTGCCCTTTGTACACACCGCCCGTCGCTACTACCGATTGAATGATTTAGTGAGGTCTTCGGACCGACACGCGGTGGCTTCACGGCCGTCGGCGTTGTTGGGAAGTTGACCAAACTTGATCATTTAGAGGAAGTAAAAGTCGTAACAAGGTTTCCGTAGGGGAACCTGCGGAAGGATCATTAACGTACGTACGCATCGCGCCGCCTGACCGTGGTCAGCGCGCGCACGTTGCATATGTTGTTAAAGACACGCCACAACAAAAAGAGACGAGAGGAACCCTGCACGTCCGCCGCCCACTCCCCTGCGCTTGATCGCTCGGATGGGATGGTACGTTGGGATCCTCAATCTCGACACCGTAAACGCCCTGGTGTATAAACGGGCGCTCACTGAGTATAACTATTAAACGACAAAAAACAAACACTAAGTATAACTATTAACGAAACAAACCATTACCCTGGACGGTGGATCACTTGGCTCGCGGGTCGATGAAGAACGCAGTTAACTGCGCGTCATAGTGTGAACTGCAGGACACATTTGAACATCGACATTTCGAACGCACATTGCGGTCCGTGGAGAAACATCCAGGACCACTCCTGTCTGAGGGCCGGCTGCATAAAAACAAATACCACACTGTCCTAAAACACTTTGAAACGAAAGGAGTTTGGACACTTGGCGGTTCCGTGAAGGCGGTGCGCGCGAGACTCTCCAACGAGGCGATCGCGCGCAACGCTGTAAGCGGTCCGCTTAAAAATGATATCGTGTTATATCTATCGTGTGTCGTTCGAGCGTTGTTGCGCCCGACGCAATCCACTCCCGTCTCTGGGTGTGG
>JARPMR010000097.1:12500-15000 GCA_029955525.1 Oeneis ivallda
CGCGAAGAGCACCGCATTTGCGGCGGTGTCCGGATACTCTCTGCGGACCTTGAAAATTCAGGTGAGGGATGTACGTGGAGATGTCGCGCCGGTTCGTACCCATATCCGCAGCAGGTCTCCAAGGTGAAGAGCCTCTAGTCGATAGAATAATGTAGGTAAGGGAAGTCGGCAAATTGGATCCGTAACTTCGGAATAAGGATTGGCTCTGAGGACCGGGGCGTGTCGGGTTTGGACGGGAAGCGGATGCGGCCGGTGCCGGGCCTGGTCGATGCTCGAGCGTCTCTCGGGGCGCGAGGGCGGAATCCGGACCCGCGTTCCGGCCTTCCGCGGATCTTCCTAGCCGTAAGGCCGCGTCGGTTTCGCCTCGTGCGCGATCGGCGCGGTTCTGTACGACCGCCGTTCAACGGTCAGCTCAGAACTGGCACGGACAAGGGGAATCCGACTGTCTAATTAAAACAAAGCATTGCGATGGCCCTCGCGGGTGTTGACGCAATGTGATTTCTGCCCAGTGCTCTGAATGTCAACGTGAAGAGATTCAAGCAAGCGCGGGTAAACGGCGGGAGTAACTATGACTCTCTTAAGTGGACTTGCTATCCTCATAGCCCATCGGAGTTGCCGTGTTTCACGGTCCGGTGCGTGGACGCACCCCTAACGGGGAAGAGGATGTGATTGTTGCTCACGGTCGGTTCGCGTGCGCGTTTCCGTCGTCCGACGGCTAACTTCGGGGACGTGCTTCTTCTAACGCGGCCGGTCCGTCAATGGGGCGAGTGGTCGATCGGGAGTTTCGATAACGACGCCCAACTCCTATCCACAGCCTGCACGTGGCGCCGCTGCATACGTCGATGTGGAGGGCATCGGCAAATACAGATGTGGGAGGGGGGGACTGTGCGCTTATTTATACATGCGTCCCGGTGGCAGCCGTTTCGGGTCGCATAGTCTCGATGGCGCACAAGTCCTTCGAACGTCAATTCGAGACTAGCACTTTTCCGCTCCGGCCTCCGCCGCTCATATGTCGATCCGTCGACCTTTCGTGAGTGGCGGAGGTCGGAGTCAGGCTTGTCCCTGGGTCCCCCTTCGGGGGTGGGTGCGGCGCTTGGTAGCGCGACCTAGGTGAGGCTGGAGATGAGACGCTGCAGCAGCCCCAGAGGGGGGGTTTTTTCCCGCAAGGGCTTTTCCCCCCAAGTTCATAGCTGCCTTCGGGTGGGGCCTTTGCAAAAGCTATGGGCGAAACCCTGTGGTCGGGTTTGCGGCCCTACCACAATGGGTAAAAACTGTATTGCAACGAACGAAATAAGGAAAGATTATTTTGATCACCCGGACCTCCCACAGGAGTCCGGGAGCATGGTCAGTTTTTCTCCGGCGGCTCAGCCCGGCGCGACCGGCGAAAGTGTCGGGAGTGATGGGCGGCCATTCGAATTCATCTGTCCTCTGTGCAAGCGGGGGTTCAGAACAAAGATCGGGTTAGGCGTCCACAAGCGTAGGATGCACCCAATCGTGGCTAACGCGGAGGCTGCTTCAATTCAGGTGAAGCGACGGTGGAGAGACGAAGAACTGGTCCTCCTTGCGAGAACCGAGGCACAGCTCACGCCCGCGGAGGTGGCCGCCGGTGTGAATGCAAGTCTTGTTGCCCGCCTACCACAGCTCCAACGGAGCCTGGAGGCCATCAAGGGGCAGCGACGCTCCTCGAAGTACAAAGCGTTGGTGCAGTCCTTCCTTGTGGAGGATTTGCGCCAAGATGCGCGGAACGACGGAGAGCAAAGGCTTGCGTCCGCGTCGGGGTCTCCCCAGGTAGGCGCAGAGCCTATCCCGGCCAAGGAGAGTGGTGAAGGCTCGACACCCGCTGATGAACCGATACCCGCAGTCGTAGCGCTGAGCGAAGACGCGGCGAATGCGCTCGATGCCCTGCTCAAGGGAGCGGAGGCGCGTATGAGACGCGGCGGACTCGGTGCGAAAGCTGCGAGGCGCCACTGCTGTACAAGACGTGGTAAATCGAACTATTTGACACCAAACGCGCCAGACTCAATGTCTCGTCGCAAGCGGAGACGAATGGAGTACGCGAGAGTGCAGGAACTCTACCGGAAGTGTCCGGGGAGAGCAGCAGCCGAGGTGCTAGACGGGCACTGCCGGGAAACGAAGCACAGTCTAGAGGAGATGGAAGCCTACTGGCGACCGATCCTCGAAGCTGTGTCCGACGCCCCGGGGCCAACGCCGGAGGCTCTACGCAGGTTGAGCCCCCAAGGCAGCGGCACGCCCGACTACTCTGGGCTGTGGGCGCCGATAACCGTCAACGAGGTGAAGGCTGCCCGAGTCGATCCCAGGACGGCACCAGGTCCGGACGGTATCCGTGCGGAAGACTGGTGTCGAATTTCTGCACAGCTCAAATCGGAAATATTCACCCATTGGATGATCTCAGGCGAGATCCCTGAAAAACTGCGGCAATGTCGAACAGTGTTCGTGCCGAAAAGCGATGTCCCTGCGAACCCGGGCGAGTATCGGCCGA
>JARPMR010000097.1:20000-25000 GCA_029955525.1 Oeneis ivallda
TTATGTTGGTCTATATAGCACTTGTTGGGTTTAGTTTTGTTATGTTAGGTTAGGTTAGGTTAGGGTTATGTTGGGTTATGTTAGGTTATGTTAGGTTTTATTAGGTTATGTTAGCTTATATTGGGATAATATGTTAGGTTATGTTAGCTCATGTTGGGTAATGTTTGCTTTATGTTGGGTTTTTTTAGGTTATGATAGCTTATGTTAGGTTATGTTCGGTCATTTTGGGTTATGTTAGGTTTTTTAAACTTAAGTTGGGCACATTGACCCAACACAACCTAAGTGCCCCGTCCTGTCTGTCCTGTATAAACCCAACCTAAACTAACTTTAAATTTGGTAAAAATTTAGAATCGTGGCGTGAGTTGCGTTTTGTTCAAGCTACAAATCAAATGGGCTACGCCAGAAGACTCGCTCCGTCGCCCCTTCATTCAGCTTCACCTACTCGACCTTCGTTTCGCTACGGAGGTCGCCGGCTCGCTTCGCTCGCCACCTCCCCCCTTCGCTCCACTCGGCCTCGTAGGCTCGCTTCATTCAGGACCTCCTTCGCGAGCTTCTGGCTTCGCGCTTCATAAAAACACTCTAGGGGTAGGACAGACAAGACTACGTGGAGTCGGGGTTGGCCAATTCGGTTCTGTCACACTGTTCGACCTATATCAGTCCATGTCGTTTCAGAGTGGAAAAGCTTTTTTGCAATATAATAATTTCTTTATATTTTATAAACATGAGATCCCATCTACTCTACTCCTTTTCCCCTATATTGACCAAATAGAACCTAATTTAAGTTTAGCACCTGAACCCCAACCTAGCCTATTTTTAGACTTTGGCAAAATATAATATGCACTTGTTAGGTTTGGTTTGGTTGTGTTAGGTTAGGTTAGGTTAGGTTAGGCTTATGTAGGGTCATGTTATGTTAGGTTGTGTTAGCTTATGTTGAGTTATATTAGTTAGTGTTTGCTTTATGTTGGTCTATATAGCACTTGTTGGGTTTAGTTTTGTTATGTTAGGTTAGGTTAGGGTTTAGTTGGGTTACGTTTAGGTTATGTCAGGTTATGTTGGGTTATGTTAGCTTATGTTAGATTATGTTAGATTATGTTGAGTTATGTAATTTAATGTTTGCTTTATGTTGGGCTATGTTAGGTTTTTAAACTCAAGTTGGGCGCATTGACCCAATACAACCTAAGTGTACACCTAAACTAAGTTTAGATTTTGGCAAAATATGTATATAGCACTTGTTAGTTTTAGTTTGATTATGTTAGGTTAGGTTAGGGTTATGTTGGGTTATGTTAAGATATGTTGGATTATGTTTGGTTGTGTTGGGTTATTTTGGATAATTTTGGTTTATTTTGGGTTATGTTGGGTTATGTTAGGTTATGTTTGGCTACGTTGGGCTATTTTGGGTTTTGTTGGGTTATGTTGGGTTATTGTGGGGTATTGTGGGTTACGTCGGGTTTTGTTGGGTTATGTTGGTTTATTTTGGGTAATATTGGGTAACTTTGGGTTATGTTGGGTTATTTTGGGTTTTGTTGGGTTATGTTAGGTTATGTTGGGTTATGTTGGGCTATTTTGGGTTATGTCAGGTTTTGTTGGGATATGTTGGGTTATTTTGGGTTATGTTGGGTTATGTTAGGTTATGTTGGGTTATGTTGGGCTATTTTGGGTTATGTCAGGTTTTGTTGGGTGATGTTGGGTAATTTTGGATTTTGTTGGGTTATGTTAGGTTATGTTGTATTAGGTTTGGCTATTTTGGGTTATGTCAGGTTGTGTTGGGATATGTTGGGTTATTTTATGTTGTGTTGGGTTATTGTGGGGTATTTTGGGTTACTTCGGGTTTTGTTGGTTTATTTTGGGTAACTTTGGGTTATGTTTGGTTATTTTGGGTTATGTTGGGTTATGTTAGGTTATGTTGGGTTATGTTGGGCTATTTTGGGTTATGTCAGGTTTTGTTGGGTTATGTTGGGTTATGTTAGGTTATGCTGGGCTATTTTGTGTTATGTCAGGTTGTGTTGGGATATGTTGGGTTATTTTATGTTGTGTTGGGTTATTGTGGGGTATTTTGGGTTACTTCGGGTTTTGTTGGTTTATTTTGGGTAACTTTGGGTTATGTTGGGTAATGTTTGCTTTATGTTCGGTTACGTTAGGTTATGTTCGGTTATGTTGGGCTATTTTGGGTTATGACAGGTTTTGATGGGTTATGTTGGTTTATGTTGGGTTATTTTAGGTTATTTTGGATAATTTTGGGTAACTTTAGGTTATTTTGGGTTATGTTTGGCTATTTTGGGTTCTGTTAGGTCATGTTAGGATATGTTAGGTTATTTTGGGTTATGTTGGGTAATGTTTCCTTTATGTACGGTTATGTTGGGTTATGTTGGATTATGTTGGGTTGTGTTGGGTTATTTTGGGTAATTCTGGGTTATGTTGGGTTATGTTAGGTTATGTTGGACTATGTTGGGCTATTTTGGATTTTGTTGGGTTATGTCAGGTTTGTTGGGTTATGTTAGCTTATAGTTGTTCATTTTGGGCTATGTTGGGTTTTGTTGGGTAACGTTAGGATATGTTGGGTTATTTTGGGTTATGTTGGGTTTTGTTGTGTTATGTTATGTTATTTTCTCGTTTATGTCAGGTTTTGTTGGGTGATGTTGGGTTCTGTTGGGTCATGTTAGGATATGTTAGTTTTTTTCGGTTATGTTGGGTTATGTTGGGTTATGTTAGGTTATGCCCCCCCCCCCCCCCCCCCCCATACTCAATACATAGTAAAATTTTTAAACATAATTAAATACAATCTTTGTTCTAATATCCATTTTGACGTTGACGCTATTCTGTTGAACGGTATAATATGTGGGAACGTGTCGACGTTGAGCGCGACGTGATGCAAGACGTGCAAGTCGAAAGCGCGGAAGGGCGAGTAGAGACTTGCTGCTCCCGGATCGTAACGCGATGCGCGCATGCAGTGTATGCGTGCGCGTGTCTGTGATTGTCTCCGGTTGCCGCGCCTCTCCCGCCCGATGGTTTTTTAACTGCAACGTCTGTGACTGCGTCCGCAGCGTCGCGTCGTTCTTACGCGATTGAAGTTTAATAACATAACATAATAACATAACATAATCATAGAACGTTGTCGGCCGACGGAATCGCGTCCGATGAGTCTTTGGCGGCGCCGAGACCTCTACTTTTCGCGTTCTGCGCGTTGGAGGGGTGTTTCGAGTCGCTCGATTTCTCATCTAAATGCGTAGTTCCGTAGTTTTGTACAGTCTATGTATTGTGCAATAGCAGCGGTCGTTAAAAGTGTTCAAAGCGTGCAAAATAAGCGCACATGATAATTAAACCTGGGGACGTTTTACGTGATCCACTTACAAGTGCCAATCTCTACGAGGTGAGCGCTTGAATGTGTTTTTTTACGTATAACGCGTGGGTTATCGGTATACAGTCTCTCTAACACCGGGCGACGGTCATAATATTGTGCACGCGTCTGTTGCTTCAACAGACGTGGACACTAATTGTAGCACCTTGGCGTGCTTGTGTTCGCTGTCTCGTTAACGAACTTTCGAACTTGGGACCGAGTCTACCCTGCACTGGGAGACGAGGGTCCTCTTTTGGCGGCGGAGTTCTCTCCACCGATCCATTTTTGTGTTGTCGGGCACCACGTCGCTCCAGTTGACCTTGGAGCGCACGCGAGTCGCTACGATCTCCGTCGTGTGTTGTGCGCGCTGCGCTCGTGTGTAATTGCGCACGCGTGGCGCTGGCGCGCGCGCGCGCACGCGCGGATGGGCTATGTACCGTTGAAACGGATAGCTCCCTGGTTGATCCTGCCAGTAGTTATATGCTTGTCTCAAAGATTAAGCCATGCATGTCTCAGTGCAAGCCGTATTAAGGCGATACCGCGAATGGCTCAATATATCAGTTTTGGTTCCTTAGATCTTACTCAGTTACTTGGATAACTGTGGTAATTCTAGAGCTAATACATGCAATCAGAACTCTGACCAGTGATGGGACGAGTGCTTTTATTAGATCAAAACCAATCGACGGAGGGCCTCGCGTCCGAAGTCGTTACTTTTGATGAATCTGGATAACTTTTGCCGATCGCATGGTCCAGTACCGGCGACGCATCTTTCAAATGTCTGCCTTATCAACTTTCGATGGTAGTTTCTGCGACTACCATGGTTGTCACGGGTAACGGGGAATCAGGGTTCGATTCCGGAGAGGGAGCCTGAGAAACGGCTACCACATCCAAGGAAGGCAGCAGGCGCGCAAATTACCCACTCCCGGCACGGGGAGGTAGTGACGAAAAATAACGATACGGGACTCTTACGAGGCCTCGTAATCGGAATGAGTACACTTTAAATATTTTAACGAGGAACAATTGGAGGGCAAGTCTGGTGCCAGCAGCCGCGGTAATTCCAGCTCCAATAGCGTATACTAAAATTGTTGCGGTTAAAAAGCTCGTAGTTGCATTTGTGCGCCGCGCTGTCGGTGCACCGCTTCCGCGGTGATACTGACACGTCTGCGGAGCATATCGTCGGTGAGCCGGCGGTAAAACGCCGGTTCAATATCAAAATCCTATCGCGGTGCTCTTCGTTGAGTGTCGAGATGGGCCGACAATTTTACTTTGAACAAATTAGAGTGCTCAAAGCGGGCTCAAAATGCCGCTTGAATATTTCGTGCATGGAATAATAGAATATGATCTCGGTTCTATTTTGTTGGTTTTCAGAACTCCGAGGTAATGATTAATAGGGATAACTGGGGGCATTCGTATTGCGACGTTAGAGGTGAAATTCTTGGATCGTCGCAAGACGAACATCAGCGAAAGCATTTGCCAAAGGTGTTTTCATCAATCAAGAACGAAAGTTAGAGGTTCGAAGGCGATTAGATACCGCCCTAGTTCTAACCGTAAATATGTCATCTAGCGATCCGCCGACGTTACTACAATGGCTCGGCGGGCAGCTTCCGGGAAACCAAAGATTTTGGACTCCGGGGGGAGTATGGTTGCAAAGCTGAAACTTAAAGGA
>JARPMR010000097.1:32500-39166 GCA_029955525.1 Oeneis ivallda
CCTAAGTGCCCCGTCCTGTCTGTCCTGTATAAACCCAACCTGAACTAACTTTAAATTTGGTAAAAATTTAGAATCGTGGCGTGAGTTGCGTTTTGTTCAAGCTACAAATCAAATGGGCTACGCCAGAAGACTCGCTCCGTCGCCCCTTCATTCAGCTTCACCTACTCGACCTTCGTTTCGCTACGGAGGTCGCCGGCTCGCTTCGCTCGCCACCTCCCCCCTTCGCTCCACTCGGCCTCGTAGGCTCGCTTCATTCAGGACCTCCTTCGCGAGCTTCTGGCTTCGCGCTTCATAAAAACACTCTAGGGGTAGGACAGACAAGACTACGTGGAGTCGGGGTTGGCCAATTCGGTTCTGTCACACTGTTCGACCTATATCAGTCCATGTCGTTTCAGAGTGGAAAAGCTTTTTTGCAATATAATAATTTCTTTATATTTTATAAACATGAGATCCCATCTACTCTACTCCTTTTCCCCTATATTGACCAAATAGAACCTAATTTAAGTTTAGCACCTGAACCCCAACCTAGCCTATTTTTAGACTTTGGCAAAATATAATATGCACTTGTTAGGTTTGGTTTGGTTGTGTTAGGTTAGGTTAGGTTAGGTTAGGCTTATGTAGGGTCATGTTATGTTAGGTTGTGTTAGCTTATGTTGAGTTATATTAGTTAGTGTTTGCTTTATGTTGGTCTATATAGCACTTGTTGGGTTTAGTTTTGTTATGTTAGGTTAGGTTAGGGTTTAGTTGGGTTACGTTTAGGTTATGTCAGGTTATGTTGGGTTATGTTAGCTTATGTTAGATTATGTTAGATTATGTTGAGTTATGTAATTTAATGTTTGCTTTATGTTGGGCTATGTTAGGTTTTTAAACTCAAGTTGGGCGCATTGACCCAATACAACCTAAGTGTACACCTAAACTAAGTTTAGATTTTGGCAAAATATGTATATAGCACTTGTTAGTTTTAGTTTGATTATGTTAGGTTAGGTTAGGGTTATGTTGGGTTATGTTAAGATATGTTGGATTATGTTTGGTTGTGTTGGGTTATTTTGGATAATTTTGGTTTATTTTGGGTTATGTTGGGTTATGTTAGGTTATGTTTGGCTACGTTGGGCTATTTTGGGTTTTGTTGGGTTATGTTGGGTTATTGTGGGGTATTGTGGGTTACGTCGGGTTTTGTTGGGTTATGTTGGTTTATTTTGGGTAATATTGGGTAACTTTGGGTTATGTTGGGTTATTTTGGGTTTTGTTGGGTTATGTTAGGTTATGTTGGGTTATGTTGGGCTATTTTGGGTTATGTCAGGTTTTGTTGGGATATGTTGGGTTATTTTGGGTTATGTTGGGTTATGTTAGGTTATGTTGGGTTATGTTGGGCTATTTTGGGTTATGTCAGGTTTTGTTGGGTGATGTTGGGTAATTTTGGATTTTGTTGGGTTATGTTAGGTTATGTTGTATTAGGTTTGGCTATTTTGGGTTATGTCAGGTTGTGTTGGGATATGTTGGGTTATTTTATGTTGTGTTGGGTTATTGTGGGGTATTTTGGGTTACTTCGGGTTTTGTTGGTTTATTTTGGGTAACTTTGGGTTATGTTTGGTTATTTTGGGTTATGTTGGGTTATGTTAGGTTATGTTGGGTTATGTTGGGCTATTTTGGGTTATGTCAGGTTTTGTTGGGTTATGTTGGGTTATGTTAGGTTATGCTGGGCTATTTTGTGTTATGTCAGGTTGTGTTGGGATATGTTGGGTTATTTTATGTTGTGTTGGGTTATTGTGGGGTATTTTGGGTTACTTCGGGTTTTGTTGGTTTATTTTGGGTAACTTTGGGTTATGTTGGGTAATGTTTGCTTTATGTTCGGTTACGTTAGGTTATGTTCGGTTATGTTGGGCTATTTTGGGTTATGACAGGTTTTGATGGGTTATGTTGGTTTATGTTGGGTTATTTTAGGTTATTTTGGATAATTTTGGGTAACTTTAGGTTATTTTGGGTTATGTTTGGCTATTTTGGGTTCTGTTAGGTCATGTTAGGATATGTTAGGTTATTTTGGGTTATGTTGGGTAATGTTTCCTTTATGTACGGTTATGTTGGGTTATGTTGGATTATGTTGGGTTGTGTTGGGTTATTTTGGGTAATTCTGGGTTATGTTGGGTTATGTTAGGTTATGTTGGACTATGTTGGGCTATTTTGGATTTTGTTGGGTTATGTCAGGTTTGTTGGGTTATGTTAGCTTATAGTTGTTCATTTTGGGCTATGTTGGGTTTTGTTGGGTAACGTTAGGATATGTTGGGTTATTTTGGGTTATGTTGGGTTTTGTTGTGTTATGTTATGTTATTTTCTCGTTTATGTCAGGTTTTGTTGGGTGATGTTGGGTTCTGTTGGGTCATGTTAGGATATGTTAGTTTTTTTCGGTTATGTTGGGTTATGTTGGGTTATGTTAGGTTATGCCCCCCCCCCCCCCCCCCCCATACTCAATACATAGTAAAATTTTTAAACATAATTAAATACAATCTTTGTTCTAATATCCATTTTGACGTTGACGCTATTCTGTTGAACGGTATAATATGTGGGAACGTGTCGACGTTGAGCGCGACGTGATGCAAGACGTGCAAGTCGAAAGCGCGGAAGGGCGAGTAGAGACTTGCTGCTCCCGGATCGTAACGCGATGCGCGCATGCAGTGTATGCGTGCGCGTGTCTGTGATTGTCTCCGGTTGCCGCGCCTCTCCCGCCCGATGGTTTTTTAACTGCAACGTCTGTGACTGCGTCCGCAGCGTCGCGTCGTTCTTACGCGATTGAAGTTTAATAACATAACATAATAACATAACATAATTATAGAACGTTGTCGGCCGACGGAATCGCGTCCGATGAGTCTTTGGCGGCGCCGAGACCTCTACTTTTCGCGTTCTGCGCGTTGGAGGGGTGTTTCGAGTCGCTCGATTTCTCATCTAAATGCGTAGTTCCGTAGTTTTGTACAGTCTATGTATTGTGCAATAGCAGCGGTCGTTAAAAGTGTTCAAAGCGTGCAAAATAAGCGCACATGATAATTAAACCTGGGGACGTTTTACGTGATCCACTTACAAGTGCCAATCTCTACGAGGTGAGCGCTTGAATGTGTTTTTTTACGTATAACGCGTGGGTTATCGGTATACAGTCTCTCTAACACCGGGCGACGGTCATAATATTGTGCACGCGTCTGTTGCTTCAACAGACGTGGACACTAATTGTAGCACCTTGGCGTGCTTGTGTTCGCTGTCTCGTTAACGAACTTTCGAACTTGGGACCGAGTCTACCCTGCACTGGGAGACGAGGGTCCTCTTTTGGCGGCGGAGTTCTCTCCACCGATCCATTTTTGTGTTGTCGGGCACCACGTCGCTCCAGTTGACCTTGGAGCGCACGCGAGTCGCTACGATCTCCGTCGTGTGTTGTGCGCGCTGCGCTCGTGTGTAATTGCGCACGCGTGGCGCTGGCGCGCGCGCGCGCACGCGCGGATGGGCTATGTACCGTTGAAACGGATAGCTCCCTGGTTGATCCTGCCAGTAGTTATATGCTTGTCTCAAAGATTAAGCCATGCATGTCTCAGTGCAAGCCGTATTAAGGCGATACCGCGAATGGCTCAATATATCAGTTTTGGTTCCTTAGATCTTACTCAGTTACTTGGATAACTGTGGTAATTCTAGAGCTAATACATGCAATCAGAACTCTGACCAGTGATGGGACGAGTGCTTTTATTAGATCAAAACCAATCGACGGAGGGCCTCGCGTCCGAAGTCGTTACTTTTGATGAATCTGGATAACTTTTGCCGATCGCATGGTCCAGTACCGGCGACGCATCTTTCAAATGTCTGCCTTATCAACTTTCGATGGTAGTTTCTGCGACTACCATGGTTGTCACGGGTAACGGGGAATCAGGGTTCGATTCCGGAGAGGGAGCCTGAGAAACGGCTACCACATCCAAGGAAGGCAGCAGGCGCGCAAATTACCCACTCCCGGCACGGGGAGGTAGTGACGAAAAATAACGATACGGGACTCTTACGAGGCCTCGTAATCGGAATGAGTACACTTTAAATATTTTAACGAGGAACAATTGGAGGGCAAGTCTGGTGCCAGCAGCCGCGGTAATTCCAGCTCCAATAGCGTATACTAAAATTGTTGCGGTTAAAAAGCTCGTAGTTGCATTTGTGCGCCGCGCTGTCGGTGCACCGCTTCCGCGGTGATACTGACACGTCTGCGGAGCATATCGTCGGTGAGCCGGCGGTAAAACGCCGGTTCAATATCAAAATCCTATCGCGGTGCTCTTCGTTGAGTGTCGAGATGGGCCGACAATTTTACTTTGAACAAATTAGAGTGCTCAAAGCGGGCTCAAAATGCCGCTTGAATATTTCGTGCATGGAATAATAGAATATGATCTCGGTTCTATTTTGTTGGTTTTCAGAACTCCGAGGTAATGATTAATAGGGATAACTGGGGGCATTCGTATTGCGACGTTAGAGGTGAAATTCTTGGATCGTCGCAAGACGAACATCAGCGAAAGCATTTGCCAAAGGTGTTTTCATCAATCAAGAACGAAAGTTAGAGGTTCGAAGGCGATTAGATACCGCCCTAGTTCTAACCGTAAATATGTCATCTAGCGATCCGCCGACGTTACTACAATGGCTCGGCGGGCAGCTTCCGGGAAACCAAAGATTTTGGACTCCGGGGGGAGTATGGTTGCAAAGCTGAAACTTAAAGGAATTGACGGAAGGGCACCACCAGGAGTGGAGCCTGCGGCTTAATTTGACTCAACACGGGAAATCTCACCAGGCCCGGACACCGGAAGGATTGACAGATTAACAGCTCTTTCTTGATTCGGTGGGTGGTGGTGCATGGCCGTTCTTAGTTGGTGGAGCGATTTGTCTGGTTAATTCCGGTAACGAACGAGACTCTAGCCTGCTAAATAGGCGTCGTCATTTAGGTGTGCGCGATTTCGGTCGCGCAACTCACTGGCGGCGTATTAAAATTCTTCTTAGAGGGACCGGCGTCTTCGAGGCGCACGAGATTGAGCAATAACAGGTCTGTGATGCCCTTAGATGTCCTGGGCCGCACGCGCGCTACACTGAAGGAATCAGCATGTTCTCCCTGGCCTAGAGGCCCGGGCAACCCGTTGAAACTCCTTCGTGCTGGGGATTGGGGTTTGCAATTATCCCCCATAAACGAGGAATTCCTAGTAAGCGCGAGTCATAAGCTCGCGTTGATTACGTCCCTGCCCTTTGTACACACCGCCCGTCGCTACTACCGATTGAATGATTTAGTGAGGTCTTCGGACCGACACGCGGTGGCTTCACGGCCGTCGGCGTTGTTGGGAAGTTGACCAAACTTGATCATTTAGAGGAAGTAAAAGTCGTAACAAGGTTTCCGTAGGGGAACCTGCGGAAGGATCATTAACGTACGTACGCATCGCGCCGCCTGACCGTGGTCAGCGCGCGCACGTTGCATATGTTGTTAAAGACACGCCACAACAAAAAGAGACGAGAGGAACCCTGCACGTCCGCCGCCCACTCCCCTGCGCTTGATCGCTCGGATGGGATGGTACGTTGGGATCCTCAATCTCGACACCGTAAACGCCCTGGTGTATAAACGGGCGCTCACTGAGTATAACTATTAAACGACAAAAAACAAACACTAAGTATAACTATTAACGAAACAAACCATTACCCTGGACGGTGGATCACTTGGCTCGCGGGTCGATGAAGAACGCAGTTAACTGCGCGTCATAGTGTGAACTGCAGGACACATTTGAACATCGACATTTCGAACGCACATTGCGGTCCGTGGAGAAACATCCAGGACCACTCCTGTCTGAGGGCCGGCTGCATAAAAACAAATACCACACTGTCCTAAAACACTTTGAAACGAAAGGAGTTTGGACACTTGGCGGTTCCGTGAAGGCGGTGCGCGCGAGACTCTCCAACGAGGCGATCGCGCGCAACGCTGTAAGCGGTCCGCTTAAAAATGATATCGTGTTATATCTATCGTGTGTCGTTCGAGCGTTGTTGCGCCCGACGCAATCCACTCCCGTCTCTGGGTGTGGCGCCATCGAAACCCTCCACCGTATCGTGCGCGTGGTGGGGTGCGAGCCGCGTGCGAGCTGCGTGTGCGAGCGCGTCGATCGACCGACCCTTCCGTTAACGGTGAATCGGTCGACGGCGCGCGACCGCCGCTCTCCACGCGCCGCGCCCGCCGCGCTCTACGACGGTGGCCGGGGGGGGGCGTCACGATATCAGAGATCGGGTGAGGTGTCGCGCTGGGTGCGCTTCGCTCTCGGCACGCACGCACGATAGTGTGAAACGCGCAACTGTGCACACAACGCGCAGTGAGTAGGCGGACTCGACGTCCGGACTCGCGCGACGGCGCCGTGCGCGCGCGCTGACCCGCTCGCGTGCGGCGCCGTCGAGCTGACGGATATCGCGTCTGCCTCCATTTTTATCGTTGGCCTCAGATCAGGGAGGATCACCCGCCGAATTTAAGCATATTAGTAAGCGGAGGAAAAGAAACTAACCAGGATTTCCTTAGTAGCGGCGAGCGAACAGGAAACAGCCCAGCACTGAATCGCGCGGTTGTAACGATCGCGGGAGATGTGGTGTTCGGGAGGTTCCGCTATCTCGTCGTCGCCGCTCCTGTCCAAGTTCGTCTTGAAC
>JARPMR010000098.1:0-38443 GCA_029955525.1 Oeneis ivallda
CCAAGTCCATTTGCGATTTTCTTTCTTTTTGAAATATGTGTTCATGATGCTTAATTTGTTTTCAGATGCATATTCTATTAGTCTCTGTCCTCTGTCATTTCGCTCTCCATATCCGTATTTGCCCAGAATTGGATGTTCATGTGTTTTGGGTTGTCCGATTTTTGCATTAAAGTCTCCTATTACTATGACTATTTTATCTGCCAGATCGTGAGCTACAGACAATTCCGAGTAGAAGTAGAGGTTCCATTACTAAAACATAATCACTGAGATTTTTCATTTGAGGAACTCACAAAAAATATATTATTAACCACTTTATATGTATTTTGAGGTTACAAAAATATGTAGATAGGTATAAAGACGTAGTCGTAATTCCTACTTCCATGTTATTATAAGTTCTAATTTGACGATGGGATGTGTTACTTAAGTAGTCTATAGACCTCTCTACATAGACAAACTCTTGAATTTCCGGGCAAGCAATGACATCGAGCAACGATCCAAACGCAATATGAATTAATCAGATGATGGTTCATTATTTAATAATTATTTAACCAAGGCAAAAGATGTAAAACTAATTTCATATAAAAAACGAACTAATTTAAATAATTTTGTTTAGCATAGATCATATTCATAGACACCTCCTAAAACATTCATGTACAATTCTGCCATTGTTCTTTATTTTATAATTTTGTGAACTGAAACTTACACTTCCTGATTTCTTATTGCCTAAACTATCTCATGTATATATTTTAAGATTATTTCTCAGTAGGAGTAAAATACCCTATTACTCAAAGATGCCTGAACCGATTTGGAAAACCTTTTTTTAATCCCAGGGCATCATTTATATTTTATCGAAATCTGTCGAGCAGTTTTTAAAAATCAACAATAACTATATATACTTTGTAGCGCCGCAGACGTTTGAAGTCGTTTAAGTAAAATATTTAACTACTTATTGCAATTTGTTGCAATACGCCTGAGAGGCTATCCACATGCATTAAGGTTTCTTTTAAAAGCCTCATTTTGTATCACAAGATCTAAATACCCAACACCAGCTTGTAAATTGGATTAAACATGCCTAAAGTTTCAAACATCAAAACATATTTGCTTTGTAACAGCCAGATTCTACAAAGGCGAAGGCGGCGCGGGCCCGGGCGACCCCCCAAGGACCCGGACGGCCCAAAGAGAAGACGCGAGCGCATGAAGTGTATGAAATGTGGCAAGAGCTTCCAGAAATATGAAAACTTCGAAGCACACATGCGCGGACACTTTGGAAAGAAGGTGAGCGTTTAAACAAGTTTGCTGTAAATGTCTTGAGTATATGAAATAAGCTTTTTTATTTTGTTTATAATTATTAAATTAAATCATTCAATATATTTATGCAAACAAATTAGCATCATTGATCAGTAACCATAAGATTGAGGTATTTTCCGATTTAGGGGTCAATGGAACAAAAATTATTCAGGTGGGGCCAACAGGAATACTGGTAATAATAATTATTATTTATGTCTAGGGGCCAGTAGATTTTTCATCTCCTCTGGAAGCTCTTCCTACTGCTTATTAGCAGTGCTTGTGCTAGTTATGTGTCAATAAGTCCATTTCCATCAGTATAGTACTTTTATTTCACCAAGCGACACACGCTTTACTTGTGATAACCAAGTGTACAAACACTTTGTGAATGTGTGCGTAAGTGCTGTAGTACTGATTTTACAGTCTACTCGTCTTCACGCACACATTCGTACCATGTTGTATACTTTGTTACACAAGTAAAACGCGCGTCGCTTCGTGAAATAAAACTACTATATCTATTTACTATTATTGCTTAAGGGTAAAGTAAGCCCCTAGAGATATTTTGAAATTTTAACAGAACTTTCACAGGCCTAGGCAGATAGAAGATAATAGGTATACAAGATGTATATTATTATAGCTCTGAAGTCTGTATAGATTTCGTTGCCACTCTCAAATCCTCAATCCTGATGCTAAAAAGAAAACAAATTCGTTTGAAAACAACCACAAAACTTCACAAAACTACAAAACGTACCGCGACGCTATGAACTTCGGCCAGCGCGTAAGCATAATATGCTTATACCAAGCTCTAACTTAAAGATCCACAGTACCAGCCCCAACCTGATGTGCGTAAAAATATATAATAATATCTCAAACCACATAAAAGAAATTAGGAGTGATACAGTTATCAATTCCTTAAAAATGTTTCTTATAGACAAGAGCCTATTATAAAATAAATGAATTTTTTGAAGAAAAATAATAGTGTCCGTCTCTCTACTTAACCTAGTAATTGCTGTGCCCCAATGGGGTTCCAATGTAAATATATATATATTGTAAGTTGGAATGCAATGAATAAATGAATGAATTAATGAATGAAAAAGTTTAAAATAAGAAAAAATAAAGACGCTGGTGACTTCTCGTTCGTGTTTCACAACACTGGCTACAACAGATGCCCCGTTGCAGCCGGACATTCAGTGCGGCCACTGCGACAAGACGTTCATGTCGCTGCGCAGCCTCAGCTCGCACGCGCGCATCCACTCCGCGGTACGCAAATACCAATGCCTCGCGTGCGGCAAGAGCTTCGCCTACCTCAACGTGCTCAAGAACCACGAGCTCATCCACGCCGGCGTGCGCAGGCACCAGTGCCACCTGTGCGACGCCAAGTTCGTGCAGGCGTACAACCTCAAGGTTTGTGTCGCGCGACGTCGCCCGCGCGGCCTCCGCGACGACGCTCGTGTCGCTGCGCAGCACCGCGGAGCCTGTAAAGCCGGAATAGTCGACGCGGGTTTGTGTCTTGTCGTAAAGTGGTCGCTTTCATCAAGATTTCAAGGTTTGTGGGCTTTCAGCTTTCAGCAGCAAATGTTAAGGTTAGTATACATACATACATACATATTTTAACTATATATTTTTTTGAAAAGAGAATTCCAAATTGGAATGAACACCATCAGTCAGTTAAAAGTTTATAAATAAAATTAAAAGTCTAGGGGCAGATGGGACAGAAATTATTTAGGTGGGGGCCTATGGGAATTCTTGGCTTTAGAATTAATTTAACTTCTCAATAACTGAAAAATTGTTTTATTATTTTTTTAAGGTTCAAAATATCGACTTTAACCAATTGATATGGCCATTCATTAAGAGAATATTTATGACAAACAGCTCACTATCTCAGAGGGCTCACGGGGAGGTTCTATCCCGCTGTAACTATGCCTTGTCCATAGGTCCACCTGGAAACCCACAACAACCAGAAGAACTATAGCTGCTCGCAGTGCGGCAAAAAGTTCGCGCAGCCCGGCAACCTCAAGATACATCTCATCCGTCACACCGGCATCAAGAACTACGCCTGCACCATGTGCGAGATGCGCTTCTACATCAAGGTGAATATAGTCATCATCATCATCATTAGCAACCCATCAACGGCTCACTACTGAGCACAGGCCTCCTCTCAGAGAAGGGTTATAGGCCATAGTCCACCATGCTGGCCCAATGCGAATTGGTGGACTTCACACACCTTCAAGAACATTATGAAGAACTCTCAGATGTGCAGGTTGTTTTCCTTCACCGTTGAAGCAAGTGATAGTTAATTGCTTAAACGCACTTGACTCCGAAAAGTCAGAGGTGCATACCCGGGATCGAACCCGCGACCCCCCGAATAGGAGACCACAGTCCTAACCACTAGGCTATCACTGCTTCATAATAGGTGAATATAGTACAAAGCAGAAATGTGTGCGACATCTGAACCACAATTACGGATCGCCTACATTTTCAACGTGCATCTATTAAGTCCGACCAGGCATCAACGTCTTCAGGTTTCAAATCTATTCAGTGTGCCTTGTACCGCCGCCGCTGAAATACACAATTTTCGTGTACGCATTTTGCCTAACTTTTAACTACAAAGATCCGGGTCACTCACGCGCATATAAACTTTCTACCGCAAAACTAATTGTTACATGGTGGTAAACCGAACCAGTGGGAGCTGTCGAAGGCCAGAAGACTTACAGAACTTTCAAACCAGGTTTGAGGTTAGGTATGAGGTTCGACACTCAAAGTCAATTCGCTCAGCGAATTTGCAATCAATAAAATTGTGTTCATATTTCATATTTGGCCATAAAAAAGCGCTATAAATATAAATCCTGCTTTCGAGTTGGCCTAGTTGGGCATGCACCTGGGAACATATTATGTTGCCAAGAACTGTATTAACAATGTAATACCATACTATACAGGGCCACTGCGATGAGGCTGAGATCTATAGATCGTACTCTGGCTTTGCTCAAGACTCAAGATAGAGTTAAAATGAGACACAAATAGGTTACGACATAAATCCGTCTTGTTTTAACTCAGAATTGAGTCTGAGCTGAGTGGGAGTGCCATCTATAGATCTTACCCTCAGGACTTTAGTAGTACTAGTATATACTTTAATACTAGTATGAAAAAGTTTCATCTATCCCTTTAAATGACTACGCTGAAGCTACCGGGGCAAATGGGACACGTGCTCGGGTTTCATATTTTGTAAGAGAAATGCTCTACTAAAACAAAAAGTTATTGAGTTACATTTGCCCTTACTTCCATTTTGCGTGGCGTGCACTTCATAAAGGCATCAAAGCAGTGCTTACCCTAAACCCGAAACTTAGTACCGTATTTGAGATCCACAATGCAACTTGCAGGCGGACCTGGTGAAGCACATGCGGTCGCACTCGGCGGAGAAGCCATTCTCGTGCCAGCTATGCGATAAGACCTTCAAGAGCAGGAGCTTCCAGGCCATCCACATGCGGACCCACACTGGTGACTATCTTCATCATCATCTCCCTCTCCTTGTCCCACGCTATGTTGGGTCGGGACAACAATGGTCGGGACAAATGGTCTTATAAGCCATGTTGTAAGTGGTTCGGCTTGACATTTTAACTATGGTGACTATCTTGCGCTTATTTGAAAACTAGTCTTATAAATAGGTATAAAAATCGGAATAAACTCGCAAACTACTGAACCGATTTTGATCAAACTTCGTAACTATTTGTAACTAGCTGATGCCCGCGACTTCGTCCGCGTGGATTTAGTTTTTAAAATCCCTCGGGAACTCTTTGATTTTCCGGGAGAAAAAGTAGCCTATGTCACTCTCCAGGTCCTCAACTATACCCATGCAAAAAATCACGTCGATCCGTAGCTATATGTTTCGCTCAATCATTAAATATATTATAAATTATAATGCAACAAGAAATAAAACGCCATTTTCAGCCTCAATAGACAAACCTGACCAAAACTTATTCAATTCTTGAAATCGTACCCGTTGCATTATTGTCGTACCCACTTCTAACACAAGCTTTTCGCTTATTATATTATTAAAAAATCACACTCACATCACACATGTGAGACCAAGGCATAAATAGAAAATGGCGGTTTTCCTTAGCCATCTTAAAATTTAAACAACTAATCGCGGTAAAAGATTACGTTTCAGAAAAACGCATAACTGACGAACGTAGCTGGGTTCTGTTCGAACTTAGAGACGTTATATTTAAAAAAAAGTTGAATGTAGTGGAACACTTGGTTGGAACGAAGTTCTTTCTAATAAATAAAATAAAAAATAATAATCTTGTAAGGTTACGTTGTATTTGTGGGGGTAGAATGTGATTTTAAGTGTATTTTATAAAAACAATACTGCATTTTAGTCGTCCATTTCCGTCCGAAGTTGGTGTTTCTCTCATGTCCAGAATAGGAGTAATCTTACAATCTGAAGTCAGGATTCGAACCCGCGAACCGATAGTTTCACTCCTTCGTTAAACTGTTACGCCAAAGTTATGATGTAACGTGTGTAATAAACGAAGGCAACAAGTCTCGTGACGGAAAATTCTTATGCCTAGCAACAAGGGGCAAGGGGAAATTCTTACACATTTTTTCGTCTAACCGCTATCCGCCAAACCGTCCGAAAAAGAACTTCGTAGCCAATTACAGTTTTTGCAATTCACGAAGGCGAGTGAGCTTTACTCGTGGTTACTTCGTGTACATGCACATTGCATAAGTGTGCGTGCCTGTCAAAGCCTAGGTGGGAGCGGACAGGCGCGAGCATTGCGCTCGCTCACATTTATACAGATACGACACACACACAACCATAAGTCAGTCGCCCTCGTGAATTGCAAGAACTATCTTCTTCTTCTTCTTTATCAACCTATAGACGTCCACTGCTGGACAAAGGTCTCCTGCATGGACTTCCACAGGCTTCGGTCTTGCGCCGCTTGAATCCAGCGGCTCCCTGCGACTCGTTTGATGTCGTCGGTCCACCTGGTGGGGGGTCTGCCAACACTGCGTTTCCCGGTGCGGGGTCGCCACTCCAACACCTTGGGACCCCAACGACCATCAGCTCTTCGAACTATGTGCCCCGCCCCGCCCATTTCCACTTCAGTTTCGCGACACGCTGAGCTATGTCGATGACTTTGGTTCTCCTACGAATCTCCTCATTTCTGATTTGATCTCGCAAGAACTATAATAAATTTTAATATGTTCTTGAAGGTGAACGACCATACGCCTGCGACCTATGCCCGAAGAAGTTCATGGCGCGGAAGGACCTGCGCAACCACCGCATGATCCACACGGGCGAGAAGCCGCACAAATGCCAGCTGTGCAGCCAGGCCTTCATACAGAAGTGCGCGCTCAACCGACACATGAAGGGCCACGGGAAGAGCGGCGAGGACGCTTCTGCGCTCGCGCGCGCGCCGCTGCCGCCCGTGCACGTGAACAACACGCCGCCGCTCACTATGGCGTACGCGCAGTGGCACACCAACTGATCACGTTGTGTCATCAACAGACGAGGGAGCCTTGTACATTCATACTAACATTATAGTGCGAAAGTAACTCAGTTTCTCTGTTATGTTTTCTCGACTCAAACCACGAGACGACCTCCCTGACGCAGTGGTGGGCGCTGTGGTCTTATAACTGGGAGGTCTCGGGCTCGACTCCCGGCGGGGCTCAATTTGGAAATTTATAATTTCTGAATTGTCTCTGGTCTGGTCTGGTGGGAGGCTTTCGTTGGCCGTGGCTAGTTACCACCATACCGTCAAAGACGTGCCGTCAAGCGATTTAGCGTTCCGGCATGATGGCGTGTAGAAACCGATTAGGGGTAAGGGTTGAATGTTCACTGCCATACCGCTTCCTAGTTAGTCCGCTACCATCTTAGACTGCATCGTCACTTACCGTCAGGCGAGATCGCAGTCAAGGACTATCTTGTCATCGAATAAAAAAAAAACAATATTGGCAAAACATTCCAGGTAAAAATATAATATCATAATGGCGGACACTTACTATTTTTACATAAAAAGGCATTGATTACTCCATTTAACAAACAAAATATTCATTACTCAATAATTGATTAATGAAAACAGCAAACACAAGTAGGTATAGAGAGATGTGAATGACGTGACAACCAGAAGCAGACTGGCCCATAGTCGATTGGCTTTATAGAATTGATGAGCAGCGAGGCCCAGCCAATATTAAAAACTACCTTCCTCCTACAATAAATAATATTGTTACGATTGTAAGTTCGAGGTCAGTCAAGTGGTGTAGGTTTGAAAAGGTAACAGACTTTCGCATGTATAATATTAGTAATGTAGACTTTTGTGATATAATTAGATGGTATTCACTTAAAATAAGGATTTTGATCATTGACTTTTAAAATCATTTTAGAAAAAAAAAATGAACTTGTTTTTCAGTACTTTAATGTATGAATTAAATTCTTTTGAAAAAAATTGTTTAAATGTGTAAAAAGAATTTGTACAAAGTAAGTTAAGAAATCTTGTAAAATAAATATCTAGGATTCTTATAATTATTACATTACTATTCTATTTTATTTCTCAGACTGATTTTGGTAATCGGTCAATTATATTGTCTATTGTAATATTAGGGTAGCAACATACTAATAAATAACATACAAGTTGTGGTTGCGTTTTGTAAATATGTTTCGCCTTTGATATTAATATCTCGATCCGTCGTTTTAAAGCAACTATAGTATTAAGGCCATATACACCGCGCCGTTCCGGGACGGGACACGATCCAAAGATCTTTATTATGCTTTTGTTTGAACTAATTCATATTTCAAAGGGCCAAGGGGGCAAGTTTATACAAAATAGTCCGGGAGGAATCGGCGCATGCGTATCGAAAACTATTCCACCTCAATTTTTTTATGCGATCCTCTTCAAATGGCCCTCCTAATTATATAAATGCATGTTGCCAGGGCGCCACCTGGTGCCATATTGTTTAAACCGAAATTGTTTAAACAATTGCAAGGAATTATTATTTTTCAACCGGACAAATTTTTTTTATATTCTTTATTGAAATACCAATAAAAAAGGTCCTATGACTTTTCACGATAAAGTTAATATTTTTAAAGATATGAATTTTTAAAGGTTCGAAAAATCTCAAATTTGGGTACTTTCGACCTATGAAAAATATATTTAAAAAAAACATAATGTTTTAGTAATATTTTTTTTAATTCTCTATACGATAGTTAATAATATTGTTAATAGAGATTTTAAAAAATTTCATTGTTTATAATTTTTTTTTAATTGTTAATTTCGCGCGCTCACAAGTATGCGTTGCTTATAGTCTAGATTTCCTTACTTGAGTATTCGGGTAAACAAACACCTCTTGATATAAATATCACTTATTTACACACCAACCACACATTTTGAACTATGTTTAACTGTCTAGATCTGTTCATTAAACACATTTGTTACGATTTACACTTGAATGTTTAGAAAAAACATTCAAATGAATTGAATTATAGTTATTTATGCAACTGTTGTATAATAAGGGGTATTATAGAATAGAATAGAATAGAATAGAAATATTTTTTATTCAAATAAACTTTTACAAGTGCTTTTGAATAGTCAAGGAATCTACCACTGGTTCGGAATGCCTTTCCTGCCGAGAAGAACCAGCAAGAAACTCGGCGGTTGCTCTTTTCAACTTTTCAAAACAAATTTACAATACAGTAAATACTATTAAAACACGAATGTGGGTTTATCACACGAGGCGTAGCCGAGTGTGATAATAGTATCACACTCATGTGATACTATGACACACATATGATTCACATGTGTGATACTATTATCACACTCGGCTACGCCTCGTGTGATAAACCCGCATTCGTGTTTTAATACCCCTTATTATACAACAGTTGCATAAATAACTATTATTAAATTCATTTGAATGTTTTTTCTAAACATTCAAGTGTAAATCGTAACGAATGTGTTTAATGAACAGATCTAGACAGTTAAACATAGTTCAAAATGTGTGGTTGGAGTGTAAATAAGTGATATTTATATCAAGAGGTGTTTGTTTACCTGAATACTCAAGTAAGGAAATCTAGACTATAAGCGACGCATACTTGTGAGCGCGCGAAATTAACAATTAAAAAAAAGATATAAACAATGAAATTTTTTTAAATCTCTATTAACAATATTATTAACTATTGTATAGAGAATTAAAAAAATATATTACTAAAACATTATGTTTTTTTTTAAATATATTTTTCATAGGTCGAAAGTACCCAAATTTGAGATTTTTCGAACCTTTAAAAATTCATATCTTTAAAAATATTAACTTTATCGTGAAAAGTCATAGGACCTTTTTTATTGGTATTTCAATAAAGAATATAAAAAAAATTTGTCCGGTTGAAAAATAATAATTCCTTGCAATTGTTTAAACAATTTCGGTTTAAACAATATGGCACCAGGTGGCGCCCTGGCAACATGCATTTATATAATTAGGAGGACCATTTGAAGAGGATCGCATAAAAAAATTGAGGTGGAATAGTTTTCGATACGCATGCGCCGATTCCTCCCGGACTAAAAAGTCAAAAAACAATTCTGACAGTCAGTCCTTGGTAGTCCGGTCCCGTCACGGCGTAATGTGAATCGACCTTTATGTAGCTATTAATTTTAAGTAAAGTTTATTTATAAAAAGTAAATGTGAACATTTATTTACAAATATAATTGTATATGCCACAAAGTATTGCGTAAGATGTTTTATCCAATTTCTAAAAAAATAAGTTCACTAAAATATCCATGAATGCTTGTGACACTTTGAGTTGGCTGAATAAATAAAACGATTTTATTCAAGATTTTATACAATTTTTTATTTATTTTTAGAGTTATAATATCAGTACTTCAGATAAAACACGAAATAACGACGATTTGTTTCTTCTGTATGGTGTTAAGATGATGAAAAAGATGCTCCAAGTAGGAAACGGCCAAGTGATTTTTTTCTATACTATCACGCTCATTTGGCGGATTCGGATCTACCTTAAGCTGGTTTTTCACTATGGGTATAATATATATTATAATATTATATCCTGAGATATAAATTAATATCGCTTGCCTGGCTTTGATATGGAACCCTTTACACTTGAATATAATACATATTTTTTTGACCGACCGAGCGATATTTTCAAGCATATAATATGCCTCCCACACCCCGCACACCGTTCACACCCATGCGACCCGAGGCCGTGTTATGTTTCAATGACGACTAACCTTATTGCAACTGAACTGCTCGATAAAATATATCTCATAGTGTAAAGGGCAATCGCGGGATATAATTTATATTTGGGGATATATATTATATCCCATAGTGAAAAGCCAGCTTTAAGATTATACAAGTCAAATCACAGAACGAAATTCCTCTTGCGGCCGAAAACGTGTCACGCGTGGAATTTACGGGCTTAGTATTTCATCACCGTCGCACTTTTCCTTTGCTGTAGTTCTCCATCTTTTCCTATGCTGTAGTTAATTACCCACAGGTACAATTCTATCATGAATTTTCATATGTCGAGTCAGACTGCCTCGTTGCGAAAAACCGTGGTCACACACAGTGCACTTATGTGGCTTTTCCCCCGTGTGAGTAAAATGGTGTTCCGTCAACCTTTTCTTGGACGTAAAACTCTTGGAGCAATAAGTGCACACGAATGGACGTTCCCCCGAGTGAGTCCTCTGATGCTCTACGTATGTCGTTTTTGAGGTATACGACTTGTTGCAAACTTCACACTTAAAAGTTCTGCCCTTGCCGTCGTGGTTCAACAAGTGTTTGGCCAAGTTGTATTTGTCTGTGAATGGGAAGCTGCAAATTTGGCAAATGAACCGTCTGCCCGTGTGACATTTTTGCACGTGCGAAACTAGCAACTTCTTGGTGTAAAACTTTTTCCCACAATGCTCGCATGTGTAGTGGCGTTCTCTGTTATCTTTATGTGTTTCTAGATGGGCCTGAAAAATAACGTTTTCTAAGTGCTAAGGGTCTCTATCATCATCATCATTGTCAACCCATTATCGGCTCACTACTAAGCGAGGTCTCTCAGAGAAGGGTTATAGGCCATAGTCCACCACGCTGGCTCAATGCGAATTGGCGGACTTCACACACCTTCGAGAACATTATGGAGAACTCTCAGGTGTGCAGGTTTCCTCACGATGTTTTCCTTCACCGTTAGAGCATGTGATATTTAATTTCTTAAGCGCACTTAACTTCGAAAAGTCAGAGGTGCGTACCCGGGATCGAACCTGCGACCCCCCGAATAGGAGACCACAGTCGTAACCACTAGGCTATCACATAGGGTCTCTTTAGAATAGAATAATTTTTTATTCAAATAAACTTTCACAAAGTGCTTTCGAATCGTCAAGTGAATCTACCACTGGTTCGAAACACCATTCCAACAGAGAAGTGCTGGAGCGAGTTATATCCACGATTTTTTATCGTATATAATCATCAATTGTGTAATATGCTTTTTGACGTGATAACGTCTTATAAATCGATGAACACCGGCTGCACGCACGAAAAAGTGTCACGTTCCGCCTGAGCCTGCGCGTGCAAGCAAGAGCGCGGAACAAGCGATAGAGAGGCACGATCGGCCCAAGCGTTGGCTTGTGACTAGAGAAAATTGTAATTTTCAATTAACTCCTTCTTAGTTCTTTGTATTTATTATACAAAATAATAATAATTCAGTGATAATTCAATTCAATGCATAAAAGTATGCAATTTTTCATCAATGTTTCTTTAAGACGTTATCACGTAGGTAAATTTACCGTTCGTAAACCGACTTTACAGACAACCAATTTTTTTATTTAAAAACTTTTCTATTCAATTGTATTTGAGAAATCCCACATAATTATTTTCCACGTACCTATATTAATCCTTTTAATTCTTTAAGTTTACCTTCAACACGCTGCTAGTACTACATCCTTTCCCGCACACATTGCATATAAAGAAATTTCTCCTTTCTGCATGCATCAGCTTTTCATGTATCCGCAACGTTTCGCGACTCTTCGCTATTTTGCCGCACGTGCGACATTTGACGCTGCTGAGAGGGGTCCGCACGTGCCAGCTCTCGTGGTGGCGCCGCAGACCGCTCCAGGTTACATAGGTTTTGTCACAGGACGTACATTTGAATATGTTCTGCAAAATTAAAAAACAATAGTTTAACTGTAACGGCTTTGCTTCAGCTGTCAAGCTACAAGATAGGTAGATAAGTCAAGCTACAAGTAGTGTGATGCGGGTTGTTACGTTCCCTCAAATATGGTTGAGCGAAGCAATGGCTGGGTCATACGTCATGCTCGTGAACGGGTGCCACCGGCGGGAATATACTTTATATACTAATAATACTTTCTGTCTGCTCGTCTTAACATGTGTTGAATTATAATTAGGTACGCTTTTGTGGAACTTCCACTCATTGTGGAAACACTGCATACATAGCATAGTATCAATTGTATTGTAAACTTTTTTCTTCTCGGCAGGAAGGGCATTCCGAACCAGTGGTAGACTCATCGACGATTCAAAAGCACTTGTAAAGAAGTTTATTTGAATAAAAAACATTTCTATTCTATTCTATAAGCTACATTTTGTAACATTTTTGTTTAAAAAGAGCAACTGCTGAGTTTCTTGCCGGCTCTTCTCAGCAGAATCAGCTTTCCGAACCGGCGGTAGATTCTTTACTTGTCATAAGAGCCAAAAGCTGGCCTACATGAAATAAATAATAATTTTGAATTGAAAAAAAAAAATATATGTTTTTCCACAGCACCGCAATAAATTGCGGTGACGACTTCGAGCGCCCCCGTTTACTCATTCAACGACACCGCACAAAACGATGCATGTTTTGTAGACGACTTTTTGGCTATGTCGTCCATGCCGCTATGTTGTTACGAGTTTTTTGCGGTAACGATATAGCGGCTGTATGAAACAAGTATGTATAAACTTGCTGACGACGCACCACACGTCTCAGGACACCTAAATATGCAAAATTGGTTGCAGAATCATCTCTTTCTCTTGTGGAAAAACGTACGAACGTCACGACGTCGTATGTAGTGTCTTGTATCGTGTCGTGCAGTGGCTCGTGCTAAAACGCTCTAACCCGACTAGAGTAAATTGGATGTAACATCTGTCATATTTAACTTTGTTGGTATAAAATATAGCTATGCCACCTGGACCATAATAATAAATCGATTGACAAACCCATTCATCAAAATGCGCACAGTAGTTACATAGACTGCTAAAATCATGGCTCTTTATAGATTTGCTGAAAAACGAATAAAATAATGCTGTGCCACTAAAGTTATGGTTTGCCAATATTTCTTTGGCTACTTCAGTAACTTACTGAAAATATATCTTGTATGTACTTTTTATTAGATACAGTGTTACAAAATAAGGGTTGAACCACCCAAATGAAGTATAATGTTTTTGCAGACAATACAACTATTTCAACATTAAATAGTATTCAGACCTTTCCAGGCCTAAAGTACGGTTGACAACTTCAGTTCCATTTAATCAATTTACACAGTTAATAAATACTTACTTTTGTTTGATGTGTTACTTTATGAATTTCAAATCTTTTTCTTGAAACAAAACCTCTGCTACACAATTCACATTTTAACTTTATTCTTTCCTTTGTTGTTGTTTTTACTTTCACACTGAAAATAAACAAGTGTAAATTAAAAATTTTATTTTTAAATACAAGCTTTTAGTAGCTACATCATTGGACTCTAGATATCATCTAGGATCAGAGTTCTTGTCATGACGAATCAAACAAGCCCAAACTCGATGGGGTTACATCATTTTATTACAGAGTTCCGATAGCCATCTTTCGTCTCCATCATCAGATCAGCTCCATGTCACAATAATATTGCATTGTTATCCAATTTACACATACATGCAAAATTTCAGCTCAATCGGAAACCGGGAAGTGGTTCTAATTCATCTTGCAAGATTTGACCCAAACAAACAAATAAATAAACTGGTCAAGCTAAACAAAAATACTAGTACTAGCTTGTAAAAATAATAGTGTTGTAATTAATATTACAGATTTCTGGTTTTGGTTTTAATGAAGCAACAAAACATATTACATAATACACCATGATTGCTATGTGCTGCCAAAGCTGGCTGGTCTTTTTGGGGCTGATGAATTTATTACTACATGATGCTTGCGACTGCTTCCGCATGGATTACGGTTTTTCAATTCCAGCGGGAACTCTAACTTTTTGGGAGAAAATGTAGCCTATGTGTTAATTCTGGGTATGAGCTACCTCCATTCCAAATTTCAGCCAAATTGGTTCTTTCTTTGTGGCCTGAAGGAGTAACAAATATCCACCCTCACAAACTTTCACACTTATAATAATAGGTTGGGGAAAAAAGATTCTTCACATTTTGTATGACAACTACAGACATTTTTTTTTCAAAGTTTATACATACTGTATGTGAAAAGACTTTTTCTCCGACCTTATATTAGTAGGATTATTTTATTTTCAAAAGGGATATTATTCCAAAGATTTTCTTACTCTTTATGTGATTTATTTATCTCGACTTCAGCATCAAACTCAATAGGAAGCTCTGTTGGGTTGATATCTGAAAAATATACAATTCATGAATAAATCTTAAATTAAATCTTATTTGTGTTTAATAATCTTTCTCATCCAAAAATCTGGATTTTAAAATAATTTTTTTTGTCATAATCACAGTCTCATTCAATAGCTATATTAATCTGATGGAAAGTGACTGCTTGGTAAATATAAGTTGGTAAAAATAGATGTTTTTTAAAGTAAGTATTGATGCAGTCTAAGGGTGAGATCTATAAATCAGCTCAGACTCAAGACTGAGTTAAAATGAGACAGATTTATGTCAGGACATATTTGTGTCTCATTTTAACTCTACCATGAGTCTTGAGCAGAACCAGAGTACGATCTATAGATCTCAGCCTAAGACGGTAGCAGGCTAACTTGGAAGGAGGTATGGCTGTTTTAATTAAACCCATAATATGTTTGGTTAAAGAATTAAAACCAAATTCGACATTAATCCGTTTATTGTAAAGCTAACGAGCTGACATGACACTATCTTTCTGTTTACCCACTTGCTTGCATTTTATTATATCAACAAAGTGGAAAAGTAGGTAGGTACCCTTCAAAGTTCAATCCAATATATATATAACAACCAATAACCCTAATTATTTTCTACACATTGTACTGAAAGGCTAAATGGCTTGGCAGGATGTCTAGGTATGGTGGTAACTAGCCATGGCCAAAGCCTCTTACAATTAAATGATGTAGTATATTGGCATGCTGACCTAAAAAGGGTGTAAAACCTAGCAGTTTATTAAATTTATAGTCCATTGTCTCCAATGCCCAATATGAGCTTGAGTAAACCTACAAAATAAATGCAACAGACTTTTACCATCATCGTAATTTGCTTCAAAGTGCTCTTCTTTGACTGTAACACGATCACATTTATCTCCATAGTTATCCAAAATATTTGTCTTTGTGTCTAATTCTCTGGAGTCATCATCAAGCTTTTTCTTTTCTGGTTCAACTGAGTAATAGTTGAGCAAAGTATTCTGTGATTGCAAACATGTTTTCTTGAACTCTGAAAACTTTTGTATGAGATCAAAACAGGTGTTGCATATTGATTTTGGTAGAATCTCATCTTTTATAACCTGAAAAGAGAACTTATTAGTTATTGTATTACTATAAAAATAGTGTCGTGAAGTAGACCTGTAGTAGAGTTAAGAGATTTCTTATGAAAAACTAAAGCTCTGCTAATCGAAAGGAAATGTGTACCCTTTCTATGAGTATTTTACAATAATATCTGGTGGTATGTGAGAGTATGTAATAAAGAGAGTGTTGTTATTACATCACTTACCTCAATATTAGTACAAAACCAATATAGGTCGGGCGAAATATCTTCAAATATATAATATTTAAAAGTATCCATTGCACCAAGACATGCACGACACAATTTACTGAATTCAGACATTTTCTTAACTTTGCTATTACCACTTTATTACTTAATAGAATGACTATAGAATACCTAAATATTATATTAATTTAATAATTAGAAATAAACAAATCCTAGAAACTAGAAAATTGATTTTTACAAACAAACTTTTTAAAGGTTCAATGACCCTACATGCTGTGCTAAATGCATTTGCTACCTTCATGGCTAAATGTCTGTCAAAATATGTCAATTTGACAAACCATTTCACCAACAAATGAATGCGACGATCGCTTTTGTACTATGAGCTAACTAGTACTAAGTACATAGTTGCTTTTGTACATCTTCTGTATGCCTCACTGATCTCTATAGTTTATTCTATAATTAAGTTACTTGGTCTGTAATCTGTATAATCTACTTTGTTTATGTAACGCTGAATCAAAGACCTTACACTTAGCCCTTGGCCGGTCCAAGACCATATTTGTCCACTGTCAAAAATTACACTGGTTGGACCAAGACCATACTTGTCCACCATTTCCCGCTTTTATTTTATCCATAAAAATAAAACCTTTTTGAACCATCAAGCCAAATTAGCCATTATGATAATGTTCCGGAAGAAACGGGCTACAAATTGCTCAGATTCGTCATGCAATACTAGGCAGGAGTTAGAAAAAAAAAAATATTTTCGACGCGCCATAGATACGCAGATCAAAAACAGATCGTTTTTCTGAGGTGAATTTTCAATTGGTGCTCTTTGTGTGTTTTACGTGGTTTTTTGCGACGCAAAATTGTAAAAGGTGAGTAAATTGTTTAATTAAACTAATTATGAGGTTGTTTTATGCGTATCTATTCGTTTTCATTTATGTTTTGTACTTAAAAAGTGGACTATCCCAAATTGTTTACAACATTGTTTACACATTTTGAAAAAGTGAAATTACAAAGTAATTTAACATTTTCTGGTTAAATCCTGTTGCATTGTAGGGACAATATCTTAAAATATCATTTCAAAACAAAAGAGAGCATGCAGAGACATCTAAAAACCCAAATTTATAATTTTCATTACGTATACTAGTGAAGCTCACCCAAAGCCAGGCGATGTTAATTTAGCATGGAATTTTATTAATTAGACTTATATTTTATACTAGCTGATGCCCGCGACTTCGTCCGCGTAGATTTAGCTTTTAAAATCCCGCGGAACTTCTGGGATAAAAAGTAGCCTAGATGTCACTCTCCAGGTCCTAAGTACCCATGCAAAACATCACGTCGATCCGATGCTCCTCCTTGCTGCGTGTTGGAGGACAAACCATCAAACAAACTTTCACATTTATGATATTAATAAGGATTGTTTTCCAACTTTGTGTTTAGCTCGCTTAGAATTTTCTTATGAGTTAGTTAATTCAATAGCACCCCTATTGTCCATTTACAAAGTACACTCTATATCACTAACATTGTTCAAACACATAAAGTCCATATAAAGTCCTTTTATGTATAACACTTGCTTCTGCCCGTGACATCTGGAATAGTTTAATAGTGGAATAGTTTATTGGTCAATTCAATAGCACCCCTATTGTCCATTTACAAAGTACACTCTATATCACTAACATTGTTCAAACACATAAAGTCCATATAAAGTCCTTTTATGTATAACACTTGCTTCTGCCCGTGACATCTGGAATAGTTTAATAGTGGAATAGTTTATTGGTCTTAGCGTTATGATATATAGCCGATAGCCTTCCACAATAAATGGGCTGATTCTCAGATTCTGATTTGTTTCTTTTTTCTTTTATTTCTATTAAAATCGTTCAGTGTTAGATAAAATAAAATAAAAATAGCCTTTATTTCAGTCAATAAGTTACTTTCTAAACATTCAGTGTTAGATAGTAACACTGAAAGAATTTTTCAAATCAGACCAGTAGTTCCTGAGATTAGCACATTCAAGCAAACAAACAAAGTCTTACGCTTTATATATTAGTATAGATTAATATATATTTTTTATGGGTTTGTTGGCAGGATGAGTCAATTGACAGACGGCAATGTGGAGAGAAGAGGCAGACGGGGGAGAGGACAGGCTGTAAGGGGAGTGAGGTTTTTGAAAGGTATATTTTTTTAACAATGTTTGTTGGTTCTCCACTTATCATAAGAGCCACAAGTTGACCTACATGAAATAAATAATTTTGATTTTTTTTTAACAATAATAAATCAATTTCTTTTCTTCATTACTTTTATTCTAAGTATTAATTGTTTTTGGGCACTTAATAAGAAACAAGTTAAAAAACTAAAAGTAACGCAGAGAAACATGGAGAGGAACTTACTAAAAATAAGATTAATGGACAAAATTTCAAAAAAGGAAATAAGACAAAGGAGTAGGCTAAAAGATGTAGTGAGGATAGCTAAAACAGGAAAATGGAACTGGGCGGGACATGTAGCGAGGGCAGGAACTGGGAAATGGAGTAACAGCACTACAACTTGGCTACCTATATACTTAAAAAGGAAACAAGGACGACCAGTACTACGGTGGAGAGATGAACTAGAGACATTTGAGGGAAAACTATGGTCCCGCTCAGCCCAAAACAAGAAAGAATGGAAGAAGAAGGGGGAGGCCTTTGCCCAGCTGTGGGATGACTTGTAATTAAAATTAATTAACATGTGTAAATATAATAATAACAATGTAACAAGAAAGGCTTATAAATAAATAAATAAATTAATTGTTTTTCCTTAGGCTAAATCACTGCACATTTATATGTTTTTCAAATTATCTGTAATAATTGTTTTTTTTAAGGTTCCTTATCGGGTACACAACCCGAGGAGACACCAGTACCCTCCATGACCTCCCTCTGGAGACTGCCTGTTTGAGAGTATAGGTTTACATTTTCTGTTTCAGTTTAACCTTGGAAGAACCTTCGTGTTCCTGGGCCATGACGTAGTGGAGCAAGTTCCAGAAGCTGCTCCATCTCTTGCTGCCTTAGTATATTTATATCTTTATTAATTTAGATAATTAACATCTTCACTGTTGAAATGGTGAAGGAAAACATTGTGAGGAAACCTGCACACCAGAGTGTTAAATTACTCTACTGGTCTCGAGTTCAAACACTGTTCTTTTCTGACTTTTACTCTAACTATTCACACCTTAAGAGAACATCTATCTATCATATCAAAGTATAGCCGAGTATTGGTCAATTTATTTTTATGAATACCTAGTTTTGTCTGTCTTGTTGTCACCTTGTCTGTATACGATTTAAGCAAATAAAGAATTGAATTGAACATGTTTCCTTTATTATCCCGCCTCTCATCTAGGTAAGGGCTCCTTTTTGGACCACTCTTGGCCATAATATGTTTGAGTTAACCGTGCAAAGCGTCCCCTGTCCAGAAACGAGCCCTTACTGTACAAAATTCAAGTAATACTTCTTCTTCTTCTTCTGGGCTGGTTTCCACACGTAATCCGTGATGGTCTGTTGTGTTGTTACTCCAACCATCCCAGATCTCAACAGAGGCCTAGTAGGCCGCCCATGTTGCCAAGGGCTTCTTGAAGTGAAGCTGGAGATCCGAGGTGGTTCTTGTGTTGTTCTTCCACGCCCGTGCATGACAAGAGCACGTGCGTGGGTGTTTCAACTTTCATCTGCCTTCATGCAGGCCCTGCACAGAGGACTGTAGGTGACACCTATAATAAAAAGGTGTTTGTTTAGTGGGCTGTGCCCCGTTATGATTCCCACCACCTTCCTGAGTTTATCTCTGTCCAGGCGGAGTAGTCTGTTTGTTAGTTGTTTGTCTAGATAAGGAAAGGCTTCCTTAGTCTGCTTGCAGTCTGTTGCATTCTACCAAAGTAGGGAATGCTCTGAGTGTTAGTTCATGCAACCATGTCTTGTACTCACTGAAGGGAATGGGAACGATTTTTAAAGTTTTTTACCTGTCTGTTAATTATAGCTGTAATTGCTGTTAAGATGCCCACACACTCTGCTTGGAAAACAGAGTTATCCTTACCAAGTGTGTGACTTATCTTCATGTTGAGTTCTTGGCAGTATAAGCTCCAGCTCCTGTACCAAGTTTGGTTTTCGATCCATCAGTGTAAACTTCTATTGTATCTTGAAATGCTTTATGAAAAGTGTTGCTTTCAGCATTTACTTTGTAGCTCATACATACTTACCATCTTTAGTTATTTTAATATTTTTAATTAATTAAAATATTAATTATCACAGGAATTCACACACCATAGACGATTTTTTTTTTCGTTACCAAGGAACACCAAGAAACATACTACTACTATAACCCAGAGTTCGCTACGATGCACGGTACATGGGCCCCTGCACCATAGAGTAAATGCACTTGCACTTTTCTGCATCGCAACGTACCTCATAGTCAATGCGACCACAGATGAAAGATACTTTTTGTTCAGATGCGCCTGTTGTAGAAGGTGGTAATTCTTATTGATTATTTCGAGTTTTAATGCTTTATGATTTATTTCTGTAATTCATTCATGTAAACCAGGTATCTAACTTTGCAATTAATGCAAATAATAGTATTTGTAAGGGTAAAATTTCAGTTTTTTATGGGTTTTAAAATAAAAGAACGAAAAAAATCGAAACTCTTAGATTTCATCCAGGATTGTTTTTATTTCATACCGTTTGTAGACATATAACAAAGATAGCCAAGTAGGAAATTTCATCTAGTTTTTAAAAACATATAATTTATACAAGTTGTAATAATAATATTTGAAGAAAAACTTGAAAAACTGCTAAGAGAGAAAATGGCGCGAAATTGAAATGCGCGCCTGGACCATCCACTGTAATTCGATACATTTGACAGATGTCATTCTAAGGGATAATACCACATAATACTTCGTAGCAATTCGAATCATTCGAATTTCGAAATAAGTTTACTTTACAAGTTCAAACTTATATTATATACATTACTAACTTTGTTTTTAACTTTTCGATTACAAAATATGTCGGTTACCTACATATAATTAAATAAAGTTTAACAATAAGTTGGTGAGTCGTAAGCGGTGAAGATGAAGGGGAAGCAGCTGGTGGTCGCGGCCGGGCGCTGCGTCGGAGGCCCGCGCAGGCTGGCGGCCGTGCACAGGTGAGGCGGGCGAGGCGCGCCCGACAGAAGTCCGCGGCGCTGCTCTCGCCTTGGACTTCGTACCGGACCTCGTTAGCTATGTAGGGCAACTCAATATCAACAAACATTTGTTAATTTAAAAATAGAGCAGACACAAATATTTCCTTTTTGTGCCCGGGTGGCACTACTAAAAGCCATTGCTTGGGAATTGAATTGAAATATTTCCTTTTCGTCATTCATCAATTTCTTTTTAAATTAAATAAGTATTACTTTAATGCTTAATGGGAATGATTGATGCTACAAGCTTGCAATGACATTGAATTTTTAAATATTTTATATTTTTAATAAATTCCTTACAAATTCTGTATGAAGGTACTTAATTATAATAATATTTGATTGTGTAATATAATATCTCATTAAGTTTCATGTCTTGAGCAAAGCTTGAGTGAAAGTAAATTAACAATCACCATTAAGAGAATTTAGCACCAAATTAAAGTTAGGGAAAGTAGAGATTGTTGGTTATTTACATCTTTTCTGAAAGTTATGTTTTATTCAAATGAAGTGAACATTTCATGAATTTTAGATAGGTACTTCATTAATTGTTATGTGTAATTTAACAAATTTTGGTAGTTTAAGAAGAAATTTTTTAAATGTGCCAATAGCTTCACAATTGAAAAACTTCAGCACATATTCAGCAATTACACAACATTAACCATTAAACTAGCGGCACGCTATGATGGCCGGTTTGACACATTACAATAGTGATGTGGAATGTCAATTTATTCTCGAACAAAAAACAATTAAGTTTTGTTTTTGTACCTGATTTTAGGTTTAATAAAACAAAAATGTATATGTTTATTTAATTTATTTGAACGAACTGAATATTTGAATGAAAATGAATATACATACTTTATATGCACACAAGAAACATATGAATACAAAAGATACCAAAAAAGGTGCCACAAAAGGCCATAATTAATCAGATTCGTCCATACTACTATTTTCACTGTCGTCACTGCTATCATCACCTACATTAATAATTATATTTTCGTTTTCTATAATATTATCTATTTTCACATCTCTTTCATAATCTTCCCTTATTAATTTAACAGTTCTATTCACAACCTTTTCCCAGTCTCCTTTAGTCACATGTTCACAAGCTTCTTCTAATAATTTTAGCATTTTTTTTGTGGTAAATGGGGGTTCTGTATTGTGTCTTGCAGCATATCCCTTAATTTGAGCCCACACCAACTCAATCGCATTATACTCATAATATATTGTTCATATTCACAAGTACATTCACCCCTTAAATGGTGCAAACTGATTTTTCTACACTTGTATACATTTTAGAAATCAATTTAATAAATAAATTTTGAGTCCTAAACCTAAAACTACATTCGATAAAATTTATGAATCTCTGCACATCACTATCGTCAATAAAGTAATACAATTATTTCCTTCAAAGTCGTTATCAATTAATACGGAACTTCATGAGCGGACAAACGTCAAACCGGCCATCATAGCGTGCCGCTAGTATAGTGTAACATAATAATAATAATCTATACTAATATTATAAAGAGGAAAGATTTTTTTGTTTGTTTGTACCGAATAGGCTCTGTAATTATTGGACCGATTTTAACCATTTTTTCACCAATAGAAAGCTAAGTTATCAGGAAGTCTCTTCTTCTTCTTCTCTCTTGAGAATTTTTTCTGCAAGTAGGTGTCCGCCCGTTTTGCAAGGATTTTTGGATAGGTATAGTTCAGAACCTGGAGGGTGACATAGGCATCCCGGAAAATCAAAGAGTTCCTGTGGGATGTGTATAACTAAATCCACGCGGACGAAGTCGCGGGCATCAGCTAGTAAATAATAAAACAAAAATTTATCTTTGTAAAAGCCCCCAACCCCAACATGACAAAAATAATTTAAAATAAAATAATATAAAAATGATTAGAAACATAGTATAAAGTTAAAAATTAAATAAGTATATCAAACAAAAAATTATTAAACTCATCCTTCATAAACAGAATTATGTTGAGATCCAATCCCATCATTGGACTATGCAAACTTTCCTAGAAGGAAGATATACATGTTCTGATAACAGCAAAGAAATCGGGCACTCCCAACTCGGGGAACATGCCAGACATGGAACATGCAGTATCCGGGAAACTTCATAACGATACAGAATATAACAAACACTAATGCTGACTTGTCTTTGCATAGCCCTCAACTGTAATCTCACCTCGAGGCAAGTGATGTTGCAGTCTAAGATGGAAGTGGGCTAGATTGGAAGTGCGGCACTCAATTGAATCCCATTCCTCTAATTGTTCATATTATAAGGTTAATGTGGCATCGGCTGTAACGCATGTCGCGGCGTGTGTTGCAGCCGCACGCTGGCCTCGGAGGCGCCGCGCGGCGCTCGCCAGAGCGCGTCGTTCACGTTGAACCTGTTCCGCGGGCAGTTCGAGCCCGCGCAGGTGTTCCCGTTCCCCGACGTGCTGGGCGACGAGCAGCGCCAGACGCTGACGGAGCTGCTGCCGCCCGTGGAGAAGTTCTTCCGAGAGGTGAACGACCCCGCCAAGAACGACGCGGCCGCGCAGATCGAGGAGCGCACGCTGGCCGGCCTGTGGGAGCTGGGCGCCTTCGGGCTGCAGGTGCCGTGCGAGCTGGGCGGGCTGGGGCTCAGCAACACGCAGTACGCGCGCCTCGTGGAGGTGGTGGGCGCGCACGACCTGGGCGTGGGCATCACGCTGGGCGCGCACCAATCCATCGGCTTCAAGGGCGTGCTGCTGTTCGGCGACGAGCGCCAGCGCGCCGAGTACCTGCCGCGCGTCACCGGCGGCGAGTACGCCGCCTTCTGCCTCACCGAGCCCTCCTCCGGCTCCGACGCCGGCTCCATCAAGTGAGTGCGCCTCTCCTGACTCCTCCCTCCCCGCCGCCTGCTCCCTGCTGCTCCCCGCTGCGACCCGCTCGCTCACGCCGCGCTCTGCTCGCTTGCAGGTCGCGCGCCGTGCTGGCGCCGGACGGCAAGCACTTCGTGCTCAACGGCTCCAAGATCTGGATCAGCAACGGCGGCATCGCCGAGATCATGACGGTGTTCGCGCAGACCCCCGTCGAGAAGGACGGCAAGACCGTGGACAAGGTGACGGCGTTCATCGTGGAGCGCGCGTTCGGCGGCGTGTCGTCGGGCCCGCCCGAGAACAAGATGGGCATCCGCTGCTCCAACACCACCGAGGTGTACTACGAGGACGTGAAGGTGCCGGTGGAGAACGTGCTGGGCGGCGTGGGCAACGGCTTCAAGGTGGCGATGAACATCCTCAACAACGGGCGCTTCGGCATGGCGGCCGCGCTGGCGGGCACGCAGCGCGCGGCGCTGCGCCAGGCGGCCGAGCACGCCGCCACGCGCGTGCAGTTCGGCAAGCGGCTGGCCGAGTTCGACTCGGTGCGGGAGAAGCTGGCGCGCATGGCCATGCTGCAGTACGTGACCGAGTCGCTGGCCTACATGGTGAGCGGCAACATGGACGCGGGCTGCCCGGACTACCACCTGGAGGCCGCCATCTCCAAGGTGTTCGCGTCCGACTCGGCGTGGGCCGTGGTGGACGAGGCCATCCAGATCCTGGGCGGCATGGGCTACATGAAGGCCACGGGGCTGGAGCGCGTGCTGCGCGACCTGCGCATCTTCCGCATTTTCGAGGGCACCAACGACATCCTGCGCCTGTTCGTGGCGCTCACCGGCATCCAGTTCGCGGGCTCGCAGCTGCAGGAGTTGCAGCGCGCCTTCAAGCGGCCCACGGCGCACCTGGGGCTCATATTCAGCGAGGCGGGGCGCCGCGCCACGCGCGCCGTGGGGCTGGCGCGCGGCGCCGACGTGGACGCGCTCGTGTGCGCCGAGCTGCGCGGCGCGGCGCGCGAACTGGCGCGCCAGGTGCTGCAGTACGGCGCGTGCGTGGAGGCGGCGCTGCGCCAGCACGGCCGCGGCGTGGTGGACGAGCAGCTGCTGCTGCAGCGGCTGGCGGGCGGCGCCGTGGACGCGTACACGGCGGCCGCGGTGCTGTCGCGGGCGTCGCGCGCGCGCCGCCTGGGGCTGCCCGCCGCCGAGCACGAGGTGCGGCTAGCTGAGGCGTGGGCCGAGGAGGCCACGCAGCGCATGGCGGCGCTGGCGGCGGAGCTGGGCCCGCGCGCCGCGCGCCACGGCCGGCGCCTCACCGCGCTCGGCGCGGACGTGGCGGCCGCGGGCGGGCAGCTGTCGCGCTCGCCGCTCAACCTGTGACGCACCCCGCCCTGTAGATAATTAATCATCATACTGTTGTATAGCTTTAAATTATTTCTCTAATAGAATAAATCAATAAATAAAGTGATAAGTATATTTTTGCACTACACCTGTGGTTTCATTTTCGATGGTACCTGCCTCACCTTTATGAGTTCTAAAATGTCATGAACCTCTTGGCATAGACTGACAAATCAGTTTCTGAGTGCAACACTTAAGGGGACGCTGTACACTCGACCGAAGTGGCCGGCGCACGTGGGTAACCGGCTTGGTATTTCACCTAACATTGTGTGAGAAAGAGATAGACTCAGTGTAGCGAGTGCATGCGCGCATACTTCCATGCTACCGTCCCGCTCCCGCTCCGTTTCGAGTGAGAGGCGCGATAATTTACACCGAAATCAAGCGCGCGAAAAGGGTTGAACAGTCGTTTGGGAAAAGTGTTTTTGAGAAAAATCTACTAAATGTATGTTTACAAAGTAAAGTTATTTGAACTAATGAATAAATAAACTATGTCTAAGATAATTTTTTTGGCATTTTCATACTCCTAATGTTATTTATTTGCGCCCAAAGTTGACATAAATTTAGAGTGAAAATGACGATCTTTCGAGGCTCGTCTTTATAACGAATATTTTTTTCAATATTTTATATATCAATAAACCTAGATAATGATGAGGCAAACCGACATAATACTTAGTTTTGAGCGTACAATATCGAATAATGTAGTAATCACTCATCTACGTTTGTATGAAGAAGGTACTGGCTCGAGTCCCCTTAATAAGGTGAAGCGGTACTCCACGCCACATCTGCTTACATTATATTATCAAGCCCAGGTCAGGTCGTGCATGGAGTACTGCAGGACTCACCACTCTTAGCCAAGATAATAAAGTCTTTTTATAAGTTGTTACGGCCCTCAGTTGCCCAAACGAAAGTTGAAAGGGCTAGGGCCCATCAGTAGCCCCTCGACGAGCAACAGGAGGGTCGGGCCCAAAGTGGCCGATGGAAATATTATATACTCCTAGCGTATCTACAATTACTCACCTGGGTTTCCGCGGTGGGTTCCTTCAAGGTACCTAGAGGCGTAAGTAGGTGTGGTGTAAAGTGTTGTGAGAGTATCGGTTAGTCGTGTGTGCCCTTGGGTCCCCTTCCGGATGATCGACGTTGCGCCCGTGTGCGCAGATATGCGGCCGGCCTTACGGATCCACTAATTCAGCACTGCTGCACTCTGCTCAGTTCTCAGCAGTATGATAATGCACCAACACTTCAAATGGTTTTTATATCAAAAGGTTCTAAGATAAATCGCCCGTTGGCCCGGGGGGCGGCTGCAAGATGGCTGACACCGATAAAGTTCTATTAGATTGGTTTCAAGGACCACGCGAACACGTAAACAAATTACAGCGCCGACTCCCTAAGGACCTCGTATTCCGCACGTACAACAAAGGTCTATCCGGACCGCTATATCGCTTGGTAGAATCGCAGAACAGCAAAAATGGATGACAAATTATTGCGTTTTACAAACACAAGCGGCGCGCGCGTCCCGTGACTCGTTCAGAAAGCAAATGCGTTGCAATGAACGGTAGACGCGCTCTCATTGGCTGACGCTCAGCGTCGCTGCGACGGTCATTCAAAGGCGATCCAATTGTATTAAAAACATTTCGTTTCTATACAGAGTTAACAATACCGTCGTCAGGGTATATATCCGCGGGCGGGGGCGCCGCGCGGGCAACGAGGGATATCCGATAAGCAAATGTCGCTATATTCAACTCACCGCCCGAATTTGCGTAAACATAAGTATAGATATATATAAGCCTTTATCTTATATCTATATATATAAAAGAAAGTGGTGTTAGTTACACTATTTATAACTCAAGAACGGATGAACCGATTTGGCTGAAAATTGGTGGAGAGGTAGCTTAGAACCAGGAGACGGACATAGGATACTTTTTATCCCGTTCGACCGCGTTTCCGTCAAGTCAATATAAAACCTGGTATAACAAAAATGCATCTGACATGGAATAAAAAAACGAAAATGACAGTGGAAGAACAAAACGTAAATGACAGCTAAACGTAATTTTGTATTTGGTTAATTATGGTAAAAACAATTATAAAAATTATAGTTTAACGTAATTGATAATATCATCAGTAATATGTTTTCTCTTTGAATCATCATTAACAATGCCGCGAGCAAGACGATCAAATGTTTCCTGCTACAAAGCTACGGATTGACGTGATTTATTGGATAGGTATAGTTGAGAACCTGGAGGGTGACAAAGATTTCCAGCGGGATGTTATGAACTAAATCCACGCAGACGAAGTCGCGGGCATCAGCTAGTTATCTTAATATAACCGTCTTAACGTGAATTGAATTGTAGTACCTACGCTTTTTTTGGAACTTCACCTCATTGTGAAATATTCTATTCTATTCTACCAAAGTTGCAAATCGCATTCAGCTGCCCACAAGATAGTATAAAAAACTTATTACAATGTAATAGCTGTATAATATTGTAAAATGATTATTTTGAAAAGACAAACTGCTGAGTTTCTTGCTGGCTCTTCTCAGCAGAATCCGCTTTCCGAACCGGTGGTAGGTTCATGATGTGTCATGAAGCCACAGGTTGGCCTACATCAAATAAATAAAATTGAATTTTTTAATAAAAAAATTAAAACCTTTGAGTTTTCTTGCCTATTTATCAATGCCCTCAAATAAATACGGATTCCGTGCGAAGTAACCGAGACATTTTATGAGGAGTTACGAACTTCTTCCAAAGATTTTAGATATTGAGTAAAACTATATAATAATTAATCGAGTAAACTACCTTTTGAATTAAAACTTTTCTTCACTTTACTTCCCGATTAACCTAGAACCACAGGGTAGAACCACCTAGGTTCTACCATCTCAATAAAATTATTATCAATACCAGTAACAATAAATTATTATTATAGTCAATATGAATTATCCACATTCAAACGTTGGAATTTCACGGAAATAGAAATAACTCATTTAGAAGTGACATTTTTACTGTACAAGACCTCACTCACTAGCCGTCCATACTCCCTACTAACAAGAAATCATTTAGTCGACACGAACCAACACGAACACGAGTAAAACATCTGCAGTCGCGAGCGTCGCTGCGACGGTCTCGTCACACGCCGGTCCGCGCGTGGTTCGCCTGAGCGTGGCGCGCGGCGCGGTGCCCGGGCCCGGTATCAGCCGCTCCGGTCGCGTCACACGTCGATCTGCAGCGAGGCGTCCCAGGCGCGCGCGTTCACCAGCTTGAGCGTGGCGCGCAGCGCGGTGCCCGGACCCAGCGCCAGCGTGAGCGGCTGCGCGGCGCCGCGCGGGCGCGCGTACAGCGCGTGCAGCACCTGCTCCCAGCGCACCGGCGCCGCCGTCAGCCGCGCCAGCCGCCGCCGCGCGCCCGCCGCGCTCAGCACCGGCCGCGCGTCCACGCACGACACCACGCGCACGCGCGGCGCCGCCACGGGCAGCGCGCGCAGCGCCTCGCGCACCGCCGCCTCCGCGCGCGCCATCAGCGCGCAGTGGAACGCGCCGGCCACGCGCACGCGCGCGCTGCGCCGCACGCCCCACGCGCGCCCCTCCGCCTCCACCGCGCGCAGCGCCTGCCGAAGCGCGACCACATACAATACATACGAGCGCGCGGATACCGTCGTCAACGTCACAACAACGGAGTGCAACTCACTTGCTCGTCGCCCGCCAGCACCTTGCAGCCCGGGAACAGGTAGTTGGCCACCTCGCACACGGGATCGGGCAGGTCGGTGCACGCGGCCCTCGCGCGCGCCGCCGCCAGCAGCTGCGGCAGGCGCGCGTCGGGCGCCAGCCACACGGTGAGCATGCCGCCCGGCCGCTCGGCCGCCGCCGCGCGCATGGCCGCCTCGCGCAGCTCCGCCAGCCGCAGCGCCGCCTCCAGCGACAGCGAGCCCGCGAACACCAGCGCCGCCAGCTCGCCCAGCGAGAAGCCGGCGGCGGCGCGCGCGCGCTCCACGGCGCCGGGCCGCTCCTCGCGCGCGCGCTCTAGTGCCGCCAGCGCCGTCACCAGCACGCTCACCTGCACGCGCCGCTCCAGCTCGGCCGCCGGGCCCTCCGCGCACACGCGCCGCACGTCCCAGCTGCAACCAACACGCCGCCTACATCCCACAGTCTCGCACTGCTCACACAACACAACACGCGCCGCTCCAGCTCGGCCGCCGGGCCCTCCGCGCACACGCGCCGCACGTCCCAGCTGCAACCAACACGCCGCCTACATCCCACAGTCTCGCACTGCTCACACAACACAACACGCGCCGCTCCAGCTCGGCCGCCGGGCCCTCCGCGCACACGCGCCGCACGTCCCAGCTGCAACCAACACGCCGCCTACATCCCACAGTCTCGCACTGCTCACACAACACAACACGCGCCGCTCCAGCTCGGCCGCCGGGCCCTCCGCGCACACGCGCCGCACGTCCCAGCTGCAACCAACACGCCGCCTACATCCCACAGTCTCGCACTGCTCACACAACACAACACGCGCCGCTCCAGCTCGGCCGCCGGGCCCTCCGCGCACACGCGCCGCACGTCCCAGCTGCAACCAACACGCCGCCTACATCCCACAGTCTCGCACTGCTCACACAACACAACACGCGCCGCTCCAGCTCGGCCGCCGGCCCCTCCGCGCACACGCGCCGCACGTCCCAGCTGCAAACAACACGCCGCCTACATCCCACAGTCTCGCACTGCTCACACAACACAACACGCGCCGCTCCAGCTCGGCCGCCGGGCCCTCCGCGCACACGCGCCGCACGTCCCAGCTGCAACCAACACGCCGCCTACATCCCACAGTCTCGCACTGCTCACACAACACAACACGCGCCGCTCCAGCTCGGCCGCCGGGCCCTCCGCGCACACGCGCCGCACGTCCCAGCTGCAAACAACACGCCGCCTACATCCCACAGTCTCGCACTGCTCACACAACACAACACGCGCCGCTCCAGCTCGGCCGCCGGGCCCTCCGCGCACACGCGCCGCACGTCCCAGCTGCAACCAACACGCCGCCTACATCCCACAGTCTCGCACTGCTCACACAACACAACACGCGCCGCTCCAGCTCGGCCGCCGGGCCCTCCGCGCACACGCGCCGCACGTCCCAGCTGCAACCAACACGCCGCCTACATCCCACAGTCTCGCACTGCTCACACAACACAACACGCGCCGCTCCAGCTCGGCCGCCGGGCCCTCCGCGCACACGCGCCGCACGTCCCAGCTGCAACCAACACGCCGACTACATCTCACAGTCTCGCACTGCTCACACAACACAACACGCGCCGCTCCAGCTCGGCCGCCGGGCCCTCCGCGCACACGCGCCGCACGTCCCAGCTGCAACCAACACGCCGCCTACATCCCACAGTCTCGCACTGCTCACACAACACAACACGCGCCGCTCCAGCTCGGCCGCCGGGCCCTCCGCGCACACGCGCCGCACGTCCCAGCTGCAACCAACACGCCGCCTACATCCCACAGTCTCGCACTGCTCACACAACACAACACGCGCCGCTCCAGCTCGGCCGCCGGCCCCTCCGCGCACACGCGCCGCACGTCCCAGCTGCAACCAACACGCCGCCTACATCCCACAGTCTCGCACTGCTCACACAACACAACACGCGCCGCTCCAGCTCGGCCGCCGGGCCCTCCGCGCACACGCGCCGCACGTCCCAGCTGCAACCAACACGCCGCCTACATCCCACAGTCTCGCACTGCTCACACAACACAACACGCGCCGCTCCAGCTCGGCCGCCGGGCCCTCCGCGCACACGCGCCGCACGTCCCAGCTGCAAACAACACGCCGCCTACATCCCACAGTCTCGCACTGCTCACACAACACAACACGCGCCGCTCCAGCTCGGCCGCCGGGCCCTCCGCGCACACGCGCCGCACGTCCCAGCTGCAACCAACACGCCGCCTACATCCCACAGTCTCGCACTGCTCACACAACACAACACGCGCCGCTCCAGCTCGGCCGCCGGGCCCTCCGCGCACACGCGCCGCACGTCCCAGCTGCAACCAACACGCCGCCTACATCCCACAGTCTCGCACTGCTCACACAACACAACACGCGCCGCTCCAGCTCGGCCGCCGGGCCCTCCGCGCACACGCGCCGCACGTCCCAGCTGCAACCAACACGCCGCCTACATCCCACAGTCTCGCACTGCTCACACAACACAACACGCGCCGCTCCAGCTCGGCCGCCGGGCCCTCCGCGCACACGCGCCGCACGTCCCAGCTGCAACCAACACGCCGCCTACATCCCACAGTCTCGCACTGCTCACACAACACAACACGCGCCGCTCCAGCTCGGCCGCCGGGCCCTCCGCGCACACGCGCCGCACGTCCCAGCTGCAACCAACACGCCGCCTACATCCCACAGTCTCGCACTGCTCACACAACACAACACGCGCCACTCCAGCTCGGCCGCCGGGCCCTCCGCACACACGCGCCGCACGTCCCAGCTGCAACCAACACGCCGCCTACATCCTGTAGTAGACATATATATAGTGGCTGCCTGTCGCATCATTCTATGACGGCACAATAATTCATCCTCAGGTCAGACAGGTCCGCGCGCCGCGACGGTCGCCGGCAACTGAGAGCGCGCGGCGAGCTGCGGGCCATATTTATGTCTTCGACCTGCGGGCCATATTTATGTCTTCGCGCCGCGCGGTAACGGGACTTCGAGTGTTGTTACAGAGCGGCAAAGCGAATATCATGCCGACTCCCTTGGTCACTCGTTCGCGGTCGGTTATTAGATTCTGTAACTTGTATTATAAGTAAGCTAAGGTTTGCAATAAACATTCATTCAATTGAAGACTACAATCGAGTTTCATTTAACCTGCAACTCCCGCTAAAGTGGTGACACCGACTATTACTATGGCGCAAAAGGAAGATTTACCGATCGAAAATATCATCGAGACTATCGGAGTCAAATCGCGCATTCCACCGTTTTGGCGCGACAATCCACGGTTATGGTTCGCACACTTCGAGACGATGGTCGCAACGCAGAAATTAGGCGATGAAAATAAGTTCGGCTTGGCCGTGTCGCAGCTAGAAAAATGTGACGTCGAGCAGATAGGCGATATTCTCATGGGACCACAAACTGGAAGATACGAAAGCCTTAAGGAAAGGTTACTGTCAATTTACGAAGTTTCCGAGAACAAAAAGTTACAAAAATTGTTAAATGAAATGGAGCTCGGAGATCAACGCCCATCACAACTCCTCCGCAGAATGAAGGATCTAGCTCGCGACAACATGCCAGATAAGACGTTGCGCTTGCTATGGATGGGCCACTTACCTGCGTCCACCCGTGCGGTCCTGTCTATAAGTGAAGAGACTCTGAAATTAGAAGCATTAGCGGCAATGGCAGACAAGATGCATGAGCAAGCTAAAGAGGTAAATGCAGTATGTTCGTGCAGAGGGCAGTCTTCTAGGTCAGAGAAAACGGATGCTAGCATTATCGAAGCCATTGAAGACTTGAGGAAAGAAGTGGCACAACTTAAAATGGATCGGTCACGCACTAGAGAGCGACGCGAGTATTCACAAGGGCGCAGATTTAGAAGTCGTTCGCGATCACAAACGTCACAATATGAAAAGAATTCGCAACCCATTTGCTATTTTCACCGTAGATTTGGCAAGGAAGCGTACCGTTGCAGGAGCCCGTGTGATTTTAAGAAGGACTCGGAAAACTAACATCGGCTCACGCTCAGGCGGGGAACGTGGTCGAAGAAATATCAAAAAACCGCTTATTCATCAAAGATGTTTCCTCAGAGATATGTTTCCTGATCGACACTGGTGCCAATGTGTCCGTACTACCCGCACGTTTCTCTAAAAGCCGCCATACAGTAAATGACCAATTATATGCAGCAAACGGATCAACTATTCCTTGTTATGGAGAAAAGACTATGGTGCTAAATTTGGGATTAAGACGACCCTTCAGGTGGAAATTCGTGATTGCAGCAGTTAGCCGACCAATATTAGGAGCCGACTTTTTGCATCATTATAACCTTACGATAGACCTCCATGGACAAAATTTAATCGACAAGGAAACGAACCTAACTGTGAAGGGCTACATATCATCGTGTTCTGAAGAGAGCATTCGAACTATAGATGCCAACCAACCGTACCACGATCTCTTAGCAAAGTATCCAGACATTACTCGGCCAAATCTACAAAAGCTGAGTAGCGGGAGCGATGAAGTCGAACACCACATTGAGACTACGCGAAAGCCAGACCGTTACCACCGCATAAATACAAGGCAGCGAAAGAAGAATTCCAAACAATGATTAACCAAGGGATATGTCGCCCATCAAGCAGTCCGTGGGCTAGCCCACTGCACATAGTAGACAAAAAAGACGGCAGTTATCGGTTTTGTGGAGATTATAGACGCCTTAACTCGGTAACTATACCCGACCGGTACCCAATACCCAGGCTGCACGATTTTACATATCATCTGCGAGACAAGAAGATCTTCTCAAAGATCGATTTAAAGAAGGCATACTATCAGATTAAGAATCGGGAAAGGAACTGAAGGGAAACGCAAAGTACGACCTTAAAAGCGTCATCATACCAGGGACTACTACGACTATTACATGCGAGTTATCATCAGGCACGGCGCGACCATACCTTCCAAGAGAATTCCGTGAAACCGTATACCACGCAACTCATGAACTAAGTCACCCCGGTGTCAGAACTACAAAAAGAATGGTTTCATCACGCTATTTTTGGCCATCGATGAAAACAGACGTCATTAGCTGGGCCAAGAGCTGTTTGCATTGTCAGAGAACAAAAATCCAGAAGCATACGAAATCGCCAATTGGATCATTTGAAGAAGCCGATCGATTATCGCACGTCCACGTTGATATTGTAGAACCGTTGCCTATATCTGAAGGACACCGTTATATATTGACGATGATTGATCGAGCGTCTAAATGGCCAGAAGCTTACCCAATCAAGGAAATAACAGCTGAAACTATAGCTAATACAGTCTACGATGGTTGGATTGTCAGATTTGGTTGTCCTGCTTTTATTACGACGGACCGAGGTTCGCAATTTGAGTCAGATCTATTCAATAAGTTGATGCAGAGAATGGGCATAAAAAGGATCCACACCACAGCCTATCATCCGCAGGCAAACGGCTTGATCGAGCGTTGGCATCGGTCGTTGAAAGCTGCTTTAATTGCACGATGCAATACTCCAAGTTGGACGCGTGAATTACCTACAGTTTTATTGGGATTACGCGCCGCAATAAAAGAAGATATCGGCAAAAGCACAGCAGAGTTACTATATGGCCAACCGCTGCGTTTACCCGGCGAATTTTACGAAGAATCCAGGAAGGAAAACAATACATCATCGCATTTCGTGCATAATCTCAACGACGCATTAAGAAGAGCACAAGCACAAAGGAAGTCAAATAAAAACCAAGCTACATTTATACATGAAGAACTAAGCAAATGCTCGCATGTATTTGTACGCAATGACGCAACTAGTAAACCATTGATGCCTAACTACGATGGACCCTTTAAAGTTGGAGCTCGGCACGATAAATACTACACTCTAGAAATGAAAGGACGGATAACCAACGTGTCTATTGATCGCCTAAAGCCCGCTTTCACTATTAATACAACAACTGTGGATAAAGCTAACACATATATCACGCGATCTGGAAGAATATCAAAACCACCTGTACGCTTCGCTGGTGGGGAGTGATGTAGTAGACATATATATAGTGGCTGCCTGTCGCATCATTCTATGACGGCACAATAATTCATCCTCAGGTCAGACAGGTCCGCGCGCCGCGACGGTCGCCGGCAACTGAGAGCGCGCGGCGAGCTGCGGGCCATATTTATGTCTTCGACCTGCGGGCCATATTTATGTCTTCGCGCCGCGCGGTAACGAGACTTCGAGTGTTGTTACAGAGCGGCAAAGCGAATATCATGCCTACTCCCTTTGTCACTCGTTCGCGGTCGGTTATTAGATTCTGTAACTTGTATTAAAAGTAAGCTAAGGTTTGCAATAAACATTCATTCAATTGAAGACTACAATCGAGTTTCATTTAACCTGCAACTCCCGCTAAAATCCCACAGTCTCGCACTGCTCACACAACACAACACGCGCCGCTCCAGCTCGGCCGCCGGGCCCTCCGCGCACACGCGCCGCACGTCCCAGCTGCAACCAACACGCCGCCTACATCCCACAGTCTCGCACTGCTCACACAACACAACACGCGCCGCTCCAGCTCGGCCGCCGGGCCCTCCGCGCACACGCGCCGCACGTCCCAGCTGCAACCAACACGCCGCCTACATCCCACAGTCTCGCACTGCTCACACAACACAACACGCGCCGCTCCAGCTCGGCCGCCGGGCCCTCCGCGCACACGCGCCGCACGTCCCAGCTGCAACCAACACGCCGCCTACATCCCACAGTCTCGCACTGCTCACACAACACAACACGCGCCGCTCCAGCTCGGCCGCCGGGCCCTCCGCGCACACGCGCCGCACGTCCCAGCTGCAACCAACACGCCGCCTACATCCCACAGTCTCGCACTGCTCACACAACACAACACGCGCCGCTCCAGCTCGGCCGCCGGGCCCTCCGCGCACACGCGCCGCACGTCCCAGCTGCAACCAACACGCCGCCTACATACCACAGTCTCGCACTGCTCACACAACACAACACGCGCCGCTCCAGCTCGGCCGCCGGGCCCTCCGCGCACACGCGCCGCACGTCCCAGCTGCAACCAACACGCCGCCTACATACCACAGTCTCGCACTGCTCACACAACACAACACGCGCCGCTCCAGCTCGGCCGCCGGGCCCTCCGCGCACACGCGCCGCACGTCCCAGCTGCAACCAACACGCCGCCTACATACCACAGTCTCGCACTGCTCACACAACACAACACGCGCCGCTCCAGCTCGGCCGCCGGGCCCTCCGCGCACACGCGCCGCACGTCCCAGCTGCAACCAACACGCCGCCTACATCCCACAGTCTCGCACTGCTCACACAACACAACACGCGCCGCTCCAGCTCGGTCGCCGGGCCCTCCGCGCACACGCGCCGCACGTCCCAGCTGCAACCAACACGCCGCCTACATCCCACAGTCTCGCACTGCTCACACAACACAACACGCGCCGCTCCAGCTCGGCCGCCGGGCCCTCCGCGCACACGCGCCGCACGTCCCAGCTGCAACCAACACGCCGCCTACATCCCACAGTCTCGCACTGCTCACACAACACAACACGCGCCGCTCCAGCTCGGGGCCCTCCGCGCACACGCGCCGCACGTCCCAGCTGCAACCAACACGCCGCCTACATCCCACAGTCTCGCACTGCTCACACAACACAACACGCGCCGCTCCAGCTCGGCCGCCGGGCCCTCCGCGCACACGCGCCGCACGTCCCAGCTGCAACCAACACGCCGCCTACATCCCACAGTCTCGCACTGCTCACACAACACAACACGCGCCGCTCCAGCTCGGCCGCCGGCCCCTCCGCGCACACGCGCCGCACGTCCCAGCTGCAACCAACACGCCGCCTACATCCCACAGTCTCGCACTGCTCACACAACACAACACGCGCCGCTCCAGCTCGGCCGCCGGGCCCTCCGCGCACACGCGCCGCACGTCCCAGCTGCAACCAACACGCCGCCTACATCCCACAGTCTCGCACTGCTCACACAACACAACACGCGCCGCTCCAGCTCGGCCGCCGGGCCCTCCGCGCACACGCGCCGCACGTCCCAGCTGCAACCAACACGCCGCCTACATCCCACAGTCTCGCACTGCTCACACAACACAACACGCGCCGCTCCAGCTCGGCCGCCGGGCCCTCCGCGCATACGCGCCGCACGTCCCAGCTGCAACCAACACGCCGCCTACATCCAACAGTCTCGCACTGCTCACACAACACAACACGCGCCGCTCCAGCTCGGCCGCCGGGCCCTCCGCGCACACGCGCCGCACGTCCCAGCTGCAACCAACACGCCGCCTACATCCCACAGTCTCGCACTGCTCACACAACACAACACGCGCCGCTCCAGCTCGGCCGCCGGGCCCTCCGCGCACACGCGCCGCACGTCCCAGCTGCAACCAACACGCCGCCTACATCCCACAGTCTCGCACTGCTCACACAACACAACACGCGCCGCTCCAGCTCGGCCGCCGGGCCCTCCGCGCACACGCGCCGCACTTCCCAGCTGCAACCAACACGCCGCCTACATCCCACAGTCTCGCACTGCTCACACAACACAACACGCGCCGCTCCAGCTCGGCCGCCGGGCCCTCCGCGCACACGCGCCGCACGTCCCAGCTGCAACCAACACGCCGCCTACATCCCACAGTCTCGCACTGCTCACACAACACAACACGCGCCGCTCCAGCTCGGCCGCCGGGCCCTCCGCGCACACGCGCCGCACGTCCCAGCTGCAACCAACACGCCGCCTACATCCCACAGTCTCGCACTGCTCACACAACACAACACGCGCCGCTCCAGCTCGGCCGCCGGGCCCTCCGCGCACACGCGCCGCACGTCCCAGCTGCAACCAACACGCCGCCTACATCCCACAGTCTCGCACTGCTCACACAACACAACACGCGCCGCTCCAGCTCGGCCGCCGGGCCCTCCGCGCACACGCGCCACACGTCCCAGCTGCAACCAACACGCCGCCTACATCCCACAGTCTCGCACTGCTCACACAACACAACACGCGCCGCTCCAGCTCGGCCGCCGGGCCCTCCGCGCACACGCGCCGCACGTCCCAGCTGCAACCAACACGCCGCCTACATCCCACAGTCTCGCACTGCTCACACAACACACACACTGACAATCCGAAATATGCTGGCTGGAAGACATTCCACATT
>JARPMR010000099.1:0-36789 GCA_029955525.1 Oeneis ivallda
AACACTATTTAGGCATTTTGTTTTATTGAGTAGGTAGGAACTTAGGCACTTCCAAGAATAATGATAAAAATATATACCTAGGTGGTAGGTAGGTATAGGTAGGTAGGTAGGTAGGTAGGTAGGTAGGTAGGTAGGTAGGTAGGTAGGTATCTAGTATAGGTTCAAGGTGGTAAGTAAAAAAATTGTGATTTTATATCTTTTTCTCATGTGTAGTAGGATAAATAGAAATATATGCGGCCCTGAAAAGGGCCTTTTTTTTGTCTCTATAACTATAGTATAGAGTGCTACCACTGTAGCCATCGCTTAACCTCCGAAACCGTACAGGGTGCGACCCTGACGTTTCAGAGCGTACACGACGTCCATAGCGGTGACGGTCTTCCTCTTGGCGTGCTCCGTGTATGTGACGGCGTCGCGGATCACGTTCTCGAGGAACACTTTCAGCACACCGCGGGTCTCCTCGTATATCAGACCGGATATACGCTTGACGCCACCTCTGCGCGCCAGACGACGGATGGCCGGCTTCGTGATACCTTGGATGTTATCACGTAACACTTTCCTGTGACGCTTGGCACCACCTTTCCCCAATCCCTTGCCACCTTTGCCGCGACCGGTCATCTTCTAAACCGGGATGAGATAGTAAGTATTATTTGCTGTAAACTTGAAACTGCGCCGCACCGCACCGCGCACTGCGAACAGAACGAGAATCAACACTGGAATGGTATCAAAATTCTGAAAACGCGTATATTTATACTTTCCGTATAGACTTGACCGCCCAACCGATCAACCGATCTCATGTTTTCATGTGGCAGTCGCTGGTAGAGTAAAAGAGACACTAAAGGAGGGGGGGGGGGGGGGGGGGTGTTTGGAGAGAGGAGGGGGGGGGGGGGTGTATGAGTTTTGTTGTTGATCCGAATTATTATTAACTTAAATCTATACAATAATTATATTAATATTTCTTATTTATATTACTTTTCTATTATTTATGTACGTAGGTATATAGTAGATATACTAAGGGTCGCTTTATGATGATAAATGTTGCATAAAATTAATTACCTAAAGTAAGTATAGTACGTAACTTTGTATTTATTTATGTATGTATGTATCAATCAGACAGACAAGAATTAACATTATTATTACTTTTTACCTCATTTTATAATTTGATAAACTAATTTTGTTTAATATAGGGGTATAGCAGGAAAGAAAGTTTTGTGGCCCTGAAAAGGGCCTTTTTTTTTGCTTAGCTTCCGAGGTCACAACTCGGCGTGGCGGACGCACACAGCTCTAGGCGCGTTCGCCTCTGATCCTGCGCGCGAGCTGGATATCCTTCGGCATGATGGTGACGCGCTTAGCGTGAATGGCGCAAAGGTTGGTGTCCTCGAAGAGGCCGACCAGGTACGCCTCGCTAGCCTCCTGCAGTGCCATCACGGCGGAGCTCTGGAAGCGCAGATCGGTCTTGAAGTCTTGAGCGATCTCGCGCACCAGCCGCTGGAACGGCAGCTTGCGGATCAGAAGCTCGGTGCTCTTCTGGTAGCGACGGATCTCGCGGAGCGCCACCGTGCCCGGCCTGTAGCGGTGAGGCTTCTTGACGCCGCCGGTGGCCGGAGCGCTCTTGCGCGCGGCCTTCGTGGCCAGCTGCTTGCGAGGCGCCTTACCACCGGTGGACTTGCGGGCGGTCTGCTTCGTGCGGGCCATGCTTCACGATGGAGACAACTTGTATGAGTAAATTAAAAATTGAAATTAATAGAATAAAGGTGCGTCAGGCAGGCGCGAACGCGTCCACACGCAACAGGCACAGTTAGTGAATAAATATTAGCGGTGTCGGGTTCGAAACTTTTATAGGTAAGCGTGCGGGGGGGACGGGGGGCAGGGGGCGAAACTCGCTAGCAGCGGCGGCCGCGGCCGAGCGAGAGAGCGAATACCACGGAAATAAAGAAAAATATAAATTTTACTTGTAACAAGACTTCATCAAGATCGGTTCAGCATTTACTTAGGCCGTAGGTATAATTTTAAATTTTTAACTACATGTACATTAATGCTGTTAAAATTCCATCTAGGTATATCGGTTGGTTCAGCGTTTCCGAAACAAACAAAATATATTAGGTAGGTAGGTAGGTAGGTAGGTAGGTAGGTAGGTAGGTACGTACGTACGTGGATAGGTAGGTAGATTATTATTATTTTTTTTTTTTTTTAATACCTACTTTAAATTTATTATTTTACCATATTAGTAGCTTTTGCTAACTTTGTAACTGTAAACCTGTAATTAATGTATTTTGAATTTAGGTAAGTATTTGGAATGATTTTGTGGCCCTGAAAAGGGCCTTTTTTTTTAAATCCCGTTCAACCTCGACGAGGGCGGGACGGACACCGGCGAGACGCCAAGACCTCCTCACTTCGAGCTGGTGTACTTGGTGACGGCCTTGGTGCCTTCGCTGACCGCGTGCTTGGCCAACTCCCCGGGCAGCAGCAGCCTCACGGACGTCTGCACCTCCCTGGAGGTGATAGTCGACCTCTTATTGTAGTGGGCGAGCCGGGAAGCCTCGGCGGCGATGCGCTCGAAAATGTCATTCACGAACGAGTTCATGATCGACATCGCCTTACTGGAGATACCGGTGTCCGGGTGGACCTGCTTGAGCACTTTGTAGATGTAAATTGCGTAGCTCTCCTTCCTCTTGTGCTTCTTCTTCTTCTTGTCGGACTTGGAGATGTTCTTCTGGGCCTTGCCGGATTTCTTGGCGGCCTTACCGCTGGTCTTTGGTGGCATGTTGTACTACGTATTGAGTGAAGAAACTCAAAACAACAAAAATATTATCAGGTATCAATGCGACCGCACTAGCGCTCGGACGTCAGAGAAATGATACGCCGCCGTGGATTTTTCGCTTTTTGTTAGTTTCTCGACGCTGAACACTACTGACTGCCGACGAGCGGTCTCGTTGAAATCGACCAATCAACGACATCGGCGGGCGGACGGACGGGGAGGGACGGGGAGCGCCCGAGAGGGAGGGAGATAGCGATAGGTGAAGGAAAACATCGTGGAAAACAATCGAGGAAACCTGCACATCTGATGATGAACCAATAAGTAATTATTATTATCATCGATCATCATCAATAAAAAAAAAAATAATAATAATAATAAATAGATAAATAAGAATGAATGAATATTGATAATAATAATTACCTCGATCATCATCGACAATCGACATCGGTCGATGAATTGATAGGTAGGTAGGTAGGTAGGTAGGTAGGTAGGTAGGTAAGTAGGTAAGTATATAGCCTAACTAGCTATTTAAAATAATAATAACAATAATAATATGTAGTAGGTATGATTGGAATAATTTTGTGGCCCTGAAAAGGGCCTTTTGATTTATACTATGAATTAGTATAAATATAATATCCTAAGATCGTTATAAGATTAAGATCTTAGGCCTTCTTCTCGGTCTTCTTGGGCAACAGGACGGCCTGGATGTTCGGAAGCACGCCGCCCTGTGCGATGGTCACACCGGAGAGAAGTTTGTTCAGCTCCTCGTCGTTGCGGATGGCCAGCTGCAGATGTCTGGGTATGATCCTGGTCTTCTTGTTGTCGCGCGCCGCGTTACCGGCCAACTCCAGGACTTCAGCGGCCAGATACTCCATCACGGCCGCTAGGTACACTGGGGCGCCGGCACCGACGCGTTCCGCGTAGTTGCCCTTCCTCAGCAGCCTGTGAATACGTCCGACGGGGAACTGTAGACCGGCACGATTGGAGCGAGACTTGACCTTTCCCTTAACTTTGCCGCCTTTACCACGTCCGGACATTGTTATTGAAGAGTTTAAAAACGATACAAAATGCAAGGGCGCGCGTACGATGTGTACACGCGAGCGTGGATGCTAGAGCGAGAATATATTTTTTTCAATCGCCGTCGTTTTATATATGTATGGTGACCGCGGTCGGCAGTACGGTGGGGATCGCGACGAGCGGTTGTTTAGAAAATGCGACGTTGCATGCGAAGACGGAAAGAGATAGATGACTATGAGTGAGAGAGACACTGTTAGGTGGGTAGGTAAGCGTGGCAACGGCGCATTTTTAGAAAATAAAATTTTACGAAAATGTAGAAAATAATAGATGTATGTACGTAGGTAAATATTAGCTTTGAAACCGATCGCGATCGACGAATGGTGATGGGTGGGGTGCAGGATCGGAGTCGGGATCGGGTTCGTTCGTAGGTGGCCGGCTGTTTATTGTTTTAATTTGTAATTAGCAGCAGATGATGCTCACCGGCCGGGCCGTCGCGTGCGTGTGATACCTAGGTGAAGGTATGCAGGGCCTAGCGTAAAGGTACCTAGCCTAACCTAACCTACATAATAATAGTAGGTAAGTGAAAGTAAGGTGTTGTGTTGTGACTTGTGACGTTTGTGTGTGCATGTTTTTCTTTTATTATTTTTATTTTTTTATTTTTCGTGTGTGTGAGTGAGTGTGTGTGTTCGTTCGTTACGTTGAAACACGTAAGTAATAACAGAACGATAATTTATACTTACCTACCTACTTTTTTAATGATGTGGTGATTCTCCGAAGTAGTAGTTGTAACAGTAGTAGTAGTAGTAGGTACCTATAGGTACTCATAGGTATGTAATGGAAAGTTATGTTAGCCCTGAAAAGGGCTTTTTGTTGTGACGGTTGTTAAGCCGCACGCAGGAATTGCACATTGAACGCACGCATCATCCGTCGGCCGTCGGCGGGCGAATAGCGAGCAGCTCGTCGAGCGAAGGCAGGCAGCCAGCCAGCCTCCTCCAGTGCGCAGCGCAGCTTACTTTTTGGCAGCGGCGGCCTTCTTGGCGGCGGGCTTCGACTTGGGTGCTGCCTTCTTCGGTTTCGGCGCTTTGGGTTTCTTCGTGGGCGGCTTCGCGGTCTTCTTCGCCTTGGAGGCGGCGCCCTTGGCCTTGGCCGGGGAAGCGGCGACGGCGGCGGAGGCTTTCTTCGCGGCGGGCTTCTTCCTCTTGGCGGCCGCGGCGGCCTTCTTCTCCCTGGGGGTCTTCGCCTTGGAGGGGGACGCGGCGGTCGCGGCCGCCGCCTTCTTGCCGGCCTTGGCGCTGGCGGCGGCCGGCGAGGAGGCGGCCTTCTTCGCCCTCGCCGAGGCGGCGGCGGACTTGGCGCCGGCGGGCTTCTTGGACGCGGACGACTTCGACTCCAGCTTGAACGAGCCCGAAGCGCCCTTGCCCTTCGTCTGGATCAACGCGCCGGACTCGACGGCGCTCTTCAGGTACTTCCGTATGAAAGGCGCCATCTTCTCCGCGTCGACCTTGTACTGGGCGGCGATGTACTTCTTGATCGCCTGCAGGGACGAGCCGCTCCTCTCCTTGAGCTCCTTGATGGCGCTGTTCACCATCTCGGACGTCTTGGGGTGGGTGGGCTTCGCCTTCGGCTTCTTGGCCGCGGCGCCAGCGGACGCCTTGGGTTTCTTCGCGGGCGTCGCCGGCGCTGGTGCCTCGGTTGCAACTGCGGTGTCGGACATTTTCTTTATTATTATTTATTAATAATTATTTATAATCAATCACAAAAGACGCGCAATACTGCTAACACGATAAATATTTCAATATGCCGCCGCACGAGGTCGCTGTTGGTAGTAAGGCTCGTGGCTTTACCGTAAGGAGAGCCGCGATGTCGCTAGATATTTTCCCGTACGAATACTTACAACTTTTCACTAGCATGCATCCGATTAAAACAAAATAATATATTCCCATGTTAATTTTCCATAATTTCGTATGTTTGGGTCGTTTCATCTTGAGCCTGTACGTGTTTTGGTACAATTCAAATTCATATCAGCTCAGTGTTCGCGGAGCGATCGATGTTTCATTTCGATACACCGCTAGACGCGTACCTCGGGTCCCGTTTAAAACTCATTTTTCTCTATAAAACATTGCTAAAATCTTTGTATATCTTGCCAAATTAAAAGCTGAGATTCCATTCAATTGAATAGATAACTCACCTAAATACATAACCTGATTTATACATACTTTAAAACGATCAAAGTAGACCCTCGTAAAACACAACTCGATCTCTCGGCGTGTACGAACTGCAGTCTCTCGCCGGCGGTCTGACTATTTCAATAGAGATATGCCGATGTTATGGGAAAAAATATATAAATATATGTTCCTCTTATGTTCACATTCAAATATAAACAAACATGCAAAGACAAATAATAATAAATAAATAAAATATGGACGCGAATACGCGCGCTCGCTCTCTTGTGGCTGGCTCAGAGAGCAGAGTATGCGCCTCGGCTTATCGGCTAGTACTTTAGTAAAAAAAAAATACCTAAGACTTTAAATAATATTATTATTCTTTTCATATAGTTAGAGTCCACATTGCAAGACAACGATGGATCAGATGACGGCTGAGGATCAACTTGTACAATATACAGACCTACCTACCTACCACTTGAATCAGCTCGTCGGGGACTACGAGTACCTATACTAAGGCCCGCTTGCAGAAACGTCGGGTTATCCTTTTAACACAGAGTTAGCTGCCGCTTTGACGAAAGGATTTCGTATACCTACCTAAAGCTTCTGTGTCAAAATTGTTACAAATTTATTAGTGAGTTAAACCTAACAACACGGCGTCTTCTGCATGCGGGCCTAAGCAGTGTACGTAATATCAAAACTAATTTTTATTACTTGCTTGCTTGCTTGCTTGCTTGCTTGCTTGCTTGCTTACTTACTTACTTATTAGGTATTATAAACCTAATTAGAAACAAAACAACACTATTTAGGCATTTTGTTTTATTGAGTAGGTAGGAACTTAGGCACTTCCAAGAATAATGATAAAAATATATACCTAGGTGGTAGGTAGGTATAGGTAGGTAGGTAGGTAGGTAGGTAGGTAGGTAGGTAGGTAGGTAGGTAGGTATCTAGTATAGGTTCAAGGTGGTAAGTAAAAAAATTGTGATTTTATATCTTTTTCTCATGTGTAGTAGGATAAATAGAAATATATGCGGCCCTGAAAAGGGCCTTTTTTTTGTCTCTATAACTATAGTATAGAGTGCTACCACTGTAGCCATCGCTTAACCTCCGAAACCGTACAGGGTGCGACCCTGACGTTTCAGAGCGTACACGACGTCCATAGCGGTGACGGTCTTCCTCTTGGCGTGCTCCGTGTATGTGACGGCGTCGCGGATCACGTTCTCGAGGAACACTTTCAGCACACCGCGGGTCTCCTCGTATATCAGACCGGATATACGCTTGACGCCACCTCTGCGCGCCAGACGACGGATGGCCGGCTTCGTGATACCTTGGATGTTATCACGTAACACTTTCCTGTGACGCTTGGCACCACCTTTCCCCAATCCCTTGCCACCTTTGCCGCGACCGGTCATCTTCTAAACCGGGATGAGATAGTAAGTATTATTTGCTGTAAACTTGAAACTGCGCCGCACCGCACCGCGCACTGCGAACAGAACGAGAATCAACACTGGAATGGTATCAAAATTCTGAAAACGCGTATATTTATACTTTCCGTATAGACTTGACCGCCCAACCGATCAACCGATCTCATGTTTTCATGTGGCAGTCGCTGGTAGAGTAAAAGAGACACTAAAGGAGGGGGGGGGGGGGGGGGGGTGTTTGGAGAGAGGAGGGGGGGGGGGGGTGTATGAGTTTTGTTGTTGATCCGAATTATTATTAACTTAAATCTATACAATAATTATATTAATATTTCTTATTTATATTACTTTTCTATTATTTATGTACGTAGGTATATAGTAGATATACTAAGGGTCGCTTTATGATGATAAATGTTGCATAAAATTAATTACCTAAAGTAAGTATAGTACGTAACTTTGTATTTATTTATGTATGTATGTATCAATCAGACAGACAAGAATTAACATTATTATTACTTTTTACCTCATTTTATAATTTGATAAACTAATTTTGTTTAATATAGGGGTATAGCAGGAAAGAAAGTTTTGTGGCCCTGAAAAGGGCCTTTTTTTTTGCTTAGCTTCCGAGGTCACAACTCGGCGTGGCGGACGCACACAGCTCTAGGCGCGTTCGCCTCTGATCCTGCGCGCGAGCTGGATATCCTTCGGCATGATGGTGACGCGCTTAGCGTGAATGGCGCAAAGGTTGGTGTCCTCGAAGAGGCCGACCAGGTACGCCTCGCTAGCCTCCTGCAGTGCCATCACGGCGGAGCTCTGGAAGCGCAGATCGGTCTTGAAGTCTTGAGCGATCTCGCGCACCAGCCGCTGGAACGGCAGCTTGCGGATCAGAAGCTCGGTGCTCTTCTGGTAGCGACGGATCTCGCGGAGCGCCACCGTGCCCGGCCTGTAGCGGTGAGGCTTCTTGACGCCGCCGGTGGCCGGAGCGCTCTTGCGCGCGGCCTTCGTGGCCAGCTGCTTGCGAGGCGCCTTACCACCGGTGGACTTGCGGGCGGTCTGCTTCGTGCGGGCCATGCTTCACGATGGAGACAACTTGTATGAGTAAATTAAAAATTGAAATTAATAGAATAAAGGTGCGTCAGGCAGGCGCGAACGCGTCCACACGCAACAGGCACAGTTAGTGAATAAATATTAGCGGTGTCGGGTTCGAAACTTTTATAGGTAAGCGTGCGGGGGGGACGGGGGGCAGGGGGCGAAACTCGCTAGCAGCGGCGGCCGCGGCCGAGCGAGAGAGCGAATACCACGGAAATAAAGAAAAATATAAATTTTACTTGTAACAAGACTTCATCAAGATCGGTTCAGCATTTACTTAGGCCGTAGGTATAATTTTAAATTTTTAACTACATGTACATTAATGCTGTTAAAATTCCATCTAGGTATATCGGTTGGTTCAGCGTTTCCGAAACAAACAAAATATATTAGGTAGGTAGGTAGGTAGGTAGGTAGGTAGGTAGGTAGGTACGTACGTACGTGGATAGGTAGGTAGATTATTATTATTTTTTTTTTTTTTTAATACCTACTTTAAATTTATTATTTTACCATATTAGTAGCTTTTGCTAACTTTGTAACTGTAAACCTGTAATTAATGTATTTTGAATTTAGGTAAGTATTTGGAATGATTTTGTGGCCCTGAAAAGGGCCTTTTTTTTTAAATCCCGTTCAACCTCGACGAGGGCGGGACGGACACCGGCGAGACGCCAAGACCTCCTCACTTCGAGCTGGTGTACTTGGTGACGGCCTTGGTGCCTTCGCTGACCGCGTGCTTGGCCAACTCCCCGGGCAGCAGCAGCCTCACGGACGTCTGCACCTCCCTGGAGGTGATAGTCGACCTCTTATTGTAGTGGGCGAGCCGGGAAGCCTCGGCGGCGATGCGCTCGAAAATGTCATTCACGAACGAGTTCATGATCGACATCGCCTTACTGGAGATACCGGTGTCCGGGTGGACCTGCTTGAGCACTTTGTAGATGTAAATTGCGTAGCTCTCCTTCCTCTTGTGCTTCTTCTTCTTCTTGTCGGACTTGGAGATGTTCTTCTGGGCCTTGCCGGATTTCTTGGCGGCCTTACCGCTGGTCTTTGGTGGCATGTTGTACTACGTATTGAGTGAAGAAACTCAAAACAACAAAAATATTATCAGGTATCAATGCGACCGCACTAGCGCTCGGACGTCAGAGAAATGATACGCCGCCGTGGATTTTTCGCTTTTTGTTAGTTTCTCGACGCTGAACACTACTGACTGCCGACGAGCGGTCTCGTTGAAATCGACCAATCAACGACATCGGCGGGCGGACGGACGGGGAGGGACGGGGAGCGCCCGAGAGGGAGGGAGATAGCGATAGGTGAAGGAAAACATCGTGGAAAACAATCGAGGAAACCTGCACATCTGATGATGAACCAATAAGTAATTATTATTATCATCGATCATCATCAATAAAAAAAAAAATAATAATAATAATAAATAGATAAATAAGAATGAATGAATATTGATAATAATAATTACCTCGATCATCATCGACAATCGACATCGGTCGATGAATTGATAGGTAGGTAGGTAGGTAGGTAGGTAGGTAGGTAGGTAAGTAGGTAAGTATATAGCCTAACTAGCTATTTAAAATAATAATAACAATAATAATATGTAGTAGGTATGATTGGAATAATTTTGTGGCCCTGAAAAGGGCCTTTTGATTTATACTATGAATTAGTATAAATATAATATCCTAAGATCGTTATAAGATTAAGATCTTAGGCCTTCTTCTCGGTCTTCTTGGGCAACAGGACGGCCTGGATGTTCGGAAGCACGCCGCCCTGTGCGATGGTCACACCGGAGAGAAGTTTGTTCAGCTCCTCGTCGTTGCGGATGGCCAGCTGCAGATGTCTGGGTATGATCCTGGTCTTCTTGTTGTCGCGCGCCGCGTTACCGGCCAACTCCAGGACTTCAGCGGCCAGATACTCCATCACGGCCGCTAGGTACACTGGGGCGCCGGCACCGACGCGTTCCGCGTAGTTGCCCTTCCTCAGCAGCCTGTGAATACGTCCGACGGGGAACTGTAGACCGGCACGATTGGAGCGAGACTTGACCTTTCCCTTAACTTTGCCGCCTTTACCACGTCCGGACATTGTTATTGAAGAGTTTAAAAACGATACAAAATGCAAGGGCGCGCGTACGATGTGTACACGCGAGCGTGGATGCTAGAGCGAGAATATATTTTTTTCAATCGCCGTCGTTTTATATATGTATGGTGACCGCGGTCGGCAGTACGGTGGGGATCGCGACGAGCGGTTGTTTAGAAAATGCGACGTTGCATGCGAAGACGGAAAGAGATAGATGACTATGAGTGAGAGAGACACTGTTAGGTGGGTAGGTAAGCGTGGCAACGGCGCATTTTTAGAAAATAAAATTTTACGAAAATGTAGAAAATAATAGATGTATGTACGTAGGTAAATATTAGCTTTGAAACCGATCGCGATCGACGAATGGTGATGGGTGGGGTGCAGGATCGGAGTCGGGATCGGGTTCGTTCGTAGGTGGCCGGCTGTTTATTGTTTTAATTTGTAATTAGCAGCAGATGATGCTCACCGGCCGGGCCGTCGCGTGCGTGTGATACCTAGGTGAAGGTATGCAGGGCCTAGCGTAAAGGTACCTAGCCTAACCTAACCTACATAATAATAGTAGGTAAGTGAAAGTAAGGTGTTGTGTTGTGACTTGTGACGTTTGTGTGTGCATGTTTTTCTTTTATTATTTTTATTTTTTTATTTTTCGTGTGTGTGAGTGAGTGTGTGTGTTCGTTCGTTACGTTGAAACACGTAAGTAATAACAGAACGATAATTTATACTTACCTACCTACTTTTTTAATGATGTGGTGATTCTCCGAAGTAGTAGTTGTAACAGTAGTAGTAGTAGTAGGTACCTATAGGTACTCATAGGTATGTAATGGAAAGTTATGTTAGCCCTGAAAAGGGCTTTTTGTTGTGACGGTTGTTAAGCCGCACGCAGGAATTGCACATTGAACGCACGCATCATCCGTCGGCCGTCGGCGGGCGAATAGCGAGCAGCTCGTCGAGCGAAGGCAGGCAGCCAGCCAGCCTCCTCCAGTGCGCAGCGCAGCTTACTTTTTGGCAGCGGCGGCCTTCTTGGCGGCGGGCTTCGACTTGGGTGCTGCCTTCTTCGGTTTCGGCGCTTTGGGTTTCTTCGTGGGCGGCTTCGCGGTCTTCTTCGCCTTGGAGGCGGCGCCCTTGGCCTTGGCCGGGGAAGCGGCGACGGCGGCGGAGGCTTTCTTCGCGGCGGGCTTCTTCCTCTTGGCGGCCGCGGCGGCCTTCTTCTCCCTGGGGGTCTTCGCCTTGGAGGGGGACGCGGCGGTCGCGGCCGCCGCCTTCTTGCCGGCCTTGGCGCTGGCGGCGGCCGGCGAGGAGGCGGCCTTCTTCGCCCTCGCCGAGGCGGCGGCGGACTTGGCGCCGGCGGGCTTCTTGGACGCGGACGACTTCGACTCCAGCTTGAACGAGCCCGAAGCGCCCTTGCCCTTCGTCTGGATCAACGCGCCGGACTCGACGGCGCTCTTCAGGTACTTCCGTATGAAAGGCGCCATCTTCTCCGCGTCGACCTTGTACTGGGCGGCGATGTACTTCTTGATCGCCTGCAGGGACGAGCCGCTCCTCTCCTTGAGCTCCTTGATGGCGCTGTTCACCATCTCGGACGTCTTGGGGTGGGTGGGCTTCGCCTTCGGCTTCTTGGCCGCGGCGCCAGCGGACGCCTTGGGTTTCTTCGCGGGCGTCGCCGGCGCTGGTGCCTCGGTTGCAACTGCGGTGTCGGACATTTTCTTTATTATTATTTATTAATAATTATTTATAATCAATCACAAAAGACGCGCAATACTGCTAACACGATAAATATTTCAATATGCCGCCGCACGAGGTCGCTGTTGGTAGTAAGGCTCGTGGCTTTACCGTAAGGAGAGCCGCGATGTCGCTAGATATTTTCCCGTACGAATACTTACAACTTTTCACTAGCATGCATCCGATTAAAACAAAATAATATATTCCCATGTTAATTTTCCATAATTTCGTATGTTTGGGTCGTTTCATCTTGAGCCTGTACGTGTTTTGGTACAATTCAAATTCATATCAGCTCAGTGTTCGCGGAGCGATCGATGTTTCATTTCGATACACCGCTAGACGCGTACCTCGGGTCCCGTTTAAAACTCATTTTTCTCTATAAAACATTGCTAAAATCTTTGTATATCTTGCCAAATTAAAAGCTGAGATTCCATTCAATTGAATAGATAACTCACCTAAATACATAACCTGATTTATACATACTTTAAAACGATCAAAGTAGACCCTCGTAAAACACAACTCGATCTCTCGGCGTGTACGAACTGCAGTCTCTCGCCGGCGGTCTGACTATTTCAATAGAGATATGCCGATGTTATGGGAAAAAATATATAAATATATGTTCCTCTTATGTTCACATTCAAATATAAACAAACATGCAAAGACAAATAATAATAAATAAATAAAATATGGACGCGAATACGCGCGCTCGCTCTCTTGTGGCTGGCTCAGAGAGCAGAGTATGCGCCTCGGCTTATCGGCTAGTACTTTAGTAAAAAAAAAATACCTAAGACTTTAAATAATATTATTATTCTTTTCATATAGTTAGAGTCCACATTGCAAGACAACGATGGATCAGATGACGGCTGAGGATCAACTTGTACAATATACAGACCTACCTACCTACCACTTGAATCAGCTCGTCGGGGACTACGAGTACCTATACTAAGGCCCGCTTGCAGAAACGTCGGGTTATCCTTTTAACACAGAGTTAGCTGCCGCTTTGACGAAAGGATTTCGTATACCTACCTAAAGCTTCTGTGTCAAAATTGTTACAAATTTATTAGTGAGTTAAACCTAACAACACGGCGTCTTCTGCATGCGGGCCTAAGCAGTGTACGTAATATCAAAACTAATTTTTATTACTTGCTTGCTTGCTTGCTTGCTTGCTTGCTTGCTTGCTTACTTACTTACTTATTAGGTATTATAAACCTAATTAGAAACAAAACAACACTATTTAGGCATTTTGTTTTATTGAGTAGGTAGGAACTTAGGCACTTCCAAGAATAATGATAAAAATATATACCTAGGTGGTAGGTAGGTATAGGTAGGTAGGTAGGTAGGTAGGTAGGTAGGTAGGTAGGTAGGTAGGTAGGTATCTAGTATAGGTTCAAGGTGGTAAGTAAAAAAATTGTGATTTTATATCTTTTTCTCATGTGTAGTAGGATAAATAGAAATATATGCGGCCCTGAAAAGGGCCTTTTTTTTGTCTCTATAACTATAGTATAGAGTGCTACCACTGTAGCCATCGCTTAACCTCCGAAACCGTACAGGGTGCGACCCTGACGTTTCAGAGCGTACACGACGTCCATAGCGGTGACGGTCTTCCTCTTGGCGTGCTCCGTGTATGTGACGGCGTCGCGGATCACGTTCTCGAGGAACACTTTCAGCACACCGCGGGTCTCCTCGTATATCAGACCGGATATACGCTTGACGCCACCTCTGCGCGCCAGACGACGGATGGCCGGCTTCGTGATACCTTGGATGTTATCACGTAACACTTTCCTGTGACGCTTGGCACCACCTTTCCCCAATCCCTTGCCACCTTTGCCGCGACCGGTCATCTTCTAAACCGGGATGAGATAGTAAGTATTATTTGCTGTAAACTTGAAACTGCGCCGCACCGCACCGCGCACTGCGAACAGAACGAGAATCAACACTGGAATGGTATCAAAATTCTGAAAACGCGTATATTTATACTTTCCGTATAGACTTGACCGCCCAACCGATCAACCGATCTCATGTTTTCATGTGGCAGTCGCTGGTAGAGTAAAAGAGACACTAAAGGAGGGGGGGGGGGGGGGGGGGTGTTTGGAGAGAGGAGGGGGGGGGGGGGTGTATGAGTTTTGTTGTTGATCCGAATTATTATTAACTTAAATCTATACAATAATTATATTAATATTTCTTATTTATATTACTTTTCTATTATTTATGTACGTAGGTATATAGTAGATATACTAAGGGTCGCTTTATGATGATAAATGTTGCATAAAATTAATTACCTAAAGTAAGTATAGTACGTAACTTTGTATTTATTTATGTATGTATGTATCAATCAGACAGACAAGAATTAACATTATTATTACTTTTTACCTCATTTTATAATTTGATAAACTAATTTTGTTTAATATAGGGGTATAGCAGGAAAGAAAGTTTTGTGGCCCTGAAAAGGGCCTTTTTTTTTGCTTAGCTTCCGAGGTCACAACTCGGCGTGGCGGACGCACACAGCTCTAGGCGCGTTCGCCTCTGATCCTGCGCGCGAGCTGGATATCCTTCGGCATGATGGTGACGCGCTTAGCGTGAATGGCGCAAAGGTTGGTGTCCTCGAAGAGGCCGACCAGGTACGCCTCGCTAGCCTCCTGCAGTGCCATCACGGCGGAGCTCTGGAAGCGCAGATCGGTCTTGAAGTCTTGAGCGATCTCGCGCACCAGCCGCTGGAACGGCAGCTTGCGGATCAGAAGCTCGGTGCTCTTCTGGTAGCGACGGATCTCGCGGAGCGCCACCGTGCCCGGCCTGTAGCGGTGAGGCTTCTTGACGCCGCCGGTGGCCGGAGCGCTCTTGCGCGCGGCCTTCGTGGCCAGCTGCTTGCGAGGCGCCTTACCACCGGTGGACTTGCGGGCGGTCTGCTTCGTGCGGGCCATGCTTCACGATGGAGACAACTTGTATGAGTAAATTAAAAATTGAAATTAATAGAATAAAGGTGCGTCAGGCAGGCGCGAACGCGTCCACACGCAACAGGCACAGTTAGTGAATAAATATTAGCGGTGTCGGGTTCGAAACTTTTATAGGTAAGCGTGCGGGGGGGACGGGGGGCAGGGGGCGAAACTCGCTAGCAGCGGCGGCCGCGGCCGAGCGAGAGAGCGAATACCACGGAAATAAAGAAAAATATAAATTTTACTTGTAACAAGACTTCATCAAGATCGGTTCAGCATTTACTTAGGCCGTAGGTATAATTTTAAATTTTTAACTACATGTACATTAATGCTGTTAAAATTCCATCTAGGTATATCGGTTGGTTCAGCGTTTCCGAAACAAACAAAATATATTAGGTAGGTAGGTAGGTAGGTAGGTAGGTAGGTAGGTAGGTACGTACGTACGTGGATAGGTAGGTAGATTATTATTATTTTTTTTTTTTTTTAATACCTACTTTAAATTTATTATTTTACCATATTAGTAGCTTTTGCTAACTTTGTAACTGTAAACCTGTAATTAATGTATTTTGAATTTAGGTAAGTATTTGGAATGATTTTGTGGCCCTGAAAAGGGCCTTTTTTTTTAAATCCCGTTCAACCTCGACGAGGGCGGGACGGACACCGGCGAGACGCCAAGACCTCCTCACTTCGAGCTGGTGTACTTGGTGACGGCCTTGGTGCCTTCGCTGACCGCGTGCTTGGCCAACTCCCCGGGCAGCAGCAGCCTCACGGACGTCTGCACCTCCCTGGAGGTGATAGTCGACCTCTTATTGTAGTGGGCGAGCCGGGAAGCCTCGGCGGCGATGCGCTCGAAAATGTCATTCACGAACGAGTTCATGATCGACATCGCCTTACTGGAGATACCGGTGTCCGGGTGGACCTGCTTGAGCACTTTGTAGATGTAAATTGCGTAGCTCTCCTTCCTCTTGTGCTTCTTCTTCTTCTTGTCGGACTTGGAGATGTTCTTCTGGGCCTTGCCGGATTTCTTGGCGGCCTTACCGCTGGTCTTTGGTGGCATGTTGTACTACGTATTGAGTGAAGAAACTCAAAACAACAAAAATATTATCAGGTATCAATGCGACCGCACTAGCGCTCGGACGTCAGAGAAATGATACGCCGATCACCGATCACGTGGGGATCACTCGCGCCCGCAAGGGCGCGGGTGAGGCATGATCAGGGCATGGCCCCCTGCATGCGGTTTCTATCGCCTGCCGTCAATACGGCAGGGACTTTGGGTCGGTCTTATGTGACCTTTGGAGTAAATTGGTGGACTCACTGCTGTCGCGGACTAGCCCTACCGGGTGAGACCCGAAGGAAGCCCAGCAGATGCCTACCGCGGTCGAGCAGGAGTCCACCAATTGAAGTTGGTTGTTCGTCATGTGTTGGGAATTTGGTATTAGTTAAGGTCTTCTATTATTATGGCGTGATCAGGTCGCGCGGATATCCTCTCTTATCTGGGGGGCGCCTATGATATGGCGCTATCCCTCTGATATGGTCAAAGGTGGAGGCGTCCGCTCTGGTGAACATCATGTTCGTGAGGCGGATGATGAAATTGTCCAGGCTCTCCACCTTTAAATCACGCATTATGGTGCTGTTTCTGACGTATCTGGGAGCTTTTGTGATACGCCTCAAGGCGATAGACTGCTGTGTGCGGAGATTCTCTTTGCTGGACTCACTGGTCAACGAGTACCATGCCGGCGCTGCGTACGTAAGCCTGGATCTGATGTAAGTTTTGTAAATTCCAAGCTTAGTACGCAGCGGGAGTCTAGAGTGCAGGACTGGGCGGAGCAGCATTATTGCCGCGCGTGTCTTGTTGACGGCTTTCCTCGCTTGCGTTTTCATATTAAGGCGTCTATCAATCGTGACTCCCAGATACGTCACCTCCGTAGACCAAGGGATTGGTTGGTCCAACAGGGTGAGCCGGGAGGGCAGCTTTTTGGCTCCTCCGAACATGATGGCTTGCGTCTTCCCCACGTTGACCGCAAGCCTCCATTTATTGAGCCATTCGGGGAGCAGATTCAGAACCCGCTGCAGTCTATCTACTGCGTGTTGTGGCCGGGTTGGTAATGAGGTTGCTATGTAGGCCGTGTCGTCGGCGTATAAAGCAAGAGTAGTGTCTGCCGTTGATGGTATGTCGTCCGTGTATTTAGCGTACAGGACGGGAGACAGACAGCTACCCTGCGGAACTCCAGCAGCGATTTGGCCTTCATTGGAAATCTGGTCTTCTAATTTGACGCGGAAGCGTCTCTCCGCAAGAAATGATGCTATCACGCGTAATAGGCGGCGAGGGGCAGTCGTTTGGGCTAGCTTGTACAGCAGACCGTCGTGCCAGACCCTGTCGAAAGCCTTCTCCATGTCGAGGAATACTGCTGTGGCGCTTTCCTTCTTATTAAGTGCCGCCGTAATCTGGTGCAGTACTCTCGACAGTTGGAGCGTGGTGCTGTGCTCTGACCTGAACCCAAATTGCTCAGATCTAGAGGGTATATGGGGCTTCAGATGACGCAGCAGGAGTTTCTCGAACACCTTGGAGAGTGATGAGAGGAGAGTTATTGGTCTATAGTTCTCCGGTTTCATAGTATTTTTCCCCGGCTTGGGAAGCATTATGATTAAGCCTTCTTTCCAGCTATCAGGGAATTTCCCCGTACGCAGAATGGCATTGAAAAGGTGCGTAATCGCTGCCAGCGTCTTACGGGGGATGTGTCTCAGCGCGTTGTTCGTGATGTTATCTGCGCCGGGGGCTTTCTTCAGTTTTGATTCTTTAATGGTTTGCCTCACCATGCCAGGGGAAATCACTACTGGGTCTTCCTCGTTGCCAATAGGTTCGGCGAAGTACTCCCCAAGGTGTTTCTCGACTGTTGCCTGGTGATGAGTGTCTGTAAGTGGGTTCAGGGTGAATTGCTTTTGCAGGTGTCTGGCGAGGATCTCGGCGCGGTCTGCTGCGCGGTATCTAAGTGTGCCGTCTTCGTGGAATAAGGGTCTTTGTGGGGGGCAGGCGTTAGTTACTTGCCTGCAGAGTCGATGGAGCGAAGTCATGTCACCTTCAGCTTCCTCTATGCGCAGGTCCCATGACTCTGCCTCCAGTTCCCTCAATTCTTGTGACACTCTTTCCGCGATTTTGTTCAGTCTCGTTTTCAGTCTAGGGCATCTTGTTCTTTGGAATTCGCGCCTGAGGGATCTTTTCTCATGGATCAACTTCATGACGCGAAATGGCAGCCCTTGGTGCATTGATGAGGGTAGCTCTTGTCTGGCCTGATCCAATGCCCCTTGGATGGTCGTGGTGAGCAGCTGAGTGTAGCTATCCACCTCCGCAGCTGTTTGTATTGGTCTATGTAGAGACTTGGCCTCTAACTCGCTGGTGAATACTTGCCAGTTTATCTTGGCGCGCCGTGCGGGAGGCGCTGCTCTGGCTGGGAGTGCTTCAAGAGTTGCTACAACCGGCTGGTGGTCCGATTGTAGCTCATCGTCCGTCACCTCAAGTGTTAGGCGGTCGTCCAGGTCCTTGTGTACCACCAGGTCTATCACATCCGGGTTATGGGACAACGCGAAAGGGTAGTGAGTAGGGACCTCTGGCCCGCTTACCCCATAGTCCCGGGCTTCGGCGTCCATCTCCAGAATTCTCCCATTTGGGCAAGTGGTGGAGGAATTCCACGCGGGACTTTTACTGTTCCAGTCCCCGGCGGCTATGACTGGAAAAGGAGTATCAAGGAGTTTGTGTACATCTCTTATGTCTATCTTGCCCGCCGGGGGCCGGTAGATTGAATAGATATGGTGTGGTCTGCCTCCTATGGAAATCTCCACACCGAGGGCACTCATCGCGTTTAGCTTCGTTTCTGGTAGAGGCTGGTGAACGATCCTCCTCTTCACCAGAACCACTAAACCTCTGTAGCTGATATTGGCTATGGAGCGCTCATCCCGCCGGTAAATTTGGTACCCCGGAAAGCGTGTTTTATCCGCTGGGCCCAGGAAGGTCTCGCAGATAAGAGCCACGTCAATATTCCTTTCCTTTAGCACCATCTTGAGCATGGTCTCTTTGTGCTTGAGTCCATGGGCATTCCAGTATAATATCCTCAGAGGCTTATCGTATTTCGGAGATTAAATTCGTCACACCTCCGAGGATATTGGGGCTAAGGTCCTTTCCGTCCCGCACAGCCTGAATGACCTTTAGCAGAACCTCTAACACCGTGTTTATTAATTGGCCCTGGCTGCTGGTAGGGCCGATGGTGTCCGTATCGGGTTTTGGTTTCGAACGGGGGGCTTCTGGCTCAGCCTGTGCCTGTGCTGGCTGTGCTGGCTTGCGTCTCTTTCCCCCCCTCGGGCGTCTTTTCTTGGGGGCAGTTGCGGTACGGGCTCTGGGCTCATTGGCCGGAGTTCTGAGATTGCTGCCCGTCTGGCCTTGTTTTTGTTCTAAGTTCATAGCCTCCGAGGCCTCCTGGGTTGTCCTCGGAGGAATTGGGACAGTGGAGGCGACTGTGCCCACCTTCTTGCTCCGCGCTTCCTTGCGGAACACTGGGCAGGCGGTGTGGTTCGCCGGATGGGGGCCCTTGCAATTGGCGCAAGTGGCGGGTTCTTCTAAGGGGCGGGGGCACTCGTGTGCACTGTGCTCTTCGCCACACCTCACACAGGCCTGTTGCCTGTGACAGTTATGAGAGGAGTGCCGGAATTTTTGGCAGCGGTGGCATTGAGAGGGACCCTTCTTACCTTTCCACGCCTCCACTGTCACGCCCGGCATGCAGAGAATCTCTTTCACTTTATAGATTGTGGGTACCAGTTCTGGTGTTCGCTTTAAGATCACCAGGAAGATGCAGCCCGGTCTGCCCTTCCTGGCTCTTATCGGGCGAGCAAACTCCGGTTCAAAACCCTGGTCCACCAGGTCTTGAATTATTTCGCCCGGGTCTGTGTCGGCTGGCAGGCCGCGGACCGCTACCTTCAAGCTGCGTTCTGCAGGGAGGGAATACGAGAACCACGAGATTTTCTCCGTTTTCTCAAGGTTAATTAGGTACCGTTGTATGGTACGGTACTCGTGGTCCTCCTGGGGGGTGAATTTTACTCCTTTGCCGAATGGGCGGGCGTTAGGCGCTCTTCCAAGCGTAGCCTTTAACGACCTAAAATGGTGCGCCCAATTCGGCAGGCTCTCTACTATAAGGGGAGGGTACCTCGGCTTGCCTTTCTGGGCGGGAGGTGGTTGCGGTGCCGGGGCTGGAGTTGGGCCGCTGGGCTTGTCTGCTGAGCTGGCCTGGGGTTTCGGGCTGGACCGGGCCGAGCAAGCGTACGTGCGGGCCGCGGTTGATGGAATGGCGTCTTCGTACTCTTCCATTTCTACGGGGTCGTTCTCCCCCTCGCCTTCTGCCGGGTCATGTGGTTGGGTTGGGGGCACCGACGCTTCGGAGATAGTGCGCTGGCGCTTAGCCTCGGCGTCGTCTTCGTCCGAGTCAAGACGGGGCCGGCGTGACGCTTGCGTGGCTATTATAGTCTTGGAGTTCTCCGCAATCTGTGCTAGGAGCCTTTCCTCATCCTCATCCAGAGGCGCAGGCTCGAGGAATTCCAGACTAGTGTCTGCGACCGCCTTCACATGAGGGGCCAGTCTCAGAAAGAATTCAGGTGAAAGTTGCTTGTTGCGCGGTAACACAAAATCACTGAAAGTTTCATCTAGTGTGTCGTCATCGAGCGACGGCATCGAACGCGGCACTGGCGCGGCGGCGGTCGCGCTTGCACCAACGGGTGGCGCAGTAGCGTCACGCGTCGCACGCGCGGCGTCGTACGGGACGCCGGGTGCGTGCGCAGCAGCGGGCTGCGAGTAGTGTGCGGGCGGTGCGCCGTACGCGGCGGCGGGCGCAAACGCGGCGGGCTCAACGCGGGCGGGCGCGCGAGCGGCGGGCGCGGTGCGAACAGGCGTGCGCGTAACGAGCGCGGCACTGGGAGGCACGCGGGTAGCGGGCGCAGCGGCGGCGGGTGCGCGAGTGGCGGCGACAGGCGCACAAGCATCGTCGGCGGACGAGCGTGCGGCGTGCGCGCGGTTCGCGGGCGCGGGCTGCGGCACGGGCCGCGCAACGGCGCGCGAGCGGGTCGCGGAGTCGAACACGACGGTGTTGACATCACGCGACGGGTGCGCGAGCGCGGGGGCACCGGCGGCGATTGCCCGTTGTCCCGGTCCAGCAGCGGTGGTCCTGGGACGTCTGGGATCGCGCGGCGGTTGAGGTTGGCCTTGAGAAGGACCTTTCGAGGTCGAGGGGCCCGGGGTGGGCTCCATCGCGCTAGCGAGCTTCACAAGAGCAGTCGGCGCGCTGCCTTCGGTCGCCACGGGCTCGTGGGACCGGGCATGCTATTGAGAAGGCGATCTGCTCCGCGAGTGCGTCGCGGGCGCAACTAAAATCAGGTTTCCAATGAAATCCGTATTAGTTACTGTGTACTTTATCAGGCACGTGCGCAAAGGATACCGACTGCAGCAGTCCATGATACGCCGCCGTGGATTTTTCGCTTTTTGTTAGTTTCTCGACGCTGAACACTACTGACTGCCGACGAGCGGTCTCGTTGAAATCGACCAATCAACGACATCGGCGGGCGGACGGACGGGGAGGGACGGGGAGCGCCCGAGAGGGAGGGAGATAGCGATAGGTGAAGGAAAACATCGTGGAAAACAATCGAGGAAACCTGCACATCTGATGATGAACCAATAAGTAATTATTATTATCATCGATCATCATCAATAAAAAAAAAAATAATAATAATAATAAATAGATAAATAAGAATGAATGAATATTGATAATAATAATTACCTCGATCATCATCGACAATCGACATCGGTCGATGAATTGATAGGTAGGTAGGTAGGTAGGTAGGTAGGTAGGTAGGTAAGTAGGTAAGTATATAGCCTAACTAGCTATTTAAAATAATAATAACAATAATAATATGTAGTAGGTATGATTGGAATAATTTTGTGGCCCTGAAAAGGGCCTTTTGATTTATACTATGAATTAGTATAAATATAATATCCTAAGATCGTTATAAGATTAAGATCTTAGGCCTTCTTCTCGGTCTTCTTGGGCAACAGGACGGCCTGGATGTTCGGAAGCACGCCGCCCTGTGCGATGGTCACACCGGAGAGAAGTTTGTTCAGCTCCTCGTCGTTGCGGATGGCCAGCTGCAGATGTCTGGGTATGATCCTGGTCTTCTTGTTGTCGCGCGCCGCGTTACCGGCCAACTCCAGGACTTCAGCGGCCAGATACTCCATCACGGCCGCTAGGTACACTGGGGCGCCGGCACCGACGCGTTCCGCGTAGTTGCCCTTCCTCAGCAGCCTGTGAATACGTCCGACGGGGAACTGTAGACCGGCACGATTGGAGCGAGACTTGACCTTTCCCTTAACTTTGCCGCCTTTACCACGTCCGGACATTGTTATTGAAGAGTTTAAAAACGATACAAAATGCAAGGGCGCGCGTACGATGTGTACACGCGAGCGTGGATGCTAGAGCGAGAATATATTTTTTTCAATCGCCGTCGTTTTATATATGTATGGTGACCGCGGTCGGCAGTACGGTGGGGATCGCGACGAGCGGTTGTTTAGAAAATGCGACGTTGCATGCGAAGACGGAAAGAGATAGATGACTATGAGTGAGAGAGACACTGTTAGGTGGGTAGGTAAGCGTGGCAACGGCGCATTTTTAGAAAATAAAATTTTACGAAAATGTAGAAAATAATAGATGTATGTACGTAGGTAAATATTAGCTTTGAAACCGATCGCGATCGACGAATGGTGATGGGTGGGGTGCAGGATCGGAGTCGGGATCGGGTTCGTTCGTAGGTGGCCGGCTGTTTATTGTTTTAATTTGTAATTAGCAGCAGATGATGCTCACCGGCCGGGCCGTCGCGTGCGTGTGATACCTAGGTGAAGGTATGCAGGGCCTAGCGTAAAGGTACCTAGCCTAACCTAACCTACATAATAATAGTAGGTAAGTGAAAGTAAGGTGTTGTGTTGTGACTTGTGACGTTTGTGTGTGCATGTTTTTCTTTTATTATTTTTATTTTTTTATTTTTCGTGTGTGTGAGTGAGTGTGTGTGTTCGTTCGTTACGTTGAAACACGTAAGTAATAACAGAACGATAATTTATACTTACCTACCTACTTTTTTAATGATGTGGTGATTCTCCGAAGTAGTAGTTGTAACAGTAGTAGTAGTAGTAGGTACCTATAGGTACTCATAGGTATGTAATGGAAAGTTATGTTAGCCCTGAAAAGGGCTTTTTGTTGTGACGGTTGTTAAGCCGCACGCAGGAATTGCACATTGAACGCACGCATCATCCGTCGGCCGTCGGCGGGCGAATAGCGAGCAGCTCGTCGAGCGAAGGCAGGCAGCCAGCCAGCCTCCTCCAGTGCGCAGCGCAGCTTACTTTTTGGCAGCGGCGGCCTTCTTGGCGGCGGGCTTCGACTTGGGTGCTGCCTTCTTCGGTTTCGGCGCTTTGGGTTTCTTCGTGGGCGGCTTCGCGGTCTTCTTCGCCTTGGAGGCGGCGCCCTTGGCCTTGGCCGGGGAAGCGGCGACGGCGGCGGAGGCTTTCTTCGCGGCGGGCTTCTTCCTCTTGGCGGCCGCGGCGGCCTTCTTCTCCCTGGGGGTCTTCGCCTTGGAGGGGGACGCGGCGGTCGCGGCCGCCGCCTTCTTGCCGGCCTTGGCGCTGGCGGCGGCCGGCGAGGAGGCGGCCTTCTTCGCCCTCGCCGAGGCGGCGGCGGACTTGGCGCCGGCGGGCTTCTTGGACGCGGACGACTTCGACTCCAGCTTGAACGAGCCCGAAGCGCCCTTGCCCTTCGTCTGGATCAACGCGCCGGACTCGACGGCGCTCTTCAGGTACTTCCGTATGAAAGGCGCCATCTTCTCCGCGTCGACCTTGTACTGGGCGGCGATGTACTTCTTGATCGCCTGCAGGGACGAGCCGCTCCTCTCCTTGAGCTCCTTGATGGCGCTGTTCACCATCTCGGACGTCTTGGGGTGGGTGGGCTTCGCCTTCGGCTTCTTGGCCGCGGCGCCAGCGGACGCCTTGGGTTTCTTCGCGGGCGTCGCCGGCGCTGGTGCCTCGGTTGCAACTGCGGTGTCGGACATTTTCTTTATTATTATTTATTAATAATTATTTATAATCAATCACAAAAGACGCGCAATACTGCTAACACGATAAATATTTCAATATGCCGCCGCACGAGGTCGCTGTTGGTAGTAAGGCTCGTGGCTTTACCGTAAGGAGAGCCGCGATGTCGCTAGATATTTTCCCGTACGAATACTTACAACTTTTCACTAGCATGCATCCGATTAAAACAAAATAATATATTCCCATGTTAATTTTCCATAATTTCGTATGTTTGGGTCGTTTCATCTTGAGCCTGTACGTGTTTTGGTACAATTCAAATTCATATCAGCTCAGTGTTCGCGGAGCGATCGATGTTTCATTTCGATACACCGCTAGACGCGTACCTCGGGTCCCGTTTAAAACTCATTTTTCTCTATAAAACATTGCTAAAATCTTTGTATATCTTGCCAAATTAAAAGCTGAGATTCCATTCAATTGAATAGATAACTCACCTAAATACATAACCTGATTTATACATACTTTAAAACGATCAAAGTAGACCCTCGTAAAACACAACTCGATCTCTCGGCGTGTACGAACTGCAGTCTCTCGCCGGCGGTCTGACTATTTCAATAGAGATATGCCGATGTTATGGGAAAAAATATATAAATATATGTTCCTCTTATGTTCACATTCAAATATAAACAAACATGCAAAGACAAATAATAATAAATAAATAAAATATGGACGCGAATACGCGCGCTCGCTCTCTTGTGGCTGGCTCAGAGAGCAGAGTATGCGCCTCGGCTTATCGGCTAGTACTTTAGTAAAAAAAAAATACCTAAGACTTTAAATAATATTATTATTCTTTTCATATAGTTAGAGTCCACATTGCAAGACAACGATGGATCAGATGACGGCTGAGGATCAACTTGTACAATATACAGACCTACCTACCTACCACTTGAATCAGCTCGTCGGGGACTACGAGTACCTATACTAAGGCCCGCTTGCAGAAACGTCGGGTTATCCTTTTAACACAGAGTTAGCTGCCGCTTTGACGAAAGGATTTCGTATACCTACCTAAAGCTTCTGTGTCAAAATTGTTACAAATTTATTAGTGAGTTAAACCTAACAACACGGCGTCTTCTGCATGCGGGCCTAAGCAGTGTACGTAATATCAAAACTAATTTTTATTACTTGCTTGCTTGCTTGCTTGCTTGCTTGCTTGCTTGCTTACTTACTTACTTATTAGGTATTATAAACCTAATTAGAAACAAAACAACACTATTTAGGCATTTTGTTTTATTGAGTAGGTAGGAACTTAGGCACTTCCAAGAATAATGATAAAAATATATACCTAGGTGGTAGGTAGGTATAGGTAGGTAGGTAGGTAGGTAGGTAGGTAGGTAGGTAGGTAGGTAGGTAGGTATCTAGTATAGGTTCAAGGTGGTAAGTAAAAAAATTGTGATTTTATATCTTTTTCTCATGTGTAGTAGGATAAATAGAAATATATGCGGCCCTGAAAAGGGCCTTTTTTTTGTCTCTATAACTATAGTATAGAGTGCTACCACTGTAGCCATCGCTTAACCTCCGAAACCGTACAGGGTGCGACCCTGACGTTTCAGAGCGTACACGACGTCCATAGCGGTGACGGTCTTCCTCTTGGCGTGCTCCGTGTATGTGACGGCGTCGCGGATCACGTTCTCGAGGAACACTTTCAGCACACCGCGGGTCTCCTCGTATATCAGACCGGATATACGCTTGACGCCACCTCTGCGCGCCAGACGACGGATGGCCGGCTTCGTGATACCTTGGATGTTATCACGTAACACTTTCCTGTGACGCTTGGCACCACCTTTCCCCAATCCCTTGCCACCTTTGCCGCGACCGGTCATCTTCTAAACCGGGATGAGATAGTAAGTATTATTTGCTGTAAACTTGAAACTGCGCCGCACCGCACCGCGCACTGCGAACAGAACGAGAATCAACACTGGAATGGTATCAAAATTCTGAAAACGCGTATATTTATACTTTCCGTATAGACTTGACCGCCCAACCGATCAACCGATCTCATGTTTTCATGTGGCAGTCGCTGGTAGAGTAAAAGAGACACTAAAGGAGGGGGGGGGGGGGGGGGGGTGTTTGGAGAGAGGAGGGGGGGGGGGGGTGTATGAGTTTTGTTGTTGATCCGAATTATTATTAACTTAAATCTATACAATAATTATATTAATATTTCTTATTTATATTACTTTTCTATTATTTATGTACGTAGGTATATAGTAGATATACTAAGGGTCGCTTTATGATGATAAATGTTGCATAAAATTAATTACCTAAAGTAAGTATAGTACGTAACTTTGTATTTATTTATGTATGTATGTATCAATCAGACAGACAAGAATTAACATTATTATTACTTTTTACCTCATTTTATAATTTGATAAACTAATTTTGTTTAATATAGGGGTATAGCAGGAAAGAAAGTTTTGTGGCCCTGAAAAGGGCCTTTTTTTTTGCTTAGCTTCCGAGGTCACAACTCGGCGTGGCGGACGCACACAGCTCTAGGCGCGTTCGCCTCTGATCCTGCGCGCGAGCTGGATATCCTTCGGCATGATGGTGACGCGCTTAGCGTGAATGGCGCAAAGGTTGGTGTCCTCGAAGAGGCCGACCAGGTACGCCTCGCTAGCCTCCTGCAGTGCCATCACGGCGGAGCTCTGGAAGCGCAGATCGGTCTTGAAGTCTTGAGCGATCTCGCGCACCAGCCGCTGGAACGGCAGCTTGCGGATCAGAAGCTCGGTGCTCTTCTGGTAGCGACGGATCTCGCGGAGCGCCACCGTGCCCGGCCTGTAGCGGTGAGGCTTCTTGACGCCGCCGGTGGCCGGAGCGCTCTTGCGCGCGGCCTTCGTGGCCAGCTGCTTGCGAGGCGCCTTACCACCGGTGGACTTGCGGGCGGTCTGCTTCGTGCGGGCCATGCTTCACGATGGAGACAACTTGTATGAGTAAATTAAAAATTGAAATTAATAGAATAAAGGTGCGTCAGGCAGGCGCGAACGCGTCCACACGCAACAGGCACAGTTAGTGAATAAATATTAGCGGTGTCGGGTTCGAAACTTTTATAGGTAAGCGTGCGGGGGGGACGGGGGGCAGGGGGCGAAACTCGCTAGCAGCGGCGGCCGCGGCCGAGCGAGAGAGCGAATACCACGGAAATAAAGAAAAATATAAATTTTACTTGTAACAAGACTTCATCAAGATCGGTTCAGCATTTACTTAGGCCGTAGGTATAATTTTAAATTTTTAACTACATGTACATTAATGCTGTTAAAATTCCATCTAGGTATATCGGTTGGTTCAGCGTTTCCGAAACAAACAAAATATATTAGGTAGGTAGGTAGGTAGGTAGGTAGGTAGGTAGGTAGGTACGTACGTACGTGGATAGGTAGGTAGATTATTATTATTTTTTTTTTTTTTTAATACCTACTTTAAATTTATTATTTTACCATATTAGTAGCTTTTGCTAACTTTGTAACTGTAAACCTGTAATTAATGTATTTTGAATTTAGGTAAGTATTTGGAATGATTTTGTGGCCCTGAAAAGGGCCTTTTTTTTTAAATCCCGTTCAACCTCGACGAGGGCGGGACGGACACCGGCGAGACGCCAAGACCTCCTCACTTCGAGCTGGTGTACTTGGTGACGGCCTTGGTGCCTTCGCTGACCGCGTGCTTGGCCAACTCCCCGGGCAGCAGCAGCCTCACGGACGTCTGCACCTCCCTGGAGGTGATAGTCGACCTCTTATTGTAGTGGGCGAGCCGGGAAGCCTCGGCGGCGATGCGCTCGAAAATGTCATTCACGAACGAGTTCATGATCGACATCGCCTTACTGGAGATACCGGTGTCCGGGTGGACCTGCTTGAGCACTTTGTAGATGTAAATTGCGTAGCTCTCCTTCCTCTTGTGCTTCTTCTTCTTCTTGTCGGACTTGGAGATGTTCTTCTGGGCCTTGCCGGATTTCTTGGCGGCCTTACCGCTGGTCTTTGGTGGCATGTTGTACTACGTATTGAGTGAAGAAACTCAAAACAACAAAAATATTATCAGGTATCAATGCGACCGCACTAGCGCTCGGACGTCAGAGAAATGATACGCCGCCGTGGATTTTTCGCTTTTTGTTAGTTTCTCGACGCTGAACACTACTGACTGCCGACGAGCGGTCTCGTTGAAATCGACCAATCAACGACATCGGCGGGCGGACGGACGGGGAGGGACGGGGAGCGCCCGAGAGGGAGGGAGATAGCGATAGGTGAAGGAAAACATCGTGGAAAACAATCGAGGAAACCTGCACATCTGATGATGAACCAATAAGTAATTATTATTATCATCGATCATCATCAATAAAAAAAAAAATAATAATAATAATAAATAGATAAATAAGAATGAATGAATATTGATAATAATAATTACCTCGATCATCATCGACAATCGACATCGGTCGATGAATTGATAGGTAGGTAGGTAGGTAGGTAGGTAGGTAGGTAGGTAAGTAGGTAAGTATATAGCCTAACTAGCTATTTAAAATAATAATAACAATAATAATATGTAGTAGGTATGATTGGAATAATTTTGTGGCCCTGAAAAGGGCCTTTTGATTTATACTATGAATTAGTATAAATATAATATCCTAAGATCGTTATAAGATTAAGATCTTAGGCCTTCTTCTCGGTCTTCTTGGGCAACAGGACGGCCTGGATGTTCGGAAGCACGCCGCCCTGTGCGATGGTCACACCGGAGAGAAGTTTGTTCAGCTCCTCGTCGTTGCGGATGGCCAGCTGCAGATGTCTGGGTATGATCCTGGTCTTCTTGTTGTCGCGCGCCGCGTTACCGGCCAACTCCAGGACTTCAGCGGCCAGATACTCCATCACGGCCGCTAGGTACACTGGGGCGCCGGCACCGACGCGTTCCGCGTAGTTGCCCTTCCTCAGCAGCCTGTGAATACGTCCGACGGGGAACTGTAGACCGGCACGATTGGAGCGAGACTTGACCTTTCCCTTAACTTTGCCGCCTTTACCACGTCCGGACATTGTTATTGAAGAGTTTAAAAACGATACAAAATGCAAGGGCGCGCGTACGATGTGTACACGCGAGCGTGGATGCTAGAGCGAGAATATATTTTTTTCAATCGCCGTCGTTTTATATATGTATGGTGACCGCGGTCGGCAGTACGGTGGGGATCGCGACGAGCGGTTGTTTAGAAAATGCGACGTTGCATGCGAAGACGGAAAGAGATAGATGACTATGAGTGAGAGAGACACTGTTAGGTGGGTAGGTAAGCGTGGCAACGGCGCATTTTTAGAAAATAAAATTTTACGAAAATGTAGAAAATAATAGATGTATGTACGTAGGTAAATATTAGCTTTGAAACCGATCGCGATCGACGAATGGTGATGGGTGGGGTGCAGGATCGGAGTCGGGATCGGGTTCGTTCGTAGGTGGCCGGCTGTTTATTGTTTTAATTTGTAATTAGCAGCAGATGATGCTCACCGGCCGGGCCGTCGCGTGCGTGTGATACCTAGGTGAAGGTATGCAGGGCCTAGCGTAAAGGTACCTAGCCTAACCTAACCTACATAATAATAGTAGGTAAGTGAAAGTAAGGTGTTGTGTTGTGACTTGTGACGTTTGTGTGTGCATGTTTTTCTTTTATTATTTTTATTTTTTTATTTTTCGTGTGTGTGAGTGAGTGTGTGTGTTCGTTCGTTACGTTGAAACACGTAAGTAATAACAGAACGATAATTTATACTTACCTACCTACTTTTTTAATGATGTGGTGATTCTCCGAAGTAGTAGTTGTAACAGTAGTAGTAGTAGTAGGTACCTATAGGTACTCATAGGTATGTAATGGAAAGTTATGTTAGCCCTGAAAAGGGCTTTTTGTTGTGACGGTTGTTAAGCCGCACGCAGGAATTGCACATTGAACGCACGCATCATCCGTCGGCCGTCGGCGGGCGAATAGCGAGCAGCTCGTCGAGCGAAGGCAGGCAGCCAGCCAGCCTCCTCCAGTGCGCAGCGCAGCTTACTTTTTGGCAGCGGCGGCCTTCTTGGCGGCGGGCTTCGACTTGGGTGCTGCCTTCTTCGGTTTCGGCGCTTTGGGTTTCTTCGTGGGCGGCTTCGCGGTCTTCTTCGCCTTGGAGGCGGCGCCCTTGGCCTTGGCCGGGGAAGCGGCGACGGCGGCGGAGGCTTTCTTCGCGGCGGGCTTCTTCCTCTTGGCGGCCGCGGCGGCCTTCTTCTCCCTGGGGGTCTTCGCCTTGGAGGGGGACGCGGCGGTCGCGGCCGCCGCCTTCTTGCCGGCCTTGGCGCTGGCGGCGGCCGGCGAGGAGGCGGCCTTCTTCGCCCTCGCCGAGGCGGCGGCGGACTTGGCGCCGGCGGGCTTCTTGGACGCGGACGACTTCGACTCCAGCTTGAACGAGCCCGAAGCGCCCTTGCCCTTCGTCTGGATCAACGCGCCGGACTCGACGGCGCTCTTCAGGTACTTCCGTATGAAAGGCGCCATCTTCTCCGCGTCGACCTTGTACTGGGCGGCGATGTACTTCTTGATCGCCTGCAGGGACGAGCCGCTCCTCTCCTTGAGCTCCTTGATGGCGCTGTTCACCATCTCGGACGTCTTGGGGTGGGTGGGCTTCGCCTTCGGCTTCTTGGCCGCGGCGCCAGCGGACGCCTTGGGTTTCTTCGCGGGCGTCGCCGGCGCTGGTGCCTCGGTTGCAACTGCGGTGTCGGACATTTTCTTTATTATTATTTATTAATAATTATTTATAATCAATCACAAAAGACGCGCAATACTGCTAACACGATAAATATTTCAATATGCCGCCGCACGAGGTCGCTGTTGGTAGTAAGGCTCGTGGCTTTACCGTAAGGAGAGCCGCGATGTCGCTAGATATTTTCCCGTACGAATACTTACAACTTTTCACTAGCATGCATCCGATTAAAACAAAATAATATATTCCCATGTTAATTTTCCATAATTTCGTATGTTTGGGTCGTTTCATCTTGAGCCTGTACGTGTTTTGGTACAATTCAAATTCATATCAGCTCAGTGTTCGCGGAGCGATCGATGTTTCATTTCGATACACCGCTAGACGCGTACCTCGGGTCCCGTTTAAAACTCATTTTTCTCTATAAAACATTGCTAAAATCTTTGTATATCTTGCCAAATTAAAAGCTGAGATTCCATTCAATTGAATAGATAACTCACCTAAATACATAACCTGATTTATACATACTTTAAAACGATCAAAGTAGACCCTCGTAAAACACAACTCGATCTCTCGGCGTGTACGAACTGCAGTCTCTCGCCGGCGGTCTGACTATTTCAATAGAGATATGCCGATGTTATGGGAAAAAATATATAAATATATGTTCCTCTTATGTTCACATTCAAATATAAACAAACATGCAAAGACAAATAATAATAAATAAATAAAATATGGACGCGAATACGCGCGCTCGCTCTCTTGTGGCTGGCTCAGAGAGCAGAGTATGCGCCTCGGCTTATCGGCTAGTACTTTAGTAAAAAAAAAATACCTAAGACTTTAAATAATATTATTATTCTTTTCATATAGTTAGAGTCCACATTGCAAGACAACGATGGATCAGATGACGGCTGAGGATCAACTTGTACAATATACAGACCTACCTACCTACCACTTGAATCAGCTCGTCGGGGACTACGAGTACCTATACTAAGGCCCGCTTGCAGAAACGTCGGGTTATCCTTTTAACACAGAGTTAGCTGCCGCTTTGACGAAAGGATTTCGTATACCTACCTAAAGCTTCTGTGTCAAAATTGTTACAAATTTATTAGTGAGTTAAACCTAACAACACGGCGTCTTCTGCATGCGGGCCTAAGCAGTGTACGTAATATCAAAACTAATTTTTATTACTTGCTTGCTTGCTTGCTTGCTTGCTTGCTTGCTTGCTTACTTACTTACTTATTAGGTATTATAAACCTAATTAGAAACAAAACAACACTATTTAGGCATTTTGTTTTATTGAGTAGGTAGGAACTTAGGCACTTCCAAGAATAATGATAAAAATATATACCTAGGTGGTAGGTAGGTATAGGTAGGTAGGTAGGTAGGTAGGTAGGTAGGTAGGTAGGTAGGTAGGTAGGTATCTAGTATAGGTTCAAGGTGGTAAGTAAAAAAATTGTGATTTTATATCTTTTTCTCATGTGTAGTAGGATAAATAGAAATATATGCGGCCCTGAAAAGGGCCTTTTTTTTGTCTCTATAACTATAGTATAGAGTGCTACCACTGTAGCCATCGCTTAACCTCCGAAACCGTACAGGGTGCGACCCTGACGTTTCAGAGCGTACACGACGTCCATAGCGGTGACGGTCTTCCTCTTGGCGTGCTCCGTGTATGTGACGGCGTCGCGGATCACGTTCTCGAGGAACACTTTCAGCACACCGCGGGTCTCCTCGTATATCAGACCGGATATACGCTTGACGCCACCTCTGCGCGCCAGACGACGGATGGCCGGCTTCGTGATACCTTGGATGTTATCACGTAACACTTTCCTGTGACGCTTGGCACCACCTTTCCCCAATCCCTTGCCACCTTTGCCGCGACCGGTCATCTTCTAAACCGGGATGAGATAGTAAGTATTATTTGCTGTAAACTTGAAACTGCGCCGCACCGCACCGCGCACTGCGAACAGAACGAGAATCAACACTGGAATGGTATCAAAATTCTGAAAACGCGTATATTTATACTTTCCGTATAGACTTGACCGCCCAACCGATCAACCGATCTCATGTTTTCATGTGGCAGTCGCTGGTAGAGTAAAAGAGACACTAAAGGAGGGGGGGGGGGGGGGGGGGTGTTTGGAGAGAGGAGGGGGGGGGGGGGTGTATGAGTTTTGTTGTTGATCCGAATTATTATTAACTTAAATCTATACAATAATTATATTAATATTTCTTATTTATATTACTTTTCTATTATTTATGTACGTAGGTATATAGTAGATATACTAAGGGTCGCTTTATGATGATAAATGTTGCATAAAATTAATTACCTAAAGTAAGTATAGTACGTAACTTTGTATTTATTTATGTATGTATGTATCAATCAGACAGACAAGAATTAACATTATTATTACTTTTTACCTCATTTTATAATTTGATAAACTAATTTTGTTTAATATAGGGGTATAGCAGGAAAGAAAGTTTTGTGGCCCTGAAAAGGGCCTTTTTTTTTGCTTAGCTTCCGAGGTCACAACTCGGCGTGGCGGACGCACACAGCTCTAGGCGCGTTCGCCTCTGATCCTGCGCGCGAGCTGGATATCCTTCGGCATGATGGTGACGCGCTTAGCGTGAATGGCGCAAAGGTTGGTGTCCTCGAAGAGGCCGACCAGGTACGCCTCGCTAGCCTCCTGCAGTGCCATCACGGCGGAGCTCTGGAAGCGCAGATCGGTCTTGAAGTCTTGAGCGATCTCGCGCACCAGCCGCTGGAACGGCAGCTTGCGGATCAGAAGCTCGGTGCTCTTCTGGTAGCGACGGATCTCGCGGAGCGCCACCGTGCCCGGCCTGTAGCGGTGAGGCTTCTTGACGCCGCCGGTGGCCGGAGCGCTCTTGCGCGCGGCCTTCGTGGCCAGCTGCTTGCGAGGCGCCTTACCACCGGTGGACTTGCGGGCGGTCTGCTTCGTGCGGGCCATGCTTCACGATGGAGACAACTTGTATGAGTAAATTAAAAATTGAAATTAATAGAATAAAGGTGCGTCAGGCAGGCGCGAACGCGTCCACACGCAACAGGCACAGTTAGTGAATAAATATTAGCGGTGTCGGGTTCGAAACTTTTATAGGTAAGCGTGCGGGGGGGACGGGGGGCAGGGGGCGAAACTCGCTAGCAGCGGCGGCCGCGGCCGAGCGAGAGAGCGAATACCACGGAAATAAAGAAAAATATAAATTTTACTTGTAACAAGACTTCATCAAGATCGGTTCAGCATTTACTTAGGCCGTAGGTATAATTTTAAATTTTTAACTACATGTACATTAATGCTGTTAAAATTCCATCTAGGTATATCGGTTGGTTCAGCGTTTCCGAAACAAACAAAATATATTAGGTAGGTAGGTAGGTAGGTAGGTAGGTAGGTAGGTAGGTACGTACGTACGTGGATAGGTAGGTAGATTATTATTATTTTTTTTTTTTTTTAATACCTACTTTAAATTTATTATTTTACCATATTAGTAGCTTTTGCTAACTTTGTAACTGTAAACCTGTAATTAATGTATTTTGAATTTAGGTAAGTATTTGGAATGATTTTGTGGCCCTGAAAAGGGCCTTTTTTTTTAAATCCCGTTCAACCTCGACGAGGGCGGGACGGACACCGGCGAGACGCCAAGACCTCCTCACTTCGAGCTGGTGTACTTGGTGACGGCCTTGGTGCCTTCGCTGACCGCGTGCTTGGCCAACTCCCCGGGCAGCAGCAGCCTCACGGACGTCTGCACCTCCCTGGAGGTGATAGTCGACCTCTTATTGTAGTGGGCGAGCCGGGAAGCCTCGGCGGCGATGCGCTCGAAAATGTCATTCACGAACGAGTTCATGATCGACATCGCCTTACTGGAGATACCGGTGTCCGGGTGGACCTGCTTGAGCACTTTGTAGATGTAAATTGCGTAGCTCTCCTTCCTCTTGTGCTTCTTCTTCTTCTTGTCGGACTTGGAGATGTTCTTCTGGGCCTTGCCGGATTTCTTGGCGGCCTTACCGCTGGTCTTTGGTGGCATGTTGTACTACGTATTGAGTGAAGAAACTCAAAACAACAAAAATATTATCAGGTATCAATGCGACCGCACTAGCGCTCGGACGTCAGAGAAATGATACGCCGCCGTGGATTTTTCGCTTTTTGTTAGTTTCTCGACGCTGAACACTACTGACTGCCGACGAGCGGTCTCGTTGAAATCGACCAATCAACGACATCGGCGGGCGGACGGACGGGGAGGGACGGGGAGCGCCCGAGAGGGAGGGAGATAGCGATAGGTGAAGGAAAACATCGTGGAAAACAATCGAGGAAACCTGCACATCTGATGATGAACCAATAAGTAATTATTATTATCATCGATCATCATCAATAAAAAAAAAAATAATAATAATAATAAATAGATAAATAAGAATGAATGAATATTGATAATAATAATTACCTCGATCATCATCGACAATCGACATCGGTCGATGAATTGATAGGTAGGTAGGTAGGTAGGTAGGTAGGTAGGTAGGTAAGTAGGTAAGTATATAGCCTAACTAGCTATTTAAAATAATAATAACAATAATAATATGTAGTAGGTATGATTGGAATAATTTTGTGGCCCTGAAAAGGGCCTTTTGATTTATACTATGAATTAGTATAAATATAATATCCTAAGATCGTTATAAGATTAAGATCTTAGGCCTTCTTCTCGGTCTTCTTGGGCAACAGGACGGCCTGGATGTTCGGAAGCACGCCGCCCTGTGCGATGGTCACACCGGAGAGAAGTTTGTTCAGCTCCTCGTCGTTGCGGATGGCCAGCTGCAGATGTCTGGGTATGATCCTGGTCTTCTTGTTGTCGCGCGCCGCGTTACCGGCCAACTCCAGGACTTCAGCGGCCAGATACTCCATCACGGCCGCTAGGTACACTGGGGCGCCGGCACCGACGCGTTCCGCGTAGTTGCCCTTCCTCAGCAGCCTGTGAATACGTCCGACGGGGAACTGTAGACCGGCACGATTGGAGCGAGACTTGACCTTTCCCTTAACTTTGCCGCCTTTACCACGTCCGGACATTGTTATTGAAGAGTTTAAAAACGATACAAAATGCAAGGGCGCGCGTACGATGTGTACACGCGAGCGTGGATGCTAGAGCGAGAATATATTTTTTTCAATCGCCGTCGTTTTATATATGTATGGTGACCGCGGTCGGCAGTACGGTGGGGATCGCGACGAGCGGTTGTTTAGAAAATGCGACGTTGCATGCGAAGACGGAAAGAGATAGATGACTATGAGTGAGAGAGACACTGTTAGGTGGGTAGGTAAGCGTGGCAACGGCGCATTTTTAGAAAATAAAATTTTACGAAAATGTAGAAAATAATAGATGTATGTACGTAGGTAAATATTAGCTTTGAAACCGATCGCGATCGACGAATGGTGATGGGTGGGGTGCAGGATCGGAGTCGGGATCGGGTTCGTTCGTAGGTGGCCGGCTGTTTATTGTTTTAATTTGTAATTAGCAGCAGATGATGCTCACCGGCCGGGCCGTCGCGTGCGTGTGATACCTAGGTGAAGGTATGCAGGGCCTAGCGTAAAGGTACCTAGCCTAACCTAACCTACATAATAATAGTAGGTAAGTGAAAGTAAGGTGTTGTGTTGTGACTTGTGACGTTTGTGTGTGCATGTTTTTCTTTTATTATTTTTATTTTTTTATTTTTCGTGTGTGTGAGTGAGTGTGTGTGTTCGTTCGTTACGTTGAAACACGTAAGTAATAACAGAACGATAATTTATACTTACCTACCTACTTTT